>MNCI01023311.1:430232-476611 GCA_015680685.1 Gnetum montanum | reverse complement strand
GGGGGGGGGGGGGGGGGGGGGGGGGGGGGGGGGGAGCCCCGGAAACCTGGTCTTTACCTTTTAAAAAAGACTTTTAATTTGAAAATTCCAGTCATGGGTTTGATTTTGGTAGGTACTTGATAAGTCTCCATTTAATCAAATTAAATATAATTAAATATATTTTTTTCATATTTGTTTGTATCATTGGGAATTGACTTATCAATGACTTGTGATACATATATTAACTTGATTTTTAAGCTTATTTATCATAGGTCATAGCTTGGGTGATACTAATTGATATGTATAAGTGGAGTAGGTTCACTCCACAAATAAATCACCTCTAACACACTAAATCTAGATATTATGCAAAGACAAATTTATTTGCTAGAAATAAGAAAACTAGCCTTCATTAATTAAATTATTAGAAGATTATAATAGGGTTCACATAACCCACAACATCCTAAACCTATCAAACTCAAATGATATTGTAGAGAATGAGGCTCTATACCCACACAATGTTTCTTCTTAATGTAAGATACAATTAATAGAAATCTCTTCCACAACTTAGGACTGAGATCTTAACTCACATGTGAGATACAAGAGAATAGAACACATAGACCAACACACCACAAGCTGATCTTGGAGCTGCAATCACCAATTGCACTTATCCAATGTGCTCACCCCATCTCTCTTGCCTATCTCTCCACTCTCAAGAGCATTTTCTCTCCCTTCTTCGGCATACAAGCTTCCCTTCTCTCTCATGGATGGATACATACATAATTATAGATATCCAAAACCCTAGGAACCTTTCTATTTACATTCTTAGATGTTTCCCACAAGGATTTGGAGTCTTTGGATGTTTCCCAATCGAAATGCCATGTTAGAGCTTTTCCCTTGTCAACTTAGACGTCTTTAATTTTGTGTAGATGTCTACTATGAGTGCCCTACTTTCAGGTAAGATGTCTACTATTTTTGGTAGATGTCTACTTTGGCCCATAAATGTCTACACTTCAGGTTAGATGTCTAAAGTGAGATGTCTATATTTCTAGGTAGATGACTATCCTACAAGTGCCAAAAATAAAAATGCTCATTTTAATGCCTAGAGCCTCTGGATGCCTCCAAAAAAGTTCCCATAGATATTGGAACCCCTTGAACTCATCAAAATGAGCCAAAACCACCTTCAAACATACCAAAACATTCAAGAATCATCATCATAAAAAATTAACACAAGAAGACACACAAAAATAGGACACACTTGTCTAGGTCTTCTCCAAGTGAAACCTACAAAAATAACTTGTAGGACAAGCATAAGAGGATTAAAAGAGGTGTTTCCTACCCTAGCTCTCCCATTGTTTAAAAAGTGTACTTATGTGAATAAGGGAGTAGGGGTAGAAGTGATTCTGTACTTAATAACCTTGATCTCATGGAACCATACAACATCATCAACAAATTAATCCTCCCAATAGATCAAGTATTCATGGCTTTTGACTGCTTGAGTTCTAGAAGCTTTTCTCCACTTGAGTAAGATTGTCTTTCTCTCTACTAAAGGCTTGGACTGAATAATAGCCCTCTTTAACTCATCAATGCTACTTTGTATGGTGTTCTCATCAGTTGGTCAATGATAGTGCACAAGATCTAAAACATTAAATACAAAATATGTACCAACATAATTTGGTAAATCAATCCCAAACTTATTTTCATTAATTTTAGCCTTGATTTTGAAAGGCCCCATCTTCTTTGCTTTGAATTTGAAGAAGTTAACACCTTTCAAACACTTCTTCTTCAAGTGCACCCAAACCAAGTCACCAATAACAAAATTAGGCATTTTCTTGCCCTCATTCGTCTTGAGAACTCTCTCTTTAGTCTTCTTTTTAAGATTTGATTTTACTTGTGCATGGAGATCCCTCATCTCTTGCACAAAATGAACACTAAGTTGAGCTTCACCATCAAAGCTCTTTAAAGTGTCCACCATCTTTGGATAGAACCCATAATTCACCCCAAATGGGCTTTTGCCAATTGCAACATGGAAATCACTACTATTATATGAAAATTCAACATGAAACAACAAGTTCTCCCACTTGTTTGGCTATCCATAATACAAACATCTCAATATGTTTAGCAAGGATTTATTCATCATCTTTGTTTGGCCATTAGATTGTGGATGATATGCACTAGAAAATTTCAACTTTATTTTTAAAATCTTCCAAAGGGACCTCCAAAAATGACTTTTGAACTTGGAGTCTTTGTCACTAACAATATTCAAAGAAACATCATGCAACTTCATAACATGTTGAAAAAACAAATTTGCAACATGAGAAGCATCACTCACCTTCTTGCATGGAATAAAATGTTCCATATTGGAGAACCTATTCACAACAACAAAAATTGCATCGTTCCCACTCTTAATCTTTGGAATACCACTCATAAAGTCTATTGACATACTTTCCCATGGACCTTTGGGAATTGGCAAAGGCATATAGTGTCCATCCATACCTTTACCTTCTTTGAACCTCTAACATGTCAAGCACTCCTTAAAAAATTTTGAAACTTTTGTTGCCATACTAGGCCAAAAATAGTGCCTACCCATAAGTTCCAATGTTTTATCCCTACCCATATGACCAACCAACCCACTATAATGATTTTTAAACAAAATCTTCTTCCTAAAATCACAATTAGAAACACATACCTTTCCATTCTTAAATAATAGTTCGTCTTGAATGTGATAGTTTCTCTATTGGTCTATTCTATTCATCAACAATTCTGAGTCTCCTCCAAACCTATTGAAAATCAACATCATGCTCATATAAAGAAGTAAAATAACCCTTACCTTCCAAATGATGTACGCTAAAATTTACCACATGCATCCTAGATAATGCATTAGCTACCACATTGGCTTTCCCACTTTTGTGCTTCAACACAAAATTGGACTCTTATAACTATGCAACCCACTTCATGTATTTTGCACATAACTTTCTTTGTGAGTTTATAATTTGAAGTGCTTTGTGGTTTGTCATCAAAGTGAACTCATTAAGTAATAAGTAATTCCTTCAATGGTTGATTTCTTGAAGAATATCATACAAATCCTTATCATATATGCTATTTTTTTCCTTGACTCATTTAACTTTTTAGAAAAGAAAGTAGTAGACCTACCTTCTTGTGAAAGTACCCCACCAATGGCAAGTCCACTTGCATCCACCTCCACCTAAACAAGCTTATGAAAATTTGGAATCACAAGCATTGGTTCATTGGTAATCTTTGATTTCAACAAGTCAAAGCTCCCTTATCCCACCTAAATTCGTTATTTTTCTTCAACAAAGCAAACATAGGCCATGAAATACCACTAAACATTTTTATGAATAATCTATAAAAACTTGCTAAACAAAGGAAAGATCTTACCTTCTCAACATTCTTAAGGGTTGGCTGATCCCTAATAGCCTTTACCTTGGTAGCTTTCATTCGAATTTAATCCTTAGAAACCACATGATCCAAATATGTGATTTCCCTCTTGAAGAAATGACTTTTCTTCACATTGATTATGAACTATGCCTCCTCCAACTTAAGGCACATCATTCTTAAGTGATTCAAATGCTCTTTCTCATTAGAGCTATACACTAAAATATCGTGTAAAAAGACAACACAACACTTACCAATCAAGTTCTTCAATACATCATGCATCAACCTAATGAATGTAGCAGGTGCATTCATGAGCCCAAATGGCATCATCAACCACTTAAAAAATTCATCTATTATTTTGAAAGTTGTCTTCCACTCATCACTAGGCCTAATTCTGATTTGATGGTAACCACTCTTCAAATCACATTTCATAAAAATTTTATCATTGGTAAGGACATCAACAATATCATCCATCCTTGGAATAGGAATCCTATACATAACTATTATCTTATTCATTACCTTGAAATCAATGTACATCCTCCATTCATCATTATCCTTCTTTTGCACTAGTAGTGTTGGAACTGCACAAGATAAAATGGATTCCATCACAAAGCCATTTTCAAGTAACTCCTCTACTTTCCTTTGCAATTCAGCTATCTGATTTGGTACCATCCAGTAAGCTCTTGCATTTGGAATGGTAGCATTAGGAATGAACTTAATCTAATGTTGTACATTCCTCATTGATGGTAGTCCATCGAATTCCCCCTTGAACACCTTAGGAAATTTCTCCTTCAAGCCTAACACACCTATAGGAAGTTCAACCTACACATCATCATGGTTAGTAGCAACTATTGTCATAACAATAAAACCAAAACTAGTTTCATCATGTTCCTTAAGATTTTCCCTCTCTCCTAGAAGGATTTTGAAAGCATTAAGTAAGCTTTGTTGCCTTACTTGTTTAGCTATCATAGGAATCAAATCATGAATTCCATAAGGTCTAACAACATTCCACACATTTCTTGCTCCATCAAATTGAGCACCATTGTCAAAATTCTAAGATATACCACAAATTACATCAGCATAATCTATCAGAAGCACATCACACCTCACAACATCATGAAAACTTCCAATTTTAAATTGCAAAGGACATTGTTCCTTCACCTCTTGGAAAAGATCTTTAGACAACCAATGCACCTTATATGGTCTAGGATGTGGATTAGTTACCAAACCCAATCTAGCAATTTTCCTAGAAGAAATAACATTTTCTTAGGCTCCCTCATCAATCAAAACATGAATGCATTTCCCACTAAATAAACAACTAGCTTCAATCTGAAACAACAATTTCCTATCAAAATGATCTCCACTATTGAAATTCCCCATTAAGGTGTAAGAATTTAATTCAGAAACATCCTCTATTTTTGGAACATTAGGATTACCTCTTTGAAGAGCTTAACTTGATGTCTCTTTCACCTCCATGGTTTGCACATATTTGACCTTGGTTGCCTTGTGAAGTGGACATTTCCATTGCTTATGACCTCGTTCTCCACACTTGAAGTACTACATTTTTTATGACCTGCTACCTTGACCCTTGCCTCCCTTACTTAGGTCCTTCTTGGTTTTATCCTTCTCATCATCCCCTTTGCTCTTCTTATTTTGGCTATCCTTCTTATCTTTAGATTTGGATTTGGATCTCTTATCAAATCTAGATTCCTTCTTCTTGCCCTTAGAAGTTTGTTTGCTTCTGTTTTTGAATCCACCTAATTTCTTCTTAGCTTTGAGTGCCAAATGATAAGCCTCATCAAGATTTTGTTTCTCATAAAAGGATAATTTTTGCTGATATTCCATTTTGAGACCTTCAAAAAAGATTGAATCTTTCTCATACTTCTCCTAGTTTACCTTAGCTTAATGGAATAGATCACAAAACTCAATGTAGAATTATTTGACATCCTTGTCACCTTGCCTTAGAAGTATCTTCATAATGATTTCTAGTCTTTGATGAGACCATTCAAATTCCCTTTTCAACCTATATTTCATTAGATCCTAATCTTTTATAGGTTGACTATGTCATCTTTCATAACTCTGGAACTCCCTTTTCTACTAACTAGAAGACATACCTTCTAATCTGGATTTAGCAATAGGTACTCTCAAGCTATTTAGTCTTCAGCCAACTTGCAAAAGCATCGGTGCCATCTACACCAGTAAAAGTCATTAACTCTACATATGGAAGTCTTGAAGCATTTCTAAATGCTCTAGCAAGTCTTGCCTCATCTTCATCATCAAGCTTGCTTGAAGAAGTATTGAACACCATTGGAGACCTTGGAGTTCTCATTTGGGGAATAGGATTCCCTTCCATTAGAATCCTTAGATGAAGGTTTCCTACACTCCCATTACTGGATTGACCTTCCTCTTCATCTACTCCATCTCCATCTGGCTGTGAAACTTCTTCATTTGAACATACATGCTCTTCACCTCCATGTTTTTCGATATGGATAGAATTGACTTGTTTGTCCACCTTCATGCTGATTTCATCCAATTGAGCAACCATCATTTGGAAGGATAACTTCATGATCTCCATGTCACAATTTAGAGCTTGCACCTATTTCTTCTTAGGTGTCATCTGAATTTGACAAAATCCTCAACCACCAATCCAAGCAACAATAAAACTAGGCTTTGATACCAATAATGCTTGAGAAGGTTCACTCCACAAATAAATCATCTTCAACTCACTAAATCTAAATATTATGCAAAGATAAATTTATTTTCTAGAAAACAAGAAAACTCGCTATCTTCAATTAAATTATTAGAAGATTACAATAGGGTTCACACAACCCACAATGTCCAAAACCTATCATAATCAAACGATATTGCAGAGCATGAGGCTCTACAACCACATAATGGCTATTCTTAATGCAAGACACAACCAATGGAAATCTCTCCCACAACTTGAGATTGAGATCTCAACTCATAAGTGAGATAAAAGAGAATAGAACACATAGACCAACACACCACAAGTTGATCTTAGAGCTGCAATCACCAATTGCACTCACCTAATCTGATCACCCACTCTCTCTTGCCTACATCTCCACTCTCATGATCATTTTCTCACTCCTTTGGCATACAAGCTCCCTTGATCTCTCATGAATGGATACATACATAATTATAGAGATTCCAAATCCTAGGAAGCTTTCTATTTACCTTTCTATATGTTTCCCATAGGGATTTGAAGTCTTTCAAATGGTTCCCAATCGAAATGCCACGTTAGAGCTTTTTCCCTCACCAAATTAGACGTCTTTGGTTTTGTATAGATGTTTACTATGAAAACCCTACTTTTAGGTAAGACATCTACTCTTGCTCATAGATGTCTACACTTTAGGTTAGACATCTATGGTGAAACTTTTATCTTTCTGGGTAGATGTCTATCTTGCAAATGCCAAAAATAAAAATGCCCGTTTTAATGCCCAAAGCCTATGGATGTCTTTAAACAAGTTCCCATAGACCTTGGAACCCCTTAAACTCATAAAAAATGAGCCAAAAAAACCTCCAAACATGAAAAACATTCAAGAATCATTATCATCAAAAATCAACACAAGTAGACACAAAAGTAAAACACACTCGTCTAGGTCTTCTCCAAGCACGAAACTTGCAAAAACAACTTGTAGGACAAGTACAAGGAAATTCAAAGAGGTGATCCTACACCACTAACACTTTATTATTGGTTTTCATAGTATCAAGAATAAGAAATAAGATAAGAAAAGAAGATATCAATCCCCATTGTGCAAGGAACATCAGGCAAGATTGAGGTTTAGAATTTTCAAAATTATCCATCAATCTAAATTGATCCAGGGATGAGTAGTAATGTAGTTATAATTCATTAATGGATACCACAAATTGATTGGAAAAGATATCAAAAACTCAAAAGGGGATTTTGGGTGTTGATTAATAGTAATAGAGTCGATGTCAATTGTTTTCTAATTAATCATTTTAGTTTCAGGATTTTTTTTATATAAAAGGATATTATTGGCCCTTAGCAAGGGGTAACGATTTCATATCCCATTGAACCTCCAAATCCATTTGAAGTAATTATTTAATTTCCAAAATCTATAGGAGCCAATTGAGCCTTGTGATAACCCATCAATTGTTAGAGTTCATAGCGAGCTATTGAAGTCACTACATTGCAAAGATAGCAAGGCAAGATCATATATTGGGTGATATCTCCATTATGCTCTTTGATTTTGTGTTTTGTATTTTGGACTTTGAGCTTCAATTGGACTTAATCATAGATTTTCATTTTGAGTTTGAGTATAATAATGATAAGTCTAGAATTAATTTGGAATTGAGTTTTAATCATTTTTGACATTGATGTTCTTTTGACTTTTCAACCATTCCTCCACAAATATGAGTCATGGATTAGTCACAGATGAGGTAACATTGTTGCACCAAAGGTAATCTAGCATCAAATTTTTGCTAGCTTATCAACACTACTTAGTTATAAAGTTCTAACTAGACTATATATCTTGAGGTATACATGATCATTATCACCATCCTAGCCTTGTCTCAACAAAATGGGATCAGCTTTTGAGGTGTACATATATTATAATTATTTCGAGTTCCAACACTTCATAAGTGAGTTCCACTATTAATTCAATGATCCTAGGTTCAAAATTTAGGGATGTTGGACCAAAGAAAAAAAATAGAATTAATATTAGAAAAAATTAGACTAAGCTATAAAACATCAACAAAAAGGAAAGGCTTAATAGTTTTGGATATGCCCTTGTTAGTTTTCATCCTTATAATTAATCCTTAAAAACCTCTCCTTTGGGGGTCAAAAAGAGGAAAAGTGTTGGAATTGATTAGGTCTTAGCTTTATTTATAAGAAACCTCATGGGTTTTTGCTTCTTATTAAAGGTTTCCTTATTAAGAATTAGAAAAAGCAATGAAATGAAAATAGAAAAAATAAGAGTAAGTAATGAAGTATCTTCAGTTGGCTCTATTGATGGGATGCCATTGATGTGAGCCCATCGATGGGATCCTGTTGATGTAGGGTTTCTCATGTTGATGTGTACCCATTGATGTGGCATCCTAGTAGGTCTATAAATACAACACCCTAGTTGTGTTAATGAAAGTTAGATTTTTAGTTGCTAGCAGAATTCTTGGAGTTTTTTCATGTAAGAGATAAAATAATTTTCTAAGTGCCTGTAGCAGGTGTCAAGGAGTGTGCGGATCTTTATTCGAGCATTGTTGTATTTGAGAACTGTAGTGTGTGCAGCAATAAAGAAGAGATTTTTGATAAACCTTGTAGCACTTAGACTAGCTTAATGATTTATTTATGCATTTATTATCTTCATTAATTTAGAAATTAATTAAGCTAGAATGATTAAGACTTTAAGTAATTAATTAAGCTAACTAGACTAGCACACATAAGTACAACTACTTGGAGCATACGTATAACACTTGGTAATCTGAGTAGTGCTTAATGCTTGGTCACCTAGTAATGTTGTACAGGTTCAGGATGTGTACAAAAAGTGGGACCGAATACTTATGTTAGGATAGTTAGTTAGTAATTAGCAATTAAATTAGTTTAATTAGTTAATCAATTTATTGTCAATATATTACCAACTTTAGGTAAACAAAATATAAAATAATAAAAATCATGTGTCTCAATTACACTTAACCATATAATTGAGCCTCACAAGTGTAGTTGGAAAGAAGGTGATTGTTTCCTAATTAGATTTACCTTCTAGATTAAATCATGTGTACGTGAACACTAGGAATCCACAGAATTCAACCAGATTGCATGTGAATGCCTTAGTGATTCATATAGTTGGGCATAGAGATACCTTTCCACTCATCATTAACACCATTTCTAATGATTGTTAGCTAATACTATGCATTATCAATCTAGGATTAGTGAAAATTACTCAACATTGTTGAAAAAAACCTGACAAAATTAAATCATAAGAATTAATCAAAACTATACTACAAGCACACTAAGAATCTGTTTCTAACAAAAATATCTTCTTTTTCTCATAGGCAAGATGATTCTAAGTCAACAATACCACAAGAATGCAAAGTCACGTATACTCATCTTAATGAGTTTGTACCCAATTTCACTTACGTCCTCCATTAGGATGAAAAAATGTGGTGGTGAGACATGGAGGGGAATGTTATATTACCACATGATTGATCTATTTCCAAGATGCTTCTCCAAACTCTTACAAGGTTAGGCATCAAAAAGCTTCACGAAGAATATGTTGTGAAAGATCATAACTTTTAGGAATACTATCCCACTGAGACACAACACAAACAAGATCAGTAATAGGAAAAGCACCATGAAGCCATGAAGGGGAAATGGTTCACTAACTCCTTGTTCTTGCTAAATCAAAAAGATGATGAGGAGCCTCTTTCTGAGGGCTCTCAACATGCAGACTCTTCACCTATTAACTCTAATGGAGGGGAGCCAAATCCAAATTCTAAATCAGTAATGAACAATCTAGGTTTTGGTAATAGCAAGTCTCATGATCATGGGAGCTCCAAGAAAGGGAGTTCAAGCAGGTACTTGAACAAGCATAATGATGATCACTCCAAGGATCATGGCCGTGACAAGCGTAGAGGAAGTGGTAAACACCACAGTGGTGGGATTCATCCTCCCTCTTCATCCTCTTCATCTAGATCAACTTCCTCCTTCGAATTTGAAGAAAAACCATAGGTGGCAGGACAACAATGATAATCGTAGAGACTACCATGAACAAATAGATGGTAGCAGACATCATAGGCATCATCAAGATTATGACAATGAACCTCTACTAGCCACTTGAAATATGTTCAACATAGCAGAGGCTATCATAATTTCTACCAAGCACATGAAAGATAGCTAAATCAAGTGCCTAGACATAAACAATATCCCTAGGTTTGAAAAGGAATATAACTCATATGCTTAAACACATCTACAAGCCTTTCACAATGCTTGTGTCTTACAAAATATTGAAAATGATTAGAAAAATCTCAAGTTTTTTTCTAGAACACTCATCAAGATAGCAGAAAGTTGATACTAGTCTCTAAAATGAGAATTAATCCATTGATGGAGTACAATGTTAGAACTGTTTAATGATAAGTGTCAGATGTACTCTAGAGTGTCAAACCTGCGAAGGAAATTCCAAGGATGGAAACAAGGAACACATGAACCCTTGGATGCTACCATGGATAGATATTATTCATGATGACATTAATGCCTTGGCCATGATTACTCTTAGAAGGAACAACTTCACCACATCATAGATGGGATTCACTCAGAAACACGGGGGGGCCCTTGGGGTTTATGCCCAAGGAAGATTGTTAGAATTAAGAGCCCATAATATACAAAGGCTAATTGAGTAGGTAGCAAAAGAAGAAGTGGAGTTGAGGAAACACAAAAGTGTAGAAGAATATAATAGGAATCCTTTCATTAGAAAGAAGAAGATTTACTTTTGTGATAGTGAGGAGGAGTCACCTCTTGATGAGGTGGTGCAATAAAAGACCTTGTTGATCCAAAAAACTATGTTTAAAATTTTGGCCAAAATAGATAAAACGTAGGATTCATTAGATTAAAAATTTCAAACTACTTTAAAAATTACAAAAGAATCAAGAGAGCATAGTGGTGATCGTGACCGCAAGAGGTAGAAAGATGTTGAACGTGCCTACTAAAGGGGTAAGGGTAAAGTTGTTGTAGAAGAAGAAGTTGTGGAGATTGAAATAGATGATGATGGTGGATGTGACATTTGCCACTATGAACATCCTAAGGAATGTTGTCCTATTGTGTCACACTTACAAAAATCTAGGATGTATGCTTTGAATCCATGACTATCAAAAAGGCAAACACCCAAAAGATTGCCTTATCCTCAAAGCAATCCCAAGTAGTTTCACTAGCAACAACCTTATTATCCAAGTGGAACTCCATCACAATCATATGAGAAATATTAGCAATGGCAGTAATCAGAGTCATCGGGGATGCCACCACCATGACTGCAATACCCTTATAAGCATCCAGATCTATATAGGTACTATGTTCAGTAAACCCTATCTCCATGTGACTCTTCAAGTCACGTTTTTTCTTTTCAACATCACTACCACCTTTCTGAATTCCATTGAACTCATTCTCTAACTCCTAGAGGTGATCCCATATTTCATCCACATCTTTCTCATGTGCCTACACTTATTCCTCCACCTTCAACATAACTATTGCCTAATCCATCCATTCATGGTGAGCTTCTAGCTTAGCTACAACAACGTAATTCTACAAAGGTCATTAATCCATAACTAGTTAATTAACTAAGTGGCTTGAAACCTACATCTGAAAAACAACCATTCTTTCAACCTAACAACCCTCTTAAGCCCTCACAAAATCATGTGGTTGGTCACCCTATTCCTTCCTCATCCTCTGAAAATCATCAAATCAAGAGCCCTTCAAACCAAATGCCTCTAAAAATTTACATTGTTATGTTAACTCATGTCGTATCTGACTAGATTCAAGCTAGCAACCTTTCTAAGAAATTAGCCAATCTTGGAAATTCTGTTATTTTTTTTATAGATTGCTAGGAATGAACCATGTAAAGCTCTTCTAGATTCAAGTTCCAATGTTAATCTAATTTTCCATGAGATGTATACTACTTGGAACCTGCTACCTCTCAAGAAGAGCAATATCAAATTAGAATTGGTAGACTAGTCCATCATTGTTCAATTGGGACTAGTAGCAAATATTATGGCCACTGTATGTGGGTAGTCTTATCCTACTGATTTCCTAGTCATCAAAGTTAAGAATTGTAAGGGAAATTTTCAAATCATTATGGGAAAGGCATGGCTAAGTATGATTGATGTAAAAATGGGCATGAGAGATCTTTCTCTGGAAATTTCTAAGTAAAATGCATTTGGAAAGATTGAGAAGAAATGAGTTCCATGCATTACATACAACAATACAAGGTGCAACTACATGTAGAAACTCTGGTATGTCAAAAGAGCATCCATTTTTGCATATAGGCAGTGTGAAAATGAGGCAGATATTCAAAGGTGCCTATACATAGTTGCTACAAAATAAGAGGACATCCAATGACTGATAGTTGATTCTGAGAGCAGCAAAATTTTCATCAAATCAACTAAGAGCTTGACATGTACCTATGTTGTAGGCATAGATGAACTACAGCAAGTTCATCACCAACTCTTTGATGACGAAAATGATGATACCTGATGAAGTGTCAAAAGTCAATGCGTTGACTGGGCCATGTATACGGGGCTGCGTATATGCGGCCGCATTGATGCAGGCCCGTCGACGTAGCCACCCTACGTCGACATGGCTCCATTTACGTAGCCCCCTTTCCCGGATCTATAAATATGAGGGCCTTCCGCCTCATTTAGGCATCTTTTGAGTAGTGATAGCGAAGCTCTTGCAGTTTGCTCCCGCAAGAGAGAATATTTTCCAAGTGCCCATAGCAGGTGTATGAAAAGCAATCAGATCTTTATTTGATCATTGATGTATCTAAGCCCATTGGCATGATGGCAATAAAGACGAACTATTCATGCAATCCTTGCAACATTTGGACTTAGTTGTTTCATGCATTTAATAGTTTAAAATGTTTATGCTTTGTTAATTATTTTTTTATGATTTATTAGTTATGTGTTGCTTATTTATGTTTTCATTATTGTAATTTCAATCGTCATTGTTCATTCATAGTTCATTAAAGACATAAGTATGACCATCTCGAATGTAATCCAAACACTTGGTAAGCCCAACGACGCTTAACATCTGGTAACCCAGCAATGTTAGGAAATGGTCAGAACATGCTCGGAAGATGGGACTGGATACTTATGCTAGGAGTAGTTAGCATACAAACTAGGATAATTAGAGATTAGATTATAGTTTATTCCTTACCTTCCATAGCACACTTAGTCACCGAAAAAGATAATTAAAAATATATAAAAATCATTAGCCTTAGTCTCACTTAGCCAGCGTAATAGAACTTCACAAGTGAGATTAGGATGACAACAACCATTCCAACCCAAGGTTTCATGGGTTATAAGTCTGGTGTATGTTAAGTGCTTACAGTCTGTGGATTTTGACTGAGTCGTGCTTGAACGCTCGTGATTCATATGGTTGGGCGTAGGGGTACCTAGCCGCTCATCATTGGTGCCATTGCCAGGGACTGTTAGTCTTACATGCGTCATATGACTTTAGTGAAATTATCATTTAAGTCATTGGATCGGACCTAAGATAGAAATATTTTCACATGCTAGGCAAATTTAAGTTAATTAGTTAAGGTACACTAGTTATATGGATCATCTAACATACAACATGTCTTCTCATAGGAGAGATGCATTTGAACCACCGGTGTCGTAAGAATGTCGGGTGGTATATAAACATCCTGATGAATATGTCCCTGATTTCACATTCATCCTACATCAGGATGAACATCTTCGATGGCAGGACATGGAGGGTAGCATCATGCTACCGCCCAACCGAGCAGCTCTTGCGATGCTATACCATAATCTGGGCAGATTGGGCATCCAGGATCGAGTGGCGGAGTATGTTATGGAGGACCATGACTTCCGGGACTATCATCCCATGGAAGCTCAACGGACAAGAGATCAACAGCAGGCCGAGAGATATGAACAACAGAAGGGGAAACACTTCAGTAACCTCTTATTCTCGCAAGGGCTGCAAGACGATGGAGATCCCATATTTCATGATACTCATTTGACCGAACTTCACCTAGGACCGCAGATCCTCCAGTCAATCATCCAGAACCGACCTCCAAGTGACCACGATCCTCAAGGGGATGGTGGGTCACGAAGCAAAGCTAGAGGAGATGACCATGGCCATCACCAAAGTATATGGGGAGATCGACGCCGAAGCGGTGGCAATGCCTCTCCTTCTTCTCTATCCTCCCCCTCTCCTTCACCTTCATCCAACTCAGGTTCTGAGCATCACAAGGGGAGGTTGGAGAGAAAGGACAGTGGTAAGTAGGTTCAAGCAGGGAAACGTGAGGGAGCACGCGACCAATCAGGTGGCTCTCACTAGCATGAAAGAAGGGGTAGCAGAAATCATCACAGACACCATAGTCCCCAACAAGACTATGATTTAGATGAGCCATTGTTAGCTACTCGAAGCATGCTCCACATTGCAGAGGTAATTCACATTCCAAGTAGGCACATAAAGGACAGTCGGATCAAGCGTATTGACATGAACAACATCCCCAGATTCGAACGGGGATACAACTATGATCTGCAAACCCACTTGCAGGCATTCCATGACACCTGCACCCTGCAAAATATTGATAACGATTGGCAATGGTTGAAGTTGTTTCCCCAAACACTCATCAAAGAAGCCAAAAGTTGGTACCGGTCCTTAGAGCCAAAATTAGTCAGAAGATGCAGTATGATGCTTGAAATCTTTAATGAAAAATATCAAACGTACTCTAGAGTGGCAAATCTGAGATGGCAAATCCAAGGTTGGAAACAAGGGAATCATGAACCCTTGGATGACACCATGAGCAGGTATTACTCACTGTTGCATCGGTGCCCTAGTCATGGTTATTCTCAGTGGGCACAACTTCATCACATTATAGATGGGCTCCATTTTGAAACGAGAAAAACCCTTGGTGTCTATGCCAAGGGGCGACTGTCGAAGCTAAGGGTCCATCAGTTGCAGTGCCTCATTAACTAGGTGGCCAAAGAGGAAGGAGAACTCTGAAAAAAGGAGAGTGCTGAAGAATCAACCGGGATCCTTCCCTTAGAAAAAAGGGGGTCCGATTTTTTTGATGAGGATGAAGAGTCACCACTGGAAGTAGCGGTGAATCAGAAGACTTTGCCGTTACAAAAGTTTGCATCTGAAATATCGGCAAGGTGGATAAAATTTGGGACTCTTTGGATGAGAAATTCCAAAGTGTACTAAAGATTTCAAAAGAGTCCAAAGAGTAGGGTAGTGACCGTGATCGACGTAGGAAGAAGGGAGCTAAATGTACCCAACACAAAGGTAAGGGAAAAGTTACTGCAGCAGAACAGGTTGCAAACTCTAACACTAAGAAGGACGATGGATGCGACGTATGCCAATATGAACATCCTAAGGGATGTTGTCCTGTGGTGTCCCATCTTCAAGAGTTTGGGGTCTATGCCTTGAACCCTCGTTTGGCGCAGATGTAGACATCCCGAAGGTTGCCTTATCCACAAGGTAACCCCAGGCGATTCCACTAGCAGCAGCAAGGATATTATCCAAGTGGAACACCTCCACAACTGTACAAGTATTTCCAATAGTGGCAGCAACCACAAGCATGGGGGATGCCACCTCCAAGGTAGTAGTACCCTTACAAGCAGCCAGATCCTTATGGGTACTATGTTCAGCAGCCTGTCTCTCCAAGAGAGTCTTCCAGTCACGCGGCCTTTCCTAGTTACTACCATCCCCCTAAATATTTCAGACATCCATCTCCATCACCCAAGGGAACAAATCCACATCTCTTCTACCATCCATTACCTTCTTCGACCACTCCTCCACATCATCCCTCTCAGTTGCCACCTGCTGCATCCATGCAGGGAGAAATACTGCCACAGCCACAACAATGAAGCGCTACAAGGGCTGTGAATTTACAACCGGCACCTAGGCCAAGTGGACCAGAATCCAAGCCACGTAAACTTCCTTTCTTCCAGCCCAATAATCTGAACATACCCTTACCTATGCTTGTGGCTAGTGCCTCTGAACCTACCAACGCCTCTACCATCACATCGCCCGATCAGTCCATCACTCTTCCGCAATCCAATGTCCAGATAGTCATGCTCACACATGCTGTGATCGACTGGATCAAAGCTGATTCTCTTCCTCGAAAATTGACAGATCCAGGAAGCCGCCTAATCTATCTTCAGGTGGCTGGGAACGAGCCGTGCAAAGCTCTTCTGGACTCAGGGTCAGAGGTTAATTTAATGTCTTATGACATGTACAAGAACTGGAACCTACCCCTGCTAAAGAAGAGCAACATCTGGCTTGAGTTAGTAGATCAATCCATCACTGTTCCTTTGGGTTTGGTGGAGGACATTGTGACCACTATCTGTGGGTGGTCCTACCCTACTAACTTCCTGGTCATCCACGTGGAAAATTGTAAGGGGAACTTCCCAATCATCATGGGAAGAGCCTGGCTAAGCACGGTGGATGCACGATAAGGATTCCGAGATCTGTCCCTGGAAATTTCAAAGGAAAATCCTTCTGGGAAGATCGAGAAGAAAAGAGTTCCATGCATTGTGTACAGTGACTCGGGGTGCAACTGTGTGCAACAGTTATGGTCCACTAAGCAGACATCCATTTAAGCATGCAGTCGGTGTACCAAGGAATATTCAATTCAACAATGCCTGTACGCAGCAACCACTAACCAAGAAGGCACCCAGTGGCTGACAGTTGATCCTGCTAGCAGCACAATATGCATGGAACCGTCTGAGGGGCTAGTGCGAGCCTACATTGACAGCATGGATGTGATGGAGGATATTCATCAACAAACCTCCATCGTTGATGACTTTGATGACTGGGGAAAGCTAGAGATCCTTGAGAGCTTCAAGCAAGAGTCCCTTGAACTAAAATCCCTACTGGCTCACTTAGAGTATGCATTCCTGCAAAATGGCAAGCCGGTAATTATCAATTATGCCCTTGTGCCCAAACAGAAACAAAAATTGCTGATGATGGTAAACAAATGGGTTGCTGCATTCGCGTGGTCCTATCTTGAGCTGTCTGGCATTGATCCCAGGATCTGCCAGCACCGGATCTACCTTGACCCTTCCATGAAGCCATGGCAATAGCCACAAAGACGATTGAATCCCAAGTTGAAGCAAGTAGTAAAGGATGAAATTGAACAACTACTTAAGGTAGGATTCATTTATTTTGTCGTCGATAGCGAGTGGGTTAGCCCCCTTATTATCATACCCAAGAAAGGTGGCAAGTGAAGGGTCTGTATCGATTTTCGGTTGCTCAACATGGCAACTTTCAAGGACCACTTCCCGCTCCCATTTGTGGACCAGGTGTTGGACACAATCCCAGGACACCAATATTACAGCTTTTTGGATGGTTATAGTGGTTATAACTAGATCCAAATCGCACCAAAGAACCAGGCCAAGACTACTTTCACGAGTCCATGGGGGACTTTCACATATAAGAAGATGCCCTTTGGCCTGTGCAACATGCCTGCAACATTCCAATGCCTTGTCTTGAGCATTTTTCAGCAACAAATAGGTAATGGTGTAGAAGTCTTCATGGATGACTTCTCCACCTATGGTGCCACATTCGAGCAAGCCTTGGACTGCCTAGAACAAGTTCTAAAGAGGTGTGTAGACACCAATATATGGCTCAATTGGCAAAATAGCCATCTGATGGTCCAAGAGGGCATAGTGTTGGGGCATCTCATTTCATCAATAGGGATCAGCGTAGACCCTGAAAAGATCAAGGTCATCCAAGGAATTACTTGCAAACCAAGTACTGTCAAAGATGTGCGATCATTCCTTGGACACACCAGTTACTATCGACGCTTCATTGAACACTTCTCGAAGATAGCCCAACCATTGGTAGAGCTTACAAAGAAGGATGCTCCGTTCGTCTGGATCGGGGAATGCAAATTTGCATTCCAAAAGCTAAAGCAGAAACTCGTAGAAGCTCTGGTTCTACGGGCACCTGATTGGTCCAAACCCTTCCACATTATGACGGATGCCTCCAACTATGCTTTGGGAGCTGTGCTTACACAGTGGGACGATCACAAACATCCATATTATATCCACTGTGCAAGCCATAGCATTGTGGGTGCACAACTGAACTATACCACCATCGAAAAGGAGGTGATGGCGGTGGTGTTTGCATTGGATAAATTCCAGCACTATGTGCTTGGATACAAGGTGTTTTTGCATACAAACCATAATGCTATCCGGTTCCTGATGAACAAACCAACGGTGAGCCCCCGCATAATTTGGTGACTGGTGATTCTTCAAGAGTTCGATCTTACCATGGTAGACAAAAAGGGATCCGAGAATGTGGTCGTTGACCATTTCTCTCGGTTACGATGGGATAACAAAGAAAAGGAGGAGCCTTTATCCAACCAGTTTCCAGATGAACTCCTCTTCACAGGCGCTGTTGATCCTCAAGCACCCAAGGAATCTCCTTGGTTCAACCGCATCCTTACCTACCTTACAACACAAGAGCTACCAAAAGAATGGAACCATCAGAAGAAACAGCAGTTTCTTCATAAGGCTAAGCATTTCATGGAAATCAATGGATACCTCTACAAGGTGTGCACAGACGGCTTAGTCAGATGGTGTGCCACTGGTGCTGATACACTGTGCGTCCTCCAAGATGCTCACGAGGGACCTTGTGGGGGCCACTATGCTAGACATAGAATAACCATTAAAATCCTACTTGTAGGGTATTATTGGCCTACACTCTTCAGAACACACAATGGTTCGCCCGCTCCTGTGAACGATGCCAACGAGATGGTGGGATGTCAGCATGGTTAGAAGGATCTCAACAGTGGATTCAACCACTAGAGCCCTTCGACATCTGGGGTATCAACTTCATGGGGCCCATCACCCCCTTATCAAATGGAAAGGCATATATCATTGTGGCAGTGGACTACTATACAAAGTGGGTAAAAGTGGCAGCCGTCATCGACTGTTCTTCCAACACCGCCGCACGATTTGTTCAACAACAAATCGTTACCAGGTTTGGAGTGCCTCGTGCACTCATTTCTGACAATGGGACGCACTTCATGGGGGTTACTTTTCGAAAACTCATGCAACGCTTAGGGGTAACACACAAATTTACAACACCTTATCACCCCAAAGCCAATGGGCAGGCCAAAGTTACAAATAGGGAAATTACCAAGATCCTTACACGAACAATTAGCAAATACATGAGGGACTAGAGTACCAAGCTTAACGATGCCCTATGGGCCTATTGCTCCACTTGGAAACTTCCTGTTGGGTACTCTCCCTATGAGTTAGTGTATGGTAAGTTTCCAATACTTCCAATCCAAGCAGAACTCTGGACACTATCCACCTCCTGTGACCTCAACCTTGACCTACCATTAGCACAACGAGAACGATTAATCAACTTAAGTGTGTTAGATGAGAACCAATTAGTAGCCTTATTTTCCAACGAAACCCGCAAGGCCTATAATAAGAAAAGACATGATCTTAGGATTCGAAAGGTCACATTTCAATGTGAAGACAAGGTATTGTATTGGAACCCCTCACATATATCCCAACCAACAAAGTTTTAGACACTATGGGAGGGACCTTATATTGTCTCTGAAACCTTCTCATCTGGGGCCTTACTAATTCACAAACCTGGGGATCTCACCAGAACATAGTTGGTTAACCACCAACAACTCAAACCTTTCTACGAGATCCATACAACCAGTGTTACATCCTCGTCATCAGCCAATCATCCATGCTACCTCTTTCGCGTCTCCTCCTTTCCACCCAATCATGGGGGAGACCTTCATCTCTGCTGATCCGTTTCACTACAACCCTCACCATTTTATCATTTTTTATTTTACACTTTTTTTTTCCATTTATTGTTTTCTAGTTTTTGTTTTCCACTTTTTGTTTTACAATTTTTTGTTTTTCATTTTTCGTGTTCTTTTGTTTACTTTTTGTTATTTTCTTATGGTTTGGCACAGTTGGTTCTTGTTACAATGGGTACCGTAATAGTCTTCCTAGTTATCTAGTTTCCACCGTTGCATGGTTGTCCTTGGATTTTACGTCGTTTCCACTTCATAAATTCAGCAATGAGTCCACATCATCTGCCCATTTACCATTCCATGGTTTTTCTTGTATCGCAAACATGCACCCCTTCACTTAACAAACATTTTAATGAATGTGTGACTTGTGTAGTTCCCCGACTGAGGGATGACCCACTGGTTTGAATCAGGTGTGACCTTAAAGGGAATGCTTTATTCGTTGTTCTGTTCTATTCCCTAGGTTGCTAGTGTGTCCTTACGGATTTCCTACCACTCCAAGTCTCTCTCCATGGAAGTTTTTGGGCTGTTTGACCTTGCATGATGTGGTCCTCACCGAAAAAAAAGAGAAAAATAGAAAAAAAGAAGCACAAAAAATAAAAATAAAAAAACACATAAACTGAGGATTCAAAACACATCCTTTGGTTGGATGCATGCACACATGCATGGGTCTCCGCATGGTGTGGTTCCCTCACACAAAAGAAAAAAAACATATATATGGTGGTGGGAATTCAAAGCACACCCCTTAGACTACCTCTAATGGGCTACCCGTACTCGTTATGGGACTTCCTTGGTCCCCTCTAACTTTGTCCTGTTTCACTTCCCTCTCACGGGCACGGTATTCTAATGACATCATACGATGCGCCCCAATTGCCTCGTGGCGGGAAATGATAAAAGACAAAACCCCTACCCCCACGAAGACAGAGGAAGAGCAACAACCACCTCCACCACCTGTGCAAACAATGCAGCCAGGCTCACAAACAACAGCAACATACATTTGCGAGATCCGGGAAATGCTCTCGAATCAGCGAGAGCAATCTGGCAGAACTGGTGGAGGAGATGACCCTTCGGTCTATCGTCCTGCCATGAGTCACTTGGAGCAAGTGGCATAATCAATCAGCTTTCTTGAAAAGGCAGGGCCAATATTTTTTGTTGCCCAAGCACCCATTCCAACCAGAATAGATCCAAGCTTCCGAGATGTATCAACTGCAACCCAATAATTATTCCTTGAAATCTTAGGGAATGCTGCTACCTTCTCGGTATGTTTGGAGGATGGTGAGGGGGCAACGGTCCTGGTGATGCAGCACCAGGGACAAGAAGTTGCAGCTGAAGTGGTTGCTGATATCATTGCTACCACTCTTAATGCACCGGCAGCACCTGTACTAGACATCCATGGGCTAAAAGATGTACAGGTGTCTACCAGAACTTCATGTAGTAGGATGGATGCAGCCCAACATGAAGAAATGTTGGACCAACTGGTAGGAATCGGGCAACCGCTTCTAGATGTCTTCGATCTTCCAGAAAACATCACTGCAATCCATTCGGAGCTGCTAATGGCAAGGGGCAAAAGCCTTGTTCTGGAGGGGCAACTTGAAGTCGCTCAAGCTACTTGTCAGCGCTTGGCAATGGAGGTTGCCCAATTAAGAGCCCAGCTTGCCGATCCGGCCATCCTCAATCGTAAAATCACAAGAGATGAAGCTTTTCAACAGCTTCAGCTTAAACTTCAAGCTGTTGAGGATGAAAGGGAGATGGCGATCCTAGACAAGTCCATAGCAGATGCCCAACTATATCATTTAGAGAAGGACTTGGCAGAGGTTCGCCAGGAGAACGTGCAGCTGATCGCCAAAGTTCATCGCCTGTGTAATATTGGTGCAAAAAACGTGCACATGAAAGATTTTATCCACCAATAGCAAGAGGAGCTAGCCAGGGTGAACACAAATATGAGAAGGTTGGTTGCTGAGAATCAGAATCTGTCAATGGAGGAGGTTTGGGCATTGCGACAGAAGTCTACAATCGAAATTGCCTCTTGGAAGAATGAGGCCCTAAAATTTGAAAGAGTCAAAAATCATTACATGGACCAAGTGGGATTGCAGAAGTAGGTGAACAAGAAGCACATTCAGGTCGCTAAAGCCTAGATGAACCAAGCACTCTAGTAGCTCCGAGAAGGAGGCAATGTATGGCCATCCATCTTCGATGGATTGAATGCCTACAATAAAGCAAAAATCTACCTAAAGGAGCTGAAAATCAAAGAAATAACAACATACATGGAGTTAGCCAACCTTCGGTATGCAAACCTAGCTATGCTCATAGCCGGGAGACTGCGGTTAGAGTTAGAGAAACAAGTGGCTGCCTTGTATCTCTGTATGAGGGTGAGTTCCAGGCGCACAAGGAAACAAAATAGAAGCTGGCAACAAAAAATGCGAAACTCGAGGTCCTCCGTACAAGCTTTGAATGCCAACGTATCGTTGCGGAGGACCTGGCCCAAAGAATGAGTGACTACCAGCAACTGTAGGCATCAATCCAAGCGTTCGATATTGAACGAAAATAGTTCGCAGCCTGGTTTGTCAATTTAAAAGAACTCATTCTAGTGCTACCTTGCCCTTAGAAAATTCCAGTTCCAGCACACATTGGAGAAGCTACCTGGACCGTGAACGACCCCATAAGCAAAGAAGAGAAAATGAGGGATCTCTTGGAGGCTTTCCAACTGTCTCCAAAAGCTGCAGCTGCTGCGGGGCTACCGACATCCGTGCTGCCACCAGCGCACAGGCTAGAGGCTGGAGAAGGTCTGTCAGAACCACCGCCCCCAGGGATGGTGTGATCTCCTCCAGCTATTTTGTACATCTTCTTACACCGCAAAGGCTCCAGAACTAGCGAGGTGTTCAATTTTGTCTCTGAACTTTGCCATTTTTGTAATTTGTCCCCCTCTATTACTCAGGCACTTGGTAAATTCATGTTGTGTCATGTGTGTGTCGTGTATGTGTTTAAGTCATGTGTGTTGTAAATAAGAATCCATACCTTCCAAATTGTAAAGTAACTCGAGGACGAGTTTTTGCTCAGTCATGGGGGTATGATGAAGTGTCAAAAGTCAATGCGTTGAATGGGGCGCATATACGCTGCCGCGTCCATGCGGGCCCATCAACGTAGCCACCCTACATTGACATGGCCTTGTTTATACAGCTCCCTTTCCTGGATTTATAAATATGAGGGCCTTCCGCCTCATTTAGGCATCTTTTGAGTAGTGATAGCGAAGCTCTTGCAGTTCGCTCCCACAAGAGATAGAATATTTTCCAAGTGTTCGTAACAAGTGTATGAAAAGAGATCGGATCTTTATTCGAGCATTGATGTATCTGAGCCCATTGGCGTGACGGTAATAAAGACGAACTGTTCATGCAATCCTTGCAACATTTGGACTTAGTTGTTTCATGCATTTAATAGTTTAAAATGTTTATGCTTTGTTAATTATTTGTTTATGCTTTATTAGTTACGTGTTGATTATTTATGTTTTCATTATTGTAATTTCAATCATCATTGTTCATTCGTAGTTTGTTAAAGACATAAGTACAACCATCTCGAATGTAATCCAAACACTTGGTAAGCCCAGCGACACTTAACGTCTAGTAACCCAACAATGTTAGGAAATGCTCAGAACGTGCTCAGAAGATGGGACCAGATACTTATGCTAGGAGTAGTTAGCATACAAACTAGGATAATTAGAGATTAGATTATAGTTTATTCCTTACCTTCCATACCACACTTAGTCACCAAAAAAGATAATTAAAAATATATAAAAATCATTAGCCTTAGTCTCACTTAGCCAGTGTAATAGAACTTCACAAGTGAGATTAGGATGACAACGACCGTTCCAACCCAAGGTTTCACGGGTTAGAAGTCTGGTGTATGTTAAGTGCTTACAGTCTGCAGATTTCGACCGAGTCGCGCGTGAACGCTCATGATTCGTATAGTTGGGCGTAGGGATACCTAGCCGCTCATCAATACCTATTGTGGGGACTTGGAAATTGTTAAAAATTTTAAACAAGAGCCTCTAAAGTCAAAAACTCTAATTTCCGAATTAGAATATGCATTTCTAAAAAATGGAAAGCCAATTATAATCAATGCTAAACTTTCTCCTAAACAAAATGAGAAACTGTTGAAATTCGTTAATAGATGACCAACAACCTTTGCTTAGTCATATCCTATACTCATTAGGACTGATTCACAAATATGCCAGCACCATATTTATACCAATCTAACCATGAAGCCAAGAAAGTAGCCATAGCGATGATTGAACCCCAAATTAAAGAAAATCATCAAGAAGGAAATAGAACAACTCACTAAGACAATGTTCATTTGTCCTATTGCAAATAGAGAGTGGATTAGCCCACTTGTGATTGTGCTAAAGAAAGGTGACAAGTGAAGGGTTTATATTGATTTCAAGTTGTTGAACATGGAAACATTCAAAGAACATTTTTGTTTGCCATTTGTCGATGAAGTATTGGACATAATTTCTGGACATTGCTATTATAGCTTTCTAAATGGTTATAGTGGCTTTAACCAAATTTAGATTGCACTAGAGGACCAAGCTAAAACTACATTTATAAGTCCCTAGGAAACTTTTGCATTTTGGAAGATGCTTTTTGGTCTGTGCAATGCTCATGCCATATTCCAATGCTTAGTCTTGAGCATCTTTTAGCAGTAAATTGATAGTGGGATGGAAGTTTTCATGGATGACTTTTTCACTTATGGCACTACATTTAAGAAAGCCTTGAACTGCCTTGAGCAAGTATTTAAAATATCGGTGGAGACAAACCTATGGCTCAATTGGCAAAAAAGCCATCTAATGGTCCAAGAGGACATAGTCTTGGGGCATAGAATCTTGCAAGCAAAGATCAAGGTATATAATGAAAAGATAAGGATCATCCAAGGAATAACCCATCAACTAGAAATAGTTAAAGATGTATGATCATTCCTTGGAGACACTAGTTATTATCAACGATTCATAGAGAATTTTTCTAAGATCGCAAAACCATTGGTCAAGCTAACAAAGAAAGATGCTCCATTTTTTTTGGACCAAGGAATGTGAAAATGCATTTCAACAACTAAAGGAAAAACTCATAGAAACTCCAATTCAACAAGCACCAGACTAGTCTAGATTGTTTCATATCATGATAGATGCATCAAATTATGCCTTGGGAGCTATGTTGACACAATTGGATGATCAAAAATGTCCATATTACATCCATTGCACAAGCCAAATCATTATGGGTACATAACTCAATTACACTAGAATGAAGAATGAACTGATGGTAGTTGTGTATGCTTTAGAAAAGTTTAGCCACTATATGCTTAGGTACAAAGTTCTTGTACACTGACAACAATTCCATTCACTTCTTGATGAGCAAGCTAATAGTTAGTCCCTATGTCACACGGTGGCTGGTGATTTTGCAGGAATTTGATCTTACAATGGTAGATCGAAAGGGAAATCAAAATATGGTCACCGACCATCTCTTTTGGTTAAGATAGGGTAACAAAGAGGAGGAGAGCCCACTCTTTGATCAATATCTTGATGAACTTCTCTTTGCTAGAGAAATTAATGATTAAGTACCCATAGAACCAAAATGGTATGATGACATCCTCACTTACTCAAAAGATGCCACAAGATCTGGACCATAGGAAGAAACAATAGTTTCTTCATTAGGCCAAACGCTTCATGGAAATTAATGGACACCTTTATAAGATGTGAGCTGATGGCCTAGTTCGTTGGTGTGTACATAATACTGATTAACTGCACATTCTCTAAGATGCTCACGAGGGCCTTTACAGAGGCCACTATACAGGGAGATACACGGCCATTAAAATCCTAATGGTAAGGTACTATTGGCCAAAAATCTTTATGGATGCCCACCAATATGTCTGATCTTATGAACGTTATCAACAAGATGTTGGGATGACCACATAAATGGAGGGATCTTAATAGTGGATCTAACCACTAGAATCCTTCAACATATGGGGCATAGAATTCATGGGTCCCATCACACCCATGTCTAATGGGAAGACATACATTATTGTTGTCATTGACTACTGTACTAAAGGGGTAGAAGCAGTAATCATTGTTGACTATACATCATCCACTACTACTTGTTTTTCTTAACAACACATTGTAAATAGGTTTGGGATGCCATGTGCATTGATTTCTAATAATGGAATCCATTTTACAAGCACCACTATTCACAAGCTCATGCAACACTTAGAGATTGAACACAAATTAACAACATCCTACCATCCCCAAGCCAATGGTCAAGCAGAGGTTACTAACAAGGAGATTACAAAGTTCTTAATGAAAACTATTAGCAAATATAGGAGAGACTAGAGTACAAAACTCAATGATGTCCTTTGGGCCTACTACTCAACATGGAAACTCCCAATAGGCTACTCTCCCTATGAGCTAGTGTACAAGAAACTACTAATACTTCCTATTCAATCCAAGCTCCATACACTTTCAATAGCCTATGACCTAGATCTTAACCTGAGTCTAGCAAAAATAGAATGATTGATCAACCTTAACGTGCTAAATGAAAACCAATTAGTGATCCTATCCTTGAATGAAGTGCATAAGGCATTCAATAAGAAATGACATGACAAAAGAATAAGAAATTTCAAATTTCAACTTGGAGATAAGGTCCTCTACTGGAACCCCATATGATGAAGCATCAAAAAGTCACATCGATGGATCCCTATGGATGTAGCCTCAACAATGGGCCCCCATGGATGCAACCTCATCTACATGGTGTTGCCTTGTTAATGGGGCTACATCGGCATAGTGTCTACTGTGTTTATGAGGCCACATCGATGTAGCTCCACAATAAAATCTATAAATACATGCTCATCTACTGTGTTTATGAGATGTTTTGTCATAGTGGTAGTGAAGCTCTTGCAGTTTTATCATTTGAGAGAGAATATTTTTTTGAGTGCCTACAACAAAAGTTAGAAAGTGTACAAATCTTTATTCAAGCACTAATGTACTTGAGCACAACAGTGTGAACAGAAATAAAGATGATCCTTTTAATAAACCTTGTAGCACTTGGAAATAGATTAATTATTTATTTATGCATTTAATGTTTTATGATATTTCCTTTAATGAATGAAGTAATTAAATAGTTAATTAGGCTAAATTAAGCTATATTTAGTAGAAATTAATTAAGCACATAAGTACGACCACTTCGAGCATGTGCATGATGCTTGGTAATCTTAGTAATGCTTTAACGTTTGGTAACATAACAGTGTTATATGTGTTCAAGATGTGTATGGCAAGTGGGACTAGATGCTTATGTTAGGATTAGTTAGGTTACTTAATTAGATTAAATTAGCAATTGAATTACTTCATTCCTTTCATCCTTTGCTTTAAGCACCCAAAACATAAAAAATAAAAATAATAAAAATCATACGCCTCAATTATACTAAGTTATACCTTTGCATATCACAAGTGTAATTGAGAAGATAACAAATCACTATTAGGACAAGTTCACTTCCTAGAGACTAATGTACCGGAAGTCATAGAATCCACAGAATTCAATCAGATTGCACATGAATGCTTACTGATTTGTATTGTTGAGTGTAGGGATACTCACCGCTCATCATTGGCATCATTGCCAAGGATTCTTTTTGTTTAAAACGTGTGCTATATAGGTATAGTGAAAATCATTAACATCATTGGATGAACCCTAAGGTCAAAATCATTCAAAAAATAAATATAATAATTTAAGCACATTGATAACTTACTTTTATTCCAGAATGTCTTCTTCTCATAAGTGCAATGATACTAAACTGCCAATGCTTCAAGAATGCAAGGTGGTATATACTCTTCCAGATAAGAATGTGCCTGACTTCACTTTCATCTTGCACCAAGATGAACAACTGTGGTGGCAAGATATGGAAGGCAACATTGTAATGCCTCTTGATCAATTTTTTCCTGGGATGATGCTCCAAACTCTTAGAAGGTTAGACATCTAGGATCTTTAAAAAAGTACATTATGCATGACTATGACTATGGAGACTACTATCCCGTTGAAGCATAATGTAGGAGAGATCAAAACCAAGAGAAGAACCATGAGGCTATGAAGAGAAAATGGTTTACCAGTCCCTTTTTCCTGCTCAACCAAAATGATAATGAGGATCCTCTCTCTAGGGGTTCTCAACATGTAGATTCTTCACCCCTTGATATTGGTGATGGAGGCAAAGGTGGGAATCCAAGCAGGTGCTCAGGCAACCATGAAGGTGACAAGAAAGCTAATGAATGTAACCTTGAAAAGTGTAGAGGAGGTGGTAGACACCATGGTGGTGGTAGTCCTCCTCTTTCTTTGCCCTCTTCGTCTACATCTTCTTCTTCCTCTTTTAGTTTTGATCGATTCCATAGAAAGAACAATTGTGATGAAGGTGAATAGTAGGACAATGATAATTACAGAGACCACCATGAATGAAGGGATAGCAAAGGACATCATAGGTTTCATTGAAATAATGATGATGATTAGCCTTTTCTTACAACTTGGAGTATGCTAAATATCATAGAGGTAGTGAAAATTCCAATCAAGCATGTGAAAGATAGTTGGATAAAGCGAGTTGACATGAACAATATCTCTAGATTTGAGGGGGGATATAATTTTGATTTACAAACACATCTTCAAGCTTTTCATGATGCATGTGTGTTACAAAATATTGAAAATGAGTAGCAAAAATTAAAGCCATTTTTCATGACACTCATCAAGGAATCCAAAAGCTAGTATCAATCCTTAAAACCAAAATCCATTCATAGGTGGAGTATAATGCTAGAGTTGTTCAATGATAAATACTAGATGTACTCCCAAGTGTTTAATCTAAAAAGGCATATCCAAGGATGGAAGTAAGAAACACATGAACCCTTGGACATAATCATGGGTAGATACTATCTTCTCATACACCAATATCTTGGTCATGCTTATTCTCAGTAAGAACAACTTCGCCACATCATAGATGAACTTAGATTAGAAAGAAAAAGACATCTTGGGGTTTATGCCTAAGGAAAACTATTAGAACTTAGAGCCCATCAAATTTAAAGGCTAATAGATTAGGTAGAAAAAAAAGAGAGAGCTAAGAAAATCGGAAAATTTTGAGGAATATAACAGGGATCCTTCTATTATAAAAAAGAAGATTCAATTTTGCGACAATGAGGAGTCATCACTTGATGAGGCAGTGAACAGAAAGACCTTGTTAATCGAAAAGTTTATCTCTAAAATTTTAATAAAGGTATATAAAATGTGGGATTCATTGGATAAAATATTTCAAAATCCTCTAAAGATCGCAGAAGAATCAAGAGAGTAGAGTAGTAACTGTAACTGCAGGAGGTGGAAAGAAGCTGAGTGTGAATACCAAAGGGGTAAGGGCAAAGCTACTATAGTAGAAGAAGTTGTGGAGATAGAATTAGATGATGATGGTGGATGTGACATTTTCCAATATAATCATCCTAAAGAATGTTACCTTTTCATGTCACACTTTCAGGAGTTTGGGGTGTACACTTTGAATCTTAGACTGGAAAGAGGGTAAGTAGTCAAAAGATTGTCTTATCCTCAAGGTAATCCAAGGTAATTCCACCAATAACAATAATCTTTTTATCCAAGTGAAGATCGACCACGATCATATGAGCAATACTAGTAGTGGCAACACCCATAGTCGTGGGGGATGCCACCACCAAGGCAACCATACCCTTATAGGCAACCATATTGATATAGATACTATGTTCAATGACCAATATCTCCACATGACTCTTCTAGTCACATTTCTTTTGAGCATCATTACTATCCTCCAAAGTATCACAAAACTCATTCTCCATCTACTAAAGAGGAAACCCCATATCCCTATCACCCTTCTCATCCTTTGACACATGCTTCTCTAATTTCCACCCAATTATCTCCTACTTCATCTATGTAAGCTAAAATTCCACCACAAGTACAACAATGTAATGCTACTAGGACTATTAACATACAATTAGCTTTCTAGTCAAATGGTTCAGAACCCAGATCTTGAAAATGATAATTCTACTTACCTAAAAGTCTTCCAAACTCCTCACAAACTAATGTGGTTGGTTGCCCTATTTCTCCATCATCCTCTACATCAAAATACTTTAAAAGCCCTTAAAACCAAATGCCTTCTAAGATCTGCATTGTCATGTTAACTCACGTTGTATTTGATTGGATCAAGGCTAGTAGCCTTTCCAGGAAAAGATGTAACTGTGGAAGTCCCCTCATCTATTTGTAGATTGTTGGACATGAGTCATGCAAGACTCTTCTTGATTCAAGTTTTGGTATCAATTTAATTTTCCATGATATGTACAAAGTATGAAACCTGCCGCCTATCAAGAAGAGCAATATTCATCTAGAATTGGTAGACCAATCAATCACTATTCTTTTGGGACTTGTGAAGATCATTGTGACCACTATTTATGGGTAGTTCTATCTTGCTAATTTTCTAGTGATCAAGGTTGACAGTTGCAAGGAGACTTCCTAATTATTATGGAAAGGGCATGGTTGAGCACTATTCATGTATGAATGCGCATCAGAGATCTCTCCTTGGAAATTTTTAAAGAGAATGAATTAGGAAAGATTAAAAAGAAGAGAGTTTCATGTATCACATATAGTGATACTGGGTGCAACTGTGTGCAAAGACTCTAGTCTGTCAAGAGCACATCCATCAAAGCATATAGACATTATGTAGATGAATTTGAAGTTCAAAGGTGCCTATACGCAATAGCCATAAAACAAGAGGGCACCCAATGGCTGATATTTAATCTTGGAAGCAACACACTTTGCATGGCACCTACTGAGAGTCTAACATGTGCCTATATTAAAAGCATGGATAAACTAGAGGTAGTTCATCACCAACTTTCTAATAATGCAAATGATTATACTTATTTGGGAGAGTTGGAAATCCCTAAAAAATTTAAACAAGAGCCCTTAAAGTTGAAAACTCTACCTACCGACATGTAGTATGCATTTTTGACAAATGGCAAGTTGGTAATAATCAATGTCAATCTTGATCCTAAACAAAAATAGATGCTATTGAAAGGTGGTTAATAAATGGCTAACAAATTTTTCCTAGTCATATCCTAAACTCACTAGAATTGATCAACGGATATGCCAACATCACATTTATACTGATCCATCCATGAAGCTGAGGCAACCACAATGGCGGTTGAACCAAAAATTAAAGCAAATCATCAAAGAGAAGATTGAGAAACTCCTTAAGGTATGGTTCATCTACCCCATTGCAGATAGTAAGTGGGTTAGCCCACTTATGATAGTGCCAAAAAAAGATGGTAATTGGTGGGTTTGTATTGACTTCAAGCTGTTAAACATGGCAACATTTAAAGATCATTTTCCATTGCCATTCGTTAATTAGGTGTTGGACACCATATCTAGGCATTGCTATTATAGTTTTCTGGATGGTTATAGTGGCTATAACCAAATCTATATTACACCAAAAGACTAGGCCAAAACAACATTCACGAGTCCTTGGGGGACTTTTGCATATCGAAAGATGCCTTTTGGTCTATGCAATGCTCCTATCACTTTTCAACACTTGCTCTTAAGCATCTTTAGAAGCAAATTGGTAGTGGAGTGGAAGTCTTTATAAATGACTTCTCCACTTATGGTGTTGCATTCGAGCAAGCCTTGGACCACCTTGAGCAAGTACTCAAAATATGTGTGGAAGCAAACCTATGGCTCAATTGGTAGAAGAGCCATCTGATGGCCCAGGAGGGCATTGTATTGGGACACAAAATTTCTTAGATAGGGATTGAGGTGGACCCTGAAAAGATAAGGGTCATTCAAAGAATAACTGCCAGCTAAAAATTATTAAAGATGTTCAGTCATTCCTTGGACACACTGACTACGACTGATGATTTATAGAGAATTTCTCTAATATTGCAAAATCACTGGTTGAGCTAACAAAGAAAGATGCTCCATTTATCTAGACCAAATAAATTGAAAAAGCATTCTAGAGCCTCAAGTAGAAGCTTGTAGAGACTCCAATTCTACAAGCACCTGACTAGTCCAAACCATTTCATATCATGATAAATGCATCAAATTATGCCTTGGGAGTCATGCTTACATAGTTGGATGACAAGAAATGTTCATATTACAACCACTATATAAGTTGAAGCATTATGATGCATAGTTAAATTACACCACAACGAAGAAAGAACTAATGGTGGTGGTGTATGTTCTAGAGAAGTTCAGGTACTATGTGCTTGGATATAAAGTGTTCATGCACAATGATCATAATGTTTTCTTCTTCTCAATGAAGAAGTCAATGGTGAGCCCCCGTGTCATACAATGGTTGGTGATCCTACAAGAATTTGATCTTATGATGGTAGATTGAAAGGGAACTAAGAATGTGGTCACTAACCATCTCTCATGGTTATGATGGGATGACAAAGAGGAGGAGAGCCCACTTTCTGATCAATTCCTAGATTAGCTTCTCTTTGCTAATGTAGTTAATGAATAAATGCTTACATAACCAAAATGGTATGATGGCATCCTCATTTATCCTCTCACTCAAGAGATGTCACAAGATTTGGAATACAGGAAGAAATAACAATTTCTTCATCAAGCTAAATACTTCACAAAAATCAATAAACACCTTTATAATGTGTGTATCGCTGGCTTGGTTCGTTGGTGTGTACCTGATGCTGATCAATTGCATATTCTCTAGGACACTCATGAGGGTCCTTGTGGGGGCCACTATGCTAGGAGATGCATAGCCATTAAGATCATAATGGTAGGATATTATTGGCCAACCATCTTTAGGGACGTCCACCAATGTTTTTGCTCTTGTAAATACTATTAATGAAATGGTGGGATGATCACACAAATGAAAAGACCTCAAGAATGGATTCAACCACTAGAACCCTTCAACATATGGGGCATCAACTTCATGAGTTCCATCACACCCATGTCAAATGAAAAAGCATATATAATCATCATCATTAATTACTACACAAAATAGGTAGAAGTAGTATCCATTATTGATTGTACATCATCCACAGCTACTCAGTTTATACAAAAAAATGTTCTGAACAAGTTTGGTATGCCACGTGCACTAATTTCTAATAACTAAACTCATTTTATAGGTGTTACTTTTTGCAAGCTTATTCAATGCTTGGTGCTTGACCATAAATTAACAATACCTTACCACCCCCAAGCCAATGGTCAAGAAAAGGTTACTAATAGGAAGATTACAAAGATTTTAAAAAGAACCATTAGCAAATATAGGAGAGATTAGAGCATGAAACTCAACACCCTTTGGGCATACTGCTTAACATGGAAACTTCTTATAGGCTACTCTTCCTATGAGCTAGTGTACAAAAAATTACCAGCTCTACCTATCCAATCTAAGCTCCATACACTTTTAACAACCTGTGACTTGAATCTTGACCTTAGCCTAACATAAAAAGAAAGATTAATTAACTTGAATGTGCTAGATGAAAATTGATTAGTAGTCCTATCCTTGAATGAAGTGCACAAGGTATTCAACAAAAAATGTCATGACCTTAGAATATAGATAGAGAAATTTTAAGTAGGAGTTAAAGTTCTTTACTAGAACCCCATACATGTACCTCAATGAACTAAGTTCTAGACATTGTGAGAAGGACCTTACATCATTTATGAAACCTTTCATTCTAGGGCCATGTTGATCTACAAACCTGAGAGCTTGAATAAAAAGCAATTGGTCGAAATCCAATAGATAAAGCCTTTCCATGAGCCCAAGCAAGCCAGTGCAACAAATACCTCAATGGATGGATAACCACACTCAATTTTTTGGATTCCTCCTTTCAACTTTGCTATGGGGGAGATGGCCATCCATGCTAATCACATATATGGCTCCTTAGTTTTTCTATTTTTTGTTTTACACATTTTTGTTTTTTGCAAATTGTTTATTTTACACTTTTTTGATTTTAAAAACTCTTTTCTATTTTACACCATCTTTAGTACATTTAAATTTTTCTTGAATACTTTATACTTTCTTATATATTTTACTTTATTTTAGGACAAGTTTCTAATTTCTATTAATTAACGTGCTTTGTGCCAATAGGACACACTATGTTGTAATTGTTGCTAATGGTGGTTTGTGCCTAATGTTTTTTTTTTTTCTGATATTTGGTTTCTATTTTTGAATCTTTGTACCGATGGCTAAGACAGTTTCTTTTTCATGGAATAGGTAGTGAGTCCACAACATCCACTCATCTACAAAAATCTATGGTTTTCCTCATTTTGGGAATATGATGTCCCTATAATTAAATGAATTTTTAATAAATTTGTGACCTTGGTGATTTCTAGAATTAGAAATGATTCAAAGGTTTGCACAAGGTGTAACTTCAAGGGGACTCAATACTCTTTGTACTCTTCTACTTACTTGGGTGCATGAATGTTTTCATGGATTTCTTACCGTTCCATGTTGACCATAAATAGGAAGTTAACTAAGTATTTGCATGGTGTGGTTTCCATTCAAAAATTCTATAAAAAAATAAAATAAAAAGAGAATTAAAAAATATAAAAAAATGGTAAAAATTCAAAGCACTTCCTTTAGATAAATAAATGGGCTACAAACACTAGTTATGGAACTAGAAAGACATGTTACCCATTCCTAAAGGTCCCTTCAAACTAATTCCCTCTCTCACTTCCTACTTTTATTTTCTTCTCTTTAAGGAATGGTGGTTGTTCTATGGAAGCACTTGTGTGTCTCAAGGGGATCGATCATTCTTGGAGTAACAATGTGAAGTCATTGAAAGAGGTTGATTTTGGTCTAGATTAAGGATGGATCTTCTCATGTCATTTAATCATAAATTTACAACGGACTTCTTATGACCTCAATTTGGAACTCCATTCCACCTTCTCCATCATCCATCTATGCTTCTCCATCATCCATCTATGTTGCCCATAACTCACCTCACTACTAGTGTCCACGTTCTTATTCAGTGTCTTTGTTTGATGTACTTGAATTCTTTGGTAGAATTTTCCAAGTTTTGGTCGATAACTTTCATAAACCATTAATCACTGTTGAGGCCCATGGATTCCTTGGCTTAAGGTTATGCAAAGGAAAACATGGCATGTGCCTAATATGGGGAGGATCCACTTGCATATCTCTTGGTTGGGTTCATTAAGCATCTTATCCTTAGGCATTATTGCAGAATCTTTCGTGCACCCATCTTCTACATTTAACTGTGTGCTTTGTTATGTATTTTTTTCAATTCACACATTCTCCATCAGATTTTTGAATTTTTGAGCTTTCAAATATCCTTTTTAATGATTTCATCATATTCTTGGCTTTTCTGAGACTCCTTGGATCCCAAATTCATTCAAGAATTTATTATATTTTTTGAAATATTTAAGTTTGAAAATTTCATTTACGAACCCCATAAACAGGGCCCCATTGAGGAAGCCCATGCATATACGTGGCCCCATTGACATAGCACAAAAATCCTATATATACGTAGGACACCTTTAGAAATTTTCATATTTTCTCTCAAACACCCAAGGAGTTTTTGTAGTTTTCAAAGTCGAAAACCTTCTAGAGCCCATAACTTCCTCATCGTTTATCTAAATCACTTCATTCTTCAACCCTATATCTCCCAAAGGTAAGCTCTTAGTTGTGGGGGCCACGAATGTGCCATTTTGACAAAAAAAATTCAACATTTTTCTAACTCCGATAAAGGTTTAACTAAGTAATCAATATTAAAACACCAAATTACAGGAGTTAAATTCTTCCAACAAGCTTTGGTGACACTTACAATAAAAAATTAATAAAATAATCAATATAACATGGTCCAATCGTAGCCAAGTATAGATAATTAACTAGATAAGGTATCCAAATATCTTATGTTACACATTATATCTACTAATCCATAGTTGTGTTATGAGTACAGATGACACCAAAAGGGAAACATACACAGGAAGGAAGATTGTTTCAACTAAAGGAAAAATCGCTAAGAATGGGAAGTGGCCAAGAATAGGTCCAAGAAGAACTACTCACAACCAATGCCATGGGACCTGTTAGGGAAGAGGCTGAAGTGAAATCTATTTGTTAGATTCCAGGACAGGTGGCAACAATAGAGCATTCCCACTAAGATGAGGCATCAACTCAATAAGGGAACCTTGAGGTAACCTTGATGGAAGCCTACCTAAAAAAGTTAGATCAAGGGAGGTTCAGAAGGTAGTGCTTCAAGAGTTGAAGTCTGGATCTTTCTTGGAGAAAGCACCTAAAGAAGTACATGACTAATTAAAGACCTCTCCCATATGGCCAATTATCACATCTAGCAGGAAGTGGTAGATGGAAGAGACATTCCTATTTTGGAACAATAGGAAGGTTAATTCAATGGTCAACAGCAAGGACATTTCAGTGTCCTACTCAATGCAAGCCATTGCAGAGGCAATTAGGTTGCCTAAAATTAGGGCAAATCTCATTGAGATTCTGATGTAGCCTAATCCTAGCATCAAAAAGGAATGGGTTCAACGGTGTTATGGTGTCAACCGCAAGGAGTACGACATGCTCACATCGGCAAAAAGAATTCATTATAAAAATGTGACCTTTCACCTAAATCCCATGGTGAGGCCCAACAAGCTCACTACTTTTTCTACCCATGCGTGTGTTGCTTTCAGTGGAAGATTCCCAATCAACCTTCCATAACTAATCTATCTAGAGATAGATAAGTGGTTCAAGTGAAATGAACATGGAAGGAAAATGCTCCCCTTCCCATGCCTCATTAAAAAACTATATCAAAAGGGAGGAATAGTCTGCTACACTAATGATGTTGTTCGACGTGCTCTAATCACTAATTGGGTAGAGATGATAAAAGATAAGACTCCTACAATAATGATCTAATAAGAAGAGGAACAACCATCTCCTTCACCTGCCACTTACAAGATAGTGTCAGACATCGCTACAACATCCCAATGGTTGCATGAATATCGAGAATGACTCTTGATCAAGCAAGAGCACTAGGTAGGCATGAGTGATGGAGATCCATCTATGTAATAACCTACAATAGGTCATCTAAATGAGATAACCCAAACATTTAGCCTAATGGGGGGAGGTGGATCCATTTTCTCTACCCAACAAATGTAGTTATCTACAAGGTCGAATCCTAATTTCAAATAGGTAACGATATCTCTCTCAGAATAGTAGTAACTCCTAGAGATTTCTAGGAACACCATGATCTTTTCAATGTGCTTGGAGGAGAATGAAGGGGTAACAGTACTAGTGATGCAACACCAATAACAAAAAAATAATAGTAGAGATGGTTGCTAACAAAATTGCTAAAACACTTAATGTACCTGCGATGTTTGTATTGGATGTCACTTCACTTAAGGATGTGCAAACATCCATAGGGATCATAAGCAATAGACTAAGCATAGCATAGCATGAACAACTGCTAGACCAACTATTAGGAATCAAGCAACCACTTTCAGATGTATTTGACCTTTTGGATAGTATAACTACAACCTAGTTGGAGCTACTAGAGGCAAGGGGCAAGAATATATTTTTGGAACGACAACTCAAAATAGCCAAGGAGCTAAACAAACACTTGGCTATAGAAGTTGCTAAAATGAGAGCCCAAATTGCCAACCCTACATTTCTCAACCTAGCATTGATAAAAGATAAAACTCTTAAATAGCTTCACACCATGTTAAGAGGGGTTGATGATCCAATGGAGATAGCAGTGTTCTACCAATCCTTGACAAAGGCCATCTAGCATAAAATTTAGAAGGCCTTGATCCACTAGGAGAATTTGCAACTAATTATAGAAAATCATCACCTACAAAATGTTGATACACATAAACAATAATTAACTAATTTTATCCATCAACAGTAGAAGCAACTAGCTAGAGCAAATACAAAATTAAGAAAATTGGTAACTGAGAACAGAAACCTCTCCATGAAGGAGGTCCATGTCCTTCACCAAAAGACTGCAATATAAGTAGCCACCTAAAACTTAGAGGCTCTCAAATTTGAGAAAGTCAAAATCATTATAGGGACTAGGTTGGCCTACAAAAGGAAATAAATGAGAAACACATTTAAGTGACAAAGGCAAAGGTGAATGAGACCCTCCAGCAACTCCAATAAGAACACAAATCATGGCAACCCATTATTGATGGGATTGATCAATACAATAAAGTAGAAATTTGCCTAAAGAAGTTGCAAATAGCAAAGATGATCGAATTATGGAGCTCGCCAACCTCCAATATGCAAACTTGGCTATGTTGACTACTGGATGGCCATGGTTAGAACTCAAAAAGAAAGTGGACAACTTGTACTTATTATATGAGGCTAAGTTCAAGCACCACAAGAACACCAAGCAACAGCTTATGGTGAAAAGCATTGAACTCAAGGTTCTCAAGGATAAATACACTAATCAAAGATCTATTGTTGAGAGCTTGTCCAAAGGAATGAATGACTACCAAGAGATGAAAAATGCAGTAAAGGTGTTTGATGTTAAACGTAAGTAGATCATTGCCTGGTTTGTCAATGTCAAGGAGTTGTTTACATTAATGTCCTATCCATGGGATATCCCCATTCTAGCCCACATTAGCAATGCCGCATGAACTATGAATGATCCCTAGAGCAAGGAGGAGAATATGAAGTCATTACTAGATGCCTTTCACCTTCCACTAGAGATATTAGTCGCAGCAGGATAGCCACAACCTCCTTAGCCACCATGTGCACTCGAAGCTAGTAAAGGTCCTTTGAAGCCTTGGGAATCTCCACTGCTCAGGACTATTTGATTTTTTCAATCACATTCACACCATTAGAGAATGTGCTATCTATTTTAAGTAGTCATGTCATGGTGTTTAATTTTGTATCATGAACACCATGAATTTTGTAACGATGTTAATTTCTACACTTGGGCACTTAGTTTTGTTGTGTCAATTTGTTATGTCAAGTATCAATCAATAATCCCATACCTTTTCAATTTTGTAAAGGAACTTAAGAATAAGTTTTCATTCAATCATGGGGATATGATGAAGCATCAAAGAGTTATGTCAATGGGCCCTTGTTGACATGGCTAGGCCCTATCTATGTGGTGTTGCCTCATCAATGGGGCCACATCAATGTAATGTCTACTATATTTATGAGGCCCCATTGACGTAGCTCCACAATAAAGTCTATAAATATGCGATCACCCATCATGTTTATGATATGTCTTGTCATAGTTGTAGTGGAGCTCTTGTAGTTTTGTCATTTGAGAGTTAGAATATTTTTCTAAGTGCCCATAGCAGGAGTCAAAAAGTGTACGAATCTTTATTTAAGCACTGATGTACTTGAGCACAGTAGTGTGAATGGTAATAAAGAAAAGCCTTTTGATAAACCTTGTAGCAGTTGGAAATAGGTTAATTATTTATTCATGCATTTAATGTTTTATGTGATTTTCTTTAATGCACTAAGTAATTAAATAATTAAGTAGGCTAAACTAAGCTAAATTAAGTACCAAGTAATTAAGCACATAAGTATGACCACTTTGAGCATGCGCATGACACTTGGTAACCCCAGTAACACTTAACATTTGGTAACCCAACAACGTTATATATGTTCAGCATGTATACAAGTGGGCCTAGATGATTATGTTAGGATTACTTAGGTGTAATTAGTTAGATTAAATTAGCAATTGAATTTATTTCATTCCTTCCATCCTTTGCTCTAAGCACCCAAAACATAAAACATAAAATAATAAAAATCATATGCCTCGATTACACTTAACCATACCTTTTCATATCATAAGTGTAATTGGGAAGACAATGAATGACTATTATGGTAAGTTTAATTCCTAGAGACTAGTGTACTAAAAGACATAGAATCTACAGAATTTGACTAGATTGCACATGAATGCTTAGTGATTTGTATGGTTGATCATAGGGGTACTCACTGCTCATCACCACACATGTTTCACAACAAACTAAATTTCAAACATTGTAGAAGGGGCCTTATATAAGTCACAAATCCTTTTCTTCTAGGGCCATGATAATCTGCAAACCTAAAAGCCCAAATAAGAAATAGTTAGTAAACATTCAACAAACAAAACCTTTCCATGAGCCCAAGCAAGCTAGTGTAATGAATATCTCATCGAATGAACAATCTTGCTCAATCTTTCAAATCTCCTCCTTCCAACTGAGTCGTGGGGGAGATGGCCATCTATGCTAATCATTTACATGGCTTCTCAATTTTTCTATTTTTTTAACATTTTTATTCTACACTTTATTTATTTTACACTTTTTTGTTTTATACTTTTTCATATTTTACACCATTTTTTCTTTTACATTATGGTTGGTACATTTGATTTTTCTTGAATATTTTACACTTTTTTGTATATATATATATATATATTTTGGTATGATTTTCTAAATTTCTACTAATAAAGTGCTTTGTGCCAATAGGACACAATGGTATTGTAGTTATTGTTAATGGTGGTTTGTACTTATTATTTTGATTGCTGATGTATGGTTTCTATTTTTGAATTTTGGTACCCATAACTAAGACATGGTTTCTTTTCGATGGAATAGGCAGTGAGTCCATGACATCCACCCATCCGCAAGCTCTATGGTTTTCCTTGTTTTGGAAGTATGAGGTCCCTTTTCATTAAGTAAAATTTTAAATGAACTTCTGACCCTGGTAACTTTTAGACTTAGAAAGGATTCAACGGTTTGAATAGGATGTGACTTCAATGGAACTCAATACTCTCTGTACCCTTTTACTTACTTGGGTGCATGAGTGTTTTCATGGATTTCTTACTGTTCCATGTTGACCAATAACAGGAATTTGAATAAGTCTTTACATGGTGTGGTTTTCATTTTAAAAAAATGAAGTAATGATGGGAATTCAAAGCACACCCCTTAGACAGAATAACAGGCTACAAACACTAGTTATGGGACTAGAAAGACATGTTACCCATGCTTGAAGGTCCCCTCTAACTAATGCCCTTTCTCACTTCCTGCTTCTCTTTTCTTCTCTATAAGGAATGATGTTTGATTTGTAGAAGCACTCTTGTGTCTCAAGGGGATGGACCGATCTTAGAGTGATGATGCAAAGTCACTAAATGTGGTTGGTTTATGTCTGAATTAAGGATGGATTTCATCAAGTCATTTAACCATAAAATTTATAAGACACTTCATGTGACCTTAATCAAAAACTCCATTTTACTTTCTCTCTCATCCATCTATGCTTTCCATGACTCACCTCACTATTGGTGCTCATGTCCTTGTTCGATGTCTTGGTTTGATGTGCCTGTATTCTTAAGTAGATTCTTCTAGGTTTTAGTCCCTAACTTTCATAACCATTAATCACATATGGGGCCTACAGACTCCTTAGGCTGAGGTTATGCAAGGGTAAAAAGGGCATGTATCTGCTATGGGGAGGATTCACTTGCATATCTCTTGGTTGGGTTAGTTAAGTACCTCATCCTTAGAAATTCTCGCAATCCAAACCTTTATGCATCCCATCCGATGCATCCAACTATGCGCTCCTTAAGGCAATTTCTTCAATGAACACATTCTCCACCGAATTTTTAAATTTTTGAGCTTTTAAAGATCCTCTTCGATGATTCCATCAAATTCTTGGCCTTTCTAGGACTTCATAGATCCTACTTTCATCAAAAAAACTATGTATTTTATGAGAAATTCAAGTTAAAAAGTTTTTCTTACACCCTTTGTACATAGGTACTCATTGATGGACCTCCTACATATACAAGACGCTATATACAGGACCCCATCAACACAACACAAATATAGTATATATATACCCATCCACACTTCAAATTTTTCACATTTCCTTTCAAATGATAGAGGAGTTTTTGCAATTTTCAGAGCCCAAAACGTTCCACAAGTCATATCTTCCTAACTATTTGTCCAAATCACTCCATTCTTTGACCCTATAGCTACTAGAGGTAAGCTTTTAGTCATGGAGGCCAAAAACTTGAAGTTTTTGAGTTTTTGATAGAAAATGTTTCTAAAATGTTTCTAACTCCCACAAAGGTTTAACAAAGAAACCAACATGAAAACATCAAATTACAAAAGTTAATCCCTTCCAACTAGCTCTAGTAACACTTTGAAATTAAAAATTAAAAAAAATAACTAATCTACCATGGTCCAACCTTAGCCTAAGTGTAATTAACTGATGAGACAATGTATCAAAATATTATAAGTTACACATTATATATACTAGTCCTTGGATGTGTTGTGATCATAGATGGCATCAAAGAGGAAGCACACACAAGAAGGAGGGCCATCACAACCATAGGACAAACAACCACGAATGGGAAGGGGCTAAGAATAGGATCAAAAAGAACAAGTAGCAACCCATGCCATGGGTCATCTTAGGGAGAAGCCCAAACTAGAATCTGTTTGTCAGATTTCAGAACAAGCACCAACAATAGAGCAATCCCACTGGGATGAGGCACCACCTCCACAAGAAAACCTTGAGGTGACCTTGACAAAGGCTTGTCTCAAGCAAATCAAATCAAAGGAAGTTCAAAAAATGACGCTCCAAGAGTTGAATTTCAACTCATTTTTTGAAACAAGCCCCTCAAGAAGTACAAGATCAACTAAGGACCTCTTCCGTGTGGCCCATCATCACTTCCAGTAGGGAGTGTAGATGGGAGAGACAATCTTATTCTAGAATAATAGATAGGCCGATTCAACAGTCAAGATCAAGGACATTTTAGTGTCCTACTTGGTGTAGGCTATTTCAAAGGTACTTGTGTTGTTGGAAACTAAGGTAAATTTTTCTAAGATTCTAATATAAGTAGATCCCAACATCATGAAAAAAATGGATACAATAGTGTTATGGAATTGATAGTAAGGAGTATGGTGTGCTCACACTAATGAAGAGAATCTACTACAAGATTGCAGCTTTTTACCTTAATCCAATGGTGAGGCCAAGTAAGATCACTATCTTCTTCGCCCATGTGTGTGCCAATCTAAGTGGTAGATTCTCTATTAACCTTCCACAACTAATCTATCTTAAGATAGAAAAGTACTTCAAGGAGAACGAATGTGAAAGGAAAGTACTTCTAAGTGGTAGATTCTATGCCTCATTAGAAAACTATGTCAAAGAAGAGGGATAACTCGCTATACAAATGATGATCTCCAATGTGCTCCATCTGCTAACTAGATGGAGATGATGAAGGACAAAATCCCTACAAAAGTCATCCAAGAAGAGGAGTAGCAACCACCACCTCCACCATCCACTTAGCAAATAGTGTTGAATATCATTGTAACTTCTCAACAATTGCACAAATTTCAAGAATGGCTCTTAAGTAAGCAAGAGTAACAAGCAAGAATGAGTGGTGGTGATTCATCTGTGTATCAATCAGTGATGAGTCACCTAAATGAAGGGGGTCAAATAGTTAGCCAAATGGAGGGACGTGGACCAATTTTTTTAGCCCAAAGAATGCAGTTACCTACAAGATCAAATCCTAGCACCCGAGAGGTAACAGTATCCCTCTTGCAATAACAACAATTCCCAAAAATCTTTGGGAATGCTGCTACGTTTTCAATGCACTTAGAGTAGGGTGAGGGGATAACAATTTTGGTGGTGTAGCACCAAGGGCAGGAGACAACAGTAGAGGTGGTTGCTGACGGAATTGCTAAAACTCTAAATGCACCTACAATGTTTGTACTAGATGTCTCTACACTTTAAGATGTGTAGATGTCTGTAGGAATAATAAGTGGCAAGTTGAGTGTAACATAGCATGAAGAATTGTTGGACCGACTAGTGCAAACCAGGTTACTAATTCTAGACATCTTTGACCTTTGGAATAACATAACTGCAACCCAATTGGGGCTATTGGAAGTAAGGGTCAAGAACATCATTTTGGAGGGGCAACTCAAAATAGCCAAAGAGCTAAATTAATGCTTGGCTGTAGAGGTCACCAAATTAAGAGCCTAGATTGCTGACCCTACATTCCTCAACCTAGCACTGACAAAGGATGAAGCTCTTGAACATCTTCACACAATATTGAAAGGGGTTGAGGATGTGATAGAGACTATGGTATTCTATTGATCTTTGGTAGAGGCCACTCAGCATAAAATTCAGAAAGCCTTGGATCAGACCCACTAGGAGAATGTATAATTGATGACAAAGAATCATCACTTGTGAAATGTTAATGCATAAAAATAGTAGATGGTAGATTTCATCCATCAACAATAAGAGTAGCTAGCTAGAGTGAACACTGATATGAGGAGTTTGGCAGCAAAAAATAGAAACCTCATCAAGGAGGAGGTCAGTGCTCTTTACCAAAAGACTACAATCAAAGTAGTCACTTGGAAATCAAAGGCTCTCAAGTTTGAGAAAGTCAAAAATCACTATAGAGATTAGGTTAGTCTACAAAAAGAAGTATAAAAAACACATCCAATTGGTGAAGGAAAAAATGAATGAGACCCTCCAATAATTCTAGCAAGGAAGAGAAATTTGGCAACCTATCATTGATGGGATAGAAGCCTACAACAAAGCAGAGATCCACATGAAGGAGTTTCAAATTGAGAAGATGATAGAATACATGGAGCTTACCAATTTTTGATATGCAAATTTGGCTATGCTAATTGCTAGATAGTCATAGTTTGAATTGGAGAAACAAGTGGCCAGCTTGTACTTATTGTATGAGGCATAGTTCAAGCACCACAAGGACACCAAGCATAAGCTTGTAGTGGCAAACACACAACTTCAGGTTCTTAAGGCAAAGTTTTCTAATCAAAGATCAACTGTTGAGAACCTAGCCAAGAGGATGAACGAATAGTAAGATCTACAAAATGCACTCAAAGCATTTGATATTGAATGTAAGCAATTTGTTTCTTAGTTTGTTAATGTGAAGGAGCTATTCCTAATAATGCCTTGTTCGTGGGATATCCCCATTCTAGCCCACATTGGTGATGTCCTATGGATTGTGAATGATCCCTAAAGCAAGGAGGAAAAGATGAAGGCATTGTTGAATGCCTTTCACCATCCATTAGAAGTTGTAGTTGTAGCAAGACAGCCACAACCACCTTGACCACCGCTTGAACCTGAAGCAGGAGAAGGTCCTTTAGAACCCCAAGAACCTCCACTGCCTAGGACCATCTAATCGTTTTAACTATCTTCATGCTGTCAGAGGATGTGATATCCAATTTTGTTCAATCATGTTCTTCTATTCAATTCTGTGTCATGAACATCATAATTTTGTAATCAATGTCAATCTATAGACCCAGGCACTTAGTTTTTTTTTGTTGTGTCATGTATCATTCAATAATCCCATACCTTCCTAATTCTGTAAAGAACTCGAGGGTGAGTTTTCATTCAATTAGGGGAGTATGATGAAGTGTCTCTAATCGATTGCATCAACGTGACCCTGTTAACAGGATCCTGTTGACAATATGCAATTGACATGACCCTATCGACGTAGGGTTTTCCACATTGATGTATACCCATCAACGTGGCACCCTAGTAGGTCTATAAATACGACACCCCAATTGTGTTAATGGGAGTTATATTTTCATTTGCTAGTAGAATTCTTGCAATTTGTCCCTGTAAAAGATAGAATAATTTTCCAAGTGCCTGTAGTAAGAGTCAAGGAGTGTACAAATATTTATGCGAGCACTATTGTACTTGAGCATCACAATATGTGCTGCAATAAAGACGAGCTTTTTGCTAAACCTTGCAATACTTGGACTAGCTTAATGATTTATTTATGCATTTATTTTTTTCATTAATTAAGCAAAAATGATTAAGACTTTAAGTATTTAATTAAGCTAAACAAACTAGAACACATAAGTACAACCACTTTGAGCATACGTATAACACTTGGTAATCCTAGTAGTGCTTAATGCTTGGTTGTCCAATAATGTTGTACATATTTAGGATGTGTACAAAGTGTGATTAAATTCTTATGTTAGAATAGTTAGTTATTAATTAGCAATTTGATGAGCGGCAAGGTACCCCTACACTCAACCATATGAATATGAGTGTGTACACATGATCTAGTTGAACTCTGCATATGGACTAGTTTTGGCACCTAGATAGTTATATGTTGATCATAGTTTGCTGTCTTTCCACCTAGACTAGTATTTACTTTGTCATGTATGATTTAGTCTAGCGTGAGATGTATGATGTGATTCCTAACACTAGGCTACTCTTAAAGACAATGAAAAAAAAATCTTGATTTAAGCTATTAGGCAATAAGAAGCAAAATATAAACTATCCTATGTGCAATAAGTATCTATTCTTAATCATCCATATGCATATTGGACTTCATGTACTACTTTTGGTCTTACCAAGCGCTTATTACTTAGGCACTACTAGAGATGCTGTTGGGTTACCAAGTAGTTACACTTAAATGTTCATGATTAAGGTGTACTCATTCCACATTTAACAACAGGAATAGTAAATGATGATAAAAAATATTAACTAAGAAATAATAAATAATAATCAACAATTAAACAATTAAAGACTAAGTGAATG
>MNCI01023311.1:408096-430193 GCA_015680685.1 Gnetum montanum | reverse complement strand
CTCTACCCTAAGACTTACCAACTTCCTCCTTTCCTATGTGCCTGAATGCTATATTTATAGGCCTACATAGGAATCACGATATTGTGTATTCGATATTGTTATCCAAGTTGTGATATCGTGTACCCGATATCGAGAATTCGATATCGGGGCCTAGCAACCCATGATTCATCATACCCCCATGATTGAATAACAGCTCACCCTCCAGTTAGATAATCAAAATGAAAATAATTTTAATTGATTACACAATGGATAGGTATGAGATTATTGACTAACTAGGAATTACTCATGTTGCAGTGTGGAATTAAGAAAAACAAAATTAGAACACAGACACAGAATTATAAAAGATAAAATTGTTGAAACTCATGTGGTCCTGGTAGTAGTGGTTCCTCCATGGGCCTCTTCCCCTTATCTTATGCTCTAGGTTTTGGATATGGATGTCTCTGGAGGATCACCTGAAGCTTTTCTTCTTCGATCTATGGATCTTGTGCCACCCATGTTGATGTTCTGATATTTTTCTATTGTGGTCAACCGAAGGTTTTCAGTGGTAAGCTATTTATTTTCTTCTTCTAAAGCTTTGAGTGCTTTGGCATGTGCATACGTTTGAGCTTGTGCCTTTGAAGCATCCCAATTAGCCTTCTCTTTTCTCCCTGCCACTCTTTTATTTTCTTCTAGTAATTTATTTAGTTGCTCCATTCGAAAGAACTCTAGTTGGTCTACAAGAATGAATTAGGATGGATCCCATTGTGTAGCTTGCAGGGTGACAAAATTTTCTTAGAGTCTTTTTAACTCCTCCTCTACATGTTCAACCTGAACCTCTACCATGACCAACTTCCCTTTTGTAGAGATGAGGTATGACTATGTTGCTATGACATCTTGAGGGATGTCAAACAAGGACTTCATCACTTGTCCTGTCTATACCAACTGATCCAAAACATCCTCATGATTAGTAAGAGTCATTGAGGGATCGACCAAAGTTTGAGCATCGCGTGCTCTTGTAAAATCTACCGATGGCACAACAGGGACATTAAACGATTCTTTGATGTGGTTTGTGACCACTTCTGCTACTCCTACTACATCCTAGTGTTGCATAACCACTACTGTGGCACCTTCACCAATTTCTAATTGCACTTGAAAAGATGTAGCATTTTTAGAGATCTGTTATGACTAGTATGATCCCCCTCCTCTTGTTTGGATGAAAACCTCATCCAATGCACGATCAATTGAGATTGTGGGTTGTACGATGTCATCAATGATTTTGAAGAATTTTGCTTCATCACGGCTTCCCCAACTGACCATTTTAGCAATGGCCTAGAGATGGCTCATTGATGGTTGATAGTCTTGAGGCAACAATGGTGGTTGGTCTTGCTGGCCTATGGGTTGTGTGTTGGGCCCTGCTTCCTATTGTTAACTAGGCCTTATGTCCAGAAGTTGGCTGGGTCCTACAGTTTGAGATGCAGTGGGTCTAACTATTTGTTCTTACTCAGGCTCTAGTGTCTTACCAGCATCTTTCCTTAGTGCTGATGGTTTCAGTAATTCGGCAAATGAAGTATTTTGAGCCTTTCTAGGATATTATTGGTGTACCCCAGAATTCTAGCATGCTGGCACAACTTTTTGATTAGGTAGGGAAAGGGCAATGCAAACTTCCTTATCTTACATTTTTCAAACCACCTTAAAATGTTTGTGAGGTATAAATGGGTAGGTTGGCATCAACCTTGCCCATCAAGATAGCACTTCCTCTAGCCGCATAGGTGGAAATTTTGTTTAGTTCTTTTGTTGGGAAAATATGATATGTGCCAATTTTGAAATAGATCCTCTCTTCAAGTGTGAGCTCTCCATATGTTTTATCCTCCTTATCATACATCCTTTTTAACCATATCTTTTGTGCATTAGCATCAAAGTGAATGGACAGGTGAGCAACCTTGGGCCCTGTGTTTGGAAGGATTCAAAACTTCCGAAATCACCTTGGTAGAGAAATCAACAGAAATCCCACCAATATCTACAATGGTTCCTTCTTCCTTATTATGCCAAAATTGGTATGTCTCCCCTAAGTATTAATTGCCACTTTCTAAGAGAACAACCCACAATGGAGATGCTTTAAGTTGATCTCTAACAAACTCAAGGGAAAATTCAGTAAAAGGTCCAAAATTGAGCTCCACAATCATAGCTACTGACATGGATTTTTCATGAATTTCCTGAACACATTCTAGAGACAACGTGAGATGTTGTTCCTGTTTAGGTGCCTTGCCTTCTCCACCTTCGACATGCCTCGATTGTGCAGTAACAGGAGGTTCTTGATGAATGTTGAATGATTGTGCCTTTTGCTATGCATGTTCTTTGGGAGGTGCTTGGCCTTTGCCTCTCCTTGACCATTTGGATGCACCCTGAGAGGGTCGTTGTTGTCCTTGTTTAGGGGCCATCTACAATCACATGGGATTGACTATTAAGAGGGCCATTTGTAAAATTTGATTTATACCTTACTTCTGCCTTTACTAAATTCATTTCTTTCCTAGTGTAATTCAAAGTTAGAAATCTTCACAAAAATTCCTCTAAAAGTTTTAATATTGGGCCCAATTTGATTAGGTGACTTCAAAAAAAATTTCCTAGTCTAGGTGAAGGAATAAAATTAATTTGGCAACATTTTTAGCATTTCTTAAGGTCACGTACCCATTATGATATCCTTCGGGCAACGACAAATTTTGAAAGAAATACGTGCAACTTGGAGTGTACCCTTCCCCCATGACTAAGTTAAAGACTATGGGTTTAAGCAGGTTCGATCGGAACGAGAATCAGAGCATTAATGAGAAAAATATTAATGTTTGAATGATAGGGGTGCAAGCTTGAAAATTCATGGAAAAAAATTGCAACAACTCCCCTCGCATCAACAGTGAAAAATGACGTTGACATGTGCTAGGAGGGTCCATATATATAGTTTTTGTAGATGCGATATCACATACCCGCTAGTGTGGACCCGATATCGTGTCCCTTCCAAAATAGGGTGCTTGGAAAAATTGATAAATTTTCAAAGTTCCAAGGCCAAAAATGAAGGATTTAAGGTTAATTCAAAAGATCTATGGTAACATCAAAGAGGCCTAAAGGCACCAAAAGTGTAATGAAGTGGAATTTTACAATGAAGTTTGTGAATGGAGAGAGAGAAAAAAGGACATGTAGTAGTACATAGGAACATTTGAATTAAAATGATGATAAGGAAAAGGATAATTTTAGCAATGCAATACTTGGAGGGTATAAGATGATGTGGTGATGTGTAATGAGTGCAAATTACAAAATTTATGCAAGTGGATCCTCCCCAAAGCAAGTTCCTACCTATAATGCCCTTACGTAATCACATCTTAAAATGTCCATAGGCACTAAAAGGATTGAATGCAATTTGCACCGGTGCAACAAAACACACACATGTTAAATACCATCACGATGAGGCATGAGTTCTATGCCACACAAGGCATAAGTTAAAAATACTTGGACAGTGAGGTGAGACGAATCATAGAAGGGATTGTAGAGATTAGGACGTGAGGTAATTGACCTTGGGCACAATGAATCCTGAACATGGGGCGTGATTAATGTATCATTAGCCTTTCACTCCAAAATCAAGGCCAAGTCCATGCCTTTGATCAGTGACATCACATTATTTCATCCAATGATGGAGAACCATAAGAGCATTATGACAGCAAGGCATACGATCACTTGGCATTTTGTCCAAGGGAGGAGTGATTTGAAATTTCTTTGCAGCACATTTTTCTTAATCTTTTCTTTGTGTTTTTCTTCGTTGTTTTCATTTTCTTCTTGTCTTGCCGCTTTGGAACTTTGTTTTTTTCAAAAATGATCTGAAGAAGTTACCAACCTTCAAGCATGGGTGCATGTCTTTCCAATGGAATCCTCTAGAATAGCATTGAGTTTCCTTATTGAGTGCCTTTATCACAACTCTTACTCCCATTTTTTGTTAGATCTACAAAGATCTTAGTACAACCAAGCTGCATGATAGCGCCTATAGATGTCACCAAAGAGAATCCACAAGTCCCCTTGATGTTACACCCTGGCCATTCCCTTCTTAGTCCATCATTCTTCACTCTAGGAATAATGAGTACAAAGTTACTTTTAAGTGTTAATGATGACAAGAATATCATCGTACCCAGAGTAGAACCTATTATTCATAGAATGGATGGGTGGACGTTGTGGGCTTACTGTCCAAATAATTAGTCACATGAGACTTGATAGCATAGAACAACACCTCAACCGACAAGTCACATGAGTATTTTATTCACCAATGAGATTACCCTCAAAAAGATAAAATGACAAATTAAAAATAATAATAATAACTGGAAAATAAAAAATTGTAAAATCAAAGAAAAAGAAAAACATTTACTAATTCTGCTTGTTAGAATGGAGGATATCCCCCATGACTAAACCTTTGAGCATGGCTAGAATTAATAAATGGAAAATTTGGATCCATGCATGTTGGAAACATTAGGATCTAGTCATATCCAAACCAACTAGGTGTCTTTTGATGTGGTGGTAAGAATGTACCCAAATTGGGATTCACACACTTGATTAGAGTAGGCATAGTGGGGTAGATTATAAGATGTGGTCATGTGATAAAGAGTTGACCTACTATGACACCCATGACCATAAGATGGTGTGCAATGATCGATATGTTTCCTCACATGGTCATATTCATTGGCTCACATGGTTGTTAGAGTGTTTATTGGTGGCTTGAATAAGGTAATAGGAGGCATTGAGTTCAAAGAAAAAGATGCATCATAGAGTTGGGCTTGTGCTGAGTTGGTGGATGCAATGGGTTCAAAACTGTGTTGTCTCTTTCTATGATCATGCTTAAAGAAAAGATGCTTCTGATGTTGTGGAGGACCTCCACTGTTGTTGACAGTAGCAGCACAAGTAGTGTTCATGGGTTGGTGTTGTGATGCAAAACCTTCTAGTGCTACTAGTGGCAATGTAGAAGAAGGTGAAGGATAAGAATATTGAGGGCAATGAGGAGTGTAAGGAACATGAGATGGTGACCTTGGGGGAGAGGACATGGGCTAATAGTACTTGGGAGAATGATAATGATGAGGTGAAGTAGAGGATGTCAATTCGGCTGGAGAAACAAGGTGTTAAACATAATAAGCACTTGGTTTCGGCTGGTATGAAGAGTGTAGTCTATTTGGCAATGGCCTCCCCTATGACTAGGGGTTCTGCCATTGCGGTTGGACATGATACTTCTGTACGAAATCTAGATGTAGCATTCCCCCCCAATGCTCATGTAAATGTGACAAGATTGGGCATTAGCCTTTGGGGTGATCGTACAGGCAAACATTACATTAATACGTATGATTGGTAGTTGAGTCACTATCCTTATTGTCTTCAACCCTTCGTTTTGATTGACGAATGATGTTCTTTCCTATTTCTAAGTTTGGCATCCTCTGTTTATTCTAGTTAATAGAGTGATCATGTGTGGTTCCACCTTTAATAATGTTGGCATATTCTCCACATTTTTCATGTACCCATTCTGTCATCTTATTAATCTTTGCCTCAATTTTCTCTAGTGACTATAGTATTGGCAAAGATGATTCCACCTCCTTGAGGTGAGTTGATTTCTTCTCTTCATGGACCTATGTTATTTTGAGATTTCGGTCATGTTGAAATTTTTCAACATTCTCCCATTTGACTAGTTCTCCTTCTTCTTTTGCTACTTGCTTGATAAGCTCTTGGACTTAGTGGGTTCATAGTTCATATAGTTGACCTAGGGCATACATCCCTAGGGTCTCCCTTGTTTCATTACAGATCCCATCCATGATGTGATACATTAGCCTTTCCTTGGAGAAACCATAGCCTAGGCATTTTTTTAACAATGAATAGTATCTTTCTAAGGCCACATCCAAGGATTCATGTTGGCCTTGTTTCCACTCTTGGATTTTGTCTCCTCAAGGTTAACACTCTCGCATAGGTTTGATATCTTTCTTTGAAGCGATCCACGATGGTCGACCAACAGTGAATTGATTGTGGTTTTAACAACCTATACCATACTTTTGCTTGGCTGACAAGTGTCATAGGGAAGAGCTTAAGTCTTTGCCACCCATTATCAATATTGTTCCATGCATAGGCATCATAGAAGGCTTGTATATGACGTTGCGGATCTAAATCATAGCCTCCTAAAAACTTGGAAAAGTTGTTTAAATTAAGCTTGGGTAGATGGCTTTCCTTATGATGCTTGTGGGATATTTGAATAGCCTCTTGTATATGCATTAAACTCTTAGTGGCCATCAGAGGTTCATTGTCACTAAGCAAGTTATGAGTTTGTGAGTTTGGACGATGGTGCCTATGTTCATGTTGGCATTCCTGACTTTGCCCGTGGGTTCGATTTTTATTTCTATGCTGACCCCTCAAGAAATGGTCATCTATGTCGTGGCCTGCTGTTGAAGGGGTAGAGGAAGAAAAAGAATTGCAAGACTTGTCATGACTTTTGTAAGTTTCCTAATCATCCTCGGATATACTCTTGCTAACCATTACGAAGGTCTTAGGCCTTATGGGCCTCCTCGTTCTATGGGATGTCCCATCCTCACTAAAGGTGCCTAAGTTGGATGATAAGAGTCCTTAAGTATCATTGGGGTGTTTATGAACATATGAGACTCCTGCATAAGATTGAGTACTCCAAACTTCTTCATTGTCATATGTTTCGTTAGTTCTCCAATGAATTGCCTCGCTAGTTGTTGCGTTAACATCGTCTTGTGAGAGAGACATTGTTGCGAATTGTGTATGACTTATTTGCAATTAATTTCTCTCTAAAAGATGTATCATTAATGCTTTGTTACAGTGATTGTGTATGATATAACTAATCTAGATAACTAGCACCGTCCCTAGCAACAACGTCAATGATGAGCAGCAAGGTACCCCTACGTTCAACCATATGAATACGAGTGTGTACGCACGATCCGGTTAAAGTCCATAGACAGATTAGTTGTGGCACCTAGATAGTTATGCATTGATCGCAATTCGCTGTCTTCCCACTTGGATTAGTATTTGCTTTGTCACATATGGTCTAGTCTAGCGTGAGGTGTATGATGTGATTCCTAACACTAGGCTACTCTTAAAGACAATGAAAAATAATCTTGATTTAAGCTAATAGGCAATAAGAAGCAAAATCTAAACTAGCCTAAGTGCGATGAGCATCCGTCCTTAATCATCCATACGCATCTTGGACTTCGTGTACTACTTCTGGGCTTACCAAGCGCTTGTTACTTAGGCACTACTAGAGACACTACTGGGTTGCCAAGTAGTTACACTTAAATGTTCATGATTAAGATGTACTCATTTCACATTTAACAATAGGAATAGTAAATGACAATAAAAAAATATTAACTAAGAAATAATAAATAATAAGCAACAATTAAACAATTAAAGACTAAGTGAATGCTGCAATGATGGAGTAATCTCCATCTTTATTACTAGTTGTGTGCGTGTCCAAGTACGTCACACTTGAACAAAGGTTCCGTACAATTACAATCATCACACTATGGGCATGCACTGGGAAAAGAACTGAAAAATAACTAAAAATTAACAAAAGACTCTACCCTAAGACTTACCAACTTCCTCCTTTCCTATGTGCCTAAATGCTATATTTGTAGGCCTACACAGGAATCACGATATCATGTATTCGATATGGTTATCCAGGCTGCGATATCGCGTACCTGATATTGAGGATTCAATATCGGGGCCTAGCAACCCATGATTTATCACAATTAAATTAATTGAATTAATTAATCAATTTATTCTCAATTTATTACTAACCTTAGACAAACAAAATATAAAGTAATAAAAATCATGTGTCTCAATTATACTTAACCATACAACTTAGCTTTGCAAGTGTAGTTGGGAAGACACCGATCATCCCATGATTAGATTCACCTTCTAGATTGAATCCTGTATACATGGACATAAGGAATCCACGGAATTTGACCAAATCGCATGTGAATGCCTTAGTGATTGGTATGGTTGGGCTTAGGGGTACCTTGCTACTCATCAATAAGAAACACAAAGACATTAACATAAGCTAAGCAAAGTTTTTTTGTAACATTGTTTGTCCAAGGTTCCATTAGTTAAAGAAAAGAGGTAGGCTTTCACTCATTTGTTGACCTTCCTTGGACCTGCTTGATAAGATGAGCATCAAGCCTACAAAGAAATTAAGAGAAATCTTCTAAATTCAATAATTATTCTAACACTAGTGGATGACTTTAAGATTTATGAATTTTGCTCTCAAGAAATCTAGAAAGGTTAGTTAGTACAAAGGTCATATAAGAGGAAATACTTAAGAACTTGAAAAATAATCACTTAAAAAAATCATTTTTAAAAAAATTACTAAAAAATTATGCTTAAAAAATATCTAAATTTTTTTGAAAGAAATCATATACATAATTTAAAATAATCATCCTCATCATCCTATTCTCAAGAAACACAATCTAAGTCAGCTAAAAAGATTAAGTCTTGCATCTAACATTTTCAAGAAATATTAAATGCAATGGCAATTTGAAAAATTAAACTAAAGGAAAGCTTACATATGAGCACAATTTCCAGGATGCGTGCACGAAGATTGGTTTGTGCTGCAGTTTGCAAGAACTACGTTTCGGGTTTTTAGTTTACTTTTCAGAATCATCATTTTGGCATTTCAAGGTGAGAATGTCGAAAAATGTGGATAGGGTCCACGGGAAAAACCTATTGAAATTTTATAGAAATAAACAACGAAACCTTACTTTAATTTTCCACGTTCATTTCCAGAGCACCGATAAAACACAACATTTATCAAAAGCATTTGAGATTTTTAAATTTTACTGGTAATAATAATTTCAAAATAATGTTCCTTTTTAACCTGCTAATGCTTTATGTTCATTTAATTAACTTGAATCTTAGAAATGCTTAATGTTCATTTAGTTAATTTGGATCTTAGAAATGCTAGTACATGAAGTAAAAGTCTAACTTCTTTTTAAATTACTTCAAACTTAAAATTATTATTGTTATCATAGTTGATAAAAAAAATACAAATGTCAAATTCAATTCCTAATCTTTGTTACATAATTTAAAATGCTTTAACAATAAAGTATATATTCTATCATAGTTATTTTTAATTAAATTTAAGCAATATTATTAACAGTAGTAGGATCATTAGGAACCACTGTTTGGAGTAATGGTAAGGAGCTTGTTTCTCAAGTTGTAAGACCTAGATTCAATTGAGTTAGTTAGTTCACTTTGCTTTGCACTTGAAGATACTAGGTTCAAAGCTTCGTACTAGCACCTTGCATATGTTAGCATGGAGATAATGTTCTAGGCATTTCCTAATTATCACCTTACCCTAAAAAAAGATAGGTTTTAGTGAGCCTTGATGTAACCACTCCAAAATGTTAAGCTTTGGCTTATCCATAGACCCTTCCAAGACCCTACTTTAGCATGATGGGCATTGAGCCTTTTGATGGTGATCCTTTAATAGCAAGACCATTAAACAAAGTAATTGAAAGATCATATCATTCTACTTGTAAATATCCAAGCAAATGTCAAAATTATTATTTAGTTGATAATATTTTTGAAAAAAGCCAAAAAAAAAAAGAGAGTATTGTTAAGTTAGTAAATATGCAATGAATTGGGAAGTAATAACTTTTCACATTCAAACAAATCATTAAAAAATAATAACAACAAATTTAAAATCATTCACATTACAACCATATCTATTAGCTTCATTCTAAAATCATGTATCGGTAAGTAGGATATTTGCAGGCGACTATGCCGGCGAGGATGCCTCCACTGGAATTCCATTAATGTTACACAGTGAATCTAAATACGGAAACCAACATCTTTGCCTAACCAGCAACATCATATCTACCACTAAGATTATACATGTTGCTACATCACATTCCATTTTCTCCCATCACAACTAAATCTTTGCTAAACAAAAAGGCTCGGTCAAACGAAACATGAGGATTCTTCGCCACGCCAGCTGCTCACTGCACTTACTCGACTCTGAAAAGCCTACACCAAGCAACAAGACTGTGTCTATACGTTGTTCTGCTTCTTTTACGACATGGTGACCAGGGGGATGAATCTTCTTCTCCATAGTACTACTAAAACGTTACTAATCAGGACCGGATTGATCAGTTACGGATGTTTAGTCGCGTTAAAACGTTGATCAAGATATGACATCATTCCACGTCATCAAGCGCCCGCCCCACACAGATATCATATTTATACTTCCACTGCCAAAGGCTCCACCAAAGATTAGAAGTTGTGGCTGTTGTTGCTCCACATCATGATTTCTGCACCTCTCTTGCTCCAAAGCCATGTGTCACTAATAATATATTTCTTTCCAAAAGAAAAGAAAAGAAAATGCTTGTCAGTATAATTTAAAAAAACATATATATAATTATCAACAAAATCGTCATGACATTTTCGTGCACCATTTAGTTACCGCTCATTCCCAATCCCAGGAAACTCTCCACAATACATGGCATCTTTCACCAACATTGACAACTTTCAACGGCAATACCATAATTATCATAGATTGTGAGAAACCGGCGATTAATCATGGCAAAGGCAACATTGAAGCAGGTTCAAAATCGGATAGAATATTTGAGGTAATGAATAGTGCTATATTTTTATTATTTGTTAAGTTTAATACATTGTATATTACAAATTCCAATATCAGCCAAAAACTAAAATTTCTATATTTTATTTTCCACTATAACAGAGCTCTTAGATGAAAAAAATGGAAAATGCCTGTTCTAACATGAACGGTATAAGTGCTCTCTTTTGTAAATATTGACCATTTTAATCCAATTTTTACACTATTTTTTTTAGATTTTCCTGATCCGATTTTTAAAAAGAATCGAGGCTGATCCGATTTTTAAAAAGAATCGAGGCTGATCCGATTTTTCAATCTATGATAATTATCAGGGACAATTCTAAAATCGCTTCACCAACACCCCAAACTTTGATCACAAAATTGCCTCCATAAATAGAACATAGAACCGACCTCAATTCCAGGAGAGTGAACTGCTGTTCTTTGTCCTCAGGCACTCTGGCAATCCTGGGTTTTTTATTTTCTGGTGAAATTGTCGGGAGAAATGGCAAGCAAGATTTTGGTAATTGGGGCAACTGGATACATTGGCAAGCACATTGCCAAGGCAAGTGTATCTCTTGGACACCCAACATCCGTTCTGATAAGAGAAAGCACAACTCGAGATCCCAACAAAACCCAACTCATTGAATCCTTGAAAGCCTCCGGCGTCTCCATTTTACAAGTGAGATTTATTCAACTTAATTCCTTTTCCCTGTTTAAGTTTATGTTTATTATATACTTGGTCATTGTTTCCTACCGATGAAATCGAGAGCAAAATTTTTTCTTCTTCTTCTTTTTGGAATTTTCTTAGACGAAAGTCTTGATTGTTAGAGTTTGTTTAGTGGACAAAAAATTCATATGCTGGTTTCGTTATGTTTGAAAGTGGGTTAAAATTGAGAAAGTGTGGGTGTGTGAGAGTAGGGTTCTGTAGATGACCATAAAAGCTTGGTTGGGGCCATAAAGCAAGTGGATATTGTCATTTCTGCCATCGCTTCTGCGCAAGTCCCTGAGCAAAGTAAAGTAATCAAAGCCATCAAGGAGGCTGGAAATGTTAAGGTAACAAACAGATCGCATACGTAAATCCGGAAATCCTTTCTTTGAAAGCTTGTAGCATTTCAAGGTTTTGATTTTCTTCTGGATTGACGAGGGTTAAGGCTTACATTTTAACCCATAGAGTTTTGATTGTGCTGTTTCTTTTCTTTTGGTTTAATTTGGTATTTTGCAGAGATTTTTGCCATCAGAATTTGGTGTTGATGTTGACAGAGTGCAGGCAGTGGAGCCTGCCAAGAGCATATATGGACTGAAATCCAAAATTCGGAGAGAAATTGAGGCAGAGGGAATCCCTCATACATATATTAGCTGTGGTTTCTTTGCTGGGTATTTCATTCCAACACTTGGTCAGGCTGGAGTGACAGCCCCTCCCAGAGACAAGGTCGTTGTTCTTGGTGATGGCAATGCTAAGGGTGTGTATTTTTTCACTGCCTGATAGGAATTGAGTTTCATTTTAATTTCTCTAATTTCTCTGTTTCCTGTGTGTTTCCTGAAATTGTTTTATATTTTTGTTCACTTTTTATTTGTTGACCTGGAAAACATTTCAGCTCTGTTTGTTAAGGAGGAAGATATTGGAACATACACAATCAAGGCAGCAGATGATCCAAGAACTCTTAACAAGACTCTTTATGTGAGGCCTCCTGCAAACACGTTATCCTTCAATGAACTGGTAGCATTATGGGAGAAGAAGATCGGCAAAACTTTGGAGAAAACTTATTTAAGTGAAGAGCAGGTTTTGAAATCCATTGCAGGCAAGTAATTTTATTCTTTTGCGACCAATTCTCTCTGCTCTATCTAAAGCAAAGCAAACTTACTAAAATATTGAACGTACCCTTTGTTTGGTGCAGAGACTCCCTTTCCAGGGAATATAATGATGGCCATTTGTCATGTGGTTTTTGTGAGGGGGGATCTAACAAATTTTGAAATTGATGTGGAAGCGACCCAACTCTACCCAGATGTGAATTACACCACTGTTGATGAGCTTCTGAGCCAGTTTGTGTGAATGTGTTGCTGTCATCTTGGAATCATGTGAATTTCAGAGCTTTTCAAGGGTTATGAATAATTACTGGAAAAAATAAAACGTTTGTGATATGGTTTAGATCCTCAGACATTTTGGTCCTTCTCTTTGTTTTTTGTCCCTTCTTATAATGTTGTTCAAGAAAATAATCCTGTGGCCGTTCTAAGCAGCTTCAAGGGCAGATGCATGGATTGAAAATACCTGCTCCAACTGAATTGTGTGTAATAGATCCGTAGAACATGGACGAAATAAATACTCCATTTACATATTATCATCACCCGTGACCTAAACCTCAACCACTTAATTTTAGTTTTGAGAGTACATCTTAAAAACCATGAAAATTGGACTCTCAAACTATCTTCCTGTTTATGAATATTTAATGCAATACTTTCTTGATTGCTAAGAAAGGGAAATAACATTAAGTTTGTGAAACACTGGAACCAGCAATTATCCATTAACGTCTTGCGAATGGGAAATGACTATTTTTATTTTTTATTTTTCACTGGAAATGACTGTAATCACATGCTCATTAAATGCACTTTCAATGACATGGTCTTGGATTCCACTAAAGGACAATAGAGAGACAAACTAGTTAAAATCTCGCACACTTCATTAAGAAAGTAGCCTTGGTGTGTTGCTAAAGACACCGATCATACTTTTGAGTTCCTAGTCCAATGGTGATTGGTTCTGTTTCCATTGTAATGGCTAACTCATTGTTTTCGATGCAGATCTCTTTCTTGCTATGGTGTTGTGTTGTTGGGCACTCTTTGCTTTGTGGCATGCATTGACGTTGCCGCTAGTTGCCCGTTGCTCTATTGCGCTTTGTCTGTGATGTTTTCCTCCTTAGTAGCATTGTTTCCATAGCAATGGCTAACTCATTGTTTTCGTTGCAGATCTCTTTCTTGCTACGGTGTTGTGTTGTTGGGCACTCTTTTGCTCTATGGCATGCATTGACGTTGTCGCTAGTTGCCCCGTCTCTTCCTATGTTTGATGTTTTCCTCCTTAGTAGCATCGTTTGATGTTTGGCGCTTGATGCTTCATCATGATTTTGCAGTCAATTGCTCTGTTGTGCTTTGTCTATGATGTTTTCCAACGTCTTGTTGCATCGTGGTCACAGTGGCTCCTCGTCCTTGTGGGCTGCTACACTATGCAACAACATTACTGTTTGTCGTTTTCTTTCTTGCTAATTTTATCTTGGTTGTTGGGTCCTTTGGCACAGTTGGCATTCAATGATGGTTGCATGGTAGTTTGGGGGCTCTTGGCCCTGGTGGGCTATGTTCTATGTTGCTGGTCATGGTCGTGTTGCTGTTGTTTGCTAGGTAGTGGTGGTTGTTGGTGGTTGGACCGTGGGTGGAGTGGCATGTCTCTACCGATGAGTATTTTTTTAGTGACTAGGGATTTCCTCTATAGTTGTTGGTGGGGCTACAGCTATGCTTGCCTTATGGGTTGGTGCAGTGGCTAGTGGGCTATTCTAAGCCTTATTGTGTGATTTGGCATTGTGGTGGGCGGCTCTATTTTAGCGTTGCATGTTGTTTTGTGCAAGGTGAGGTGGGGGTGTTCTTTTGCTCTATGGTGGTGGGTGGTCTTGCTGGTGTGATAGGGTCAATTTTGCATAGGTTTCGTAATGGTGGATTTTTCGAGTTCTACTCCTCATCAGAAAAGTTCCTCTAACTTGCTTTAAATTGATTTCCTTCTTCCAAATGATATTTTTGATGCAATTTCTAAAGATTTTGCAATGTGTTTTATTTTTCTTCAAATAGTGGGGTTTTTACCGAGGTCTTTGAGTATCAATACGTAAATCCAAAACCTCTTTCAACCCCAAGGTATTCAAGTCTCTCATGCCTGTTACTACGCTTGAAACTTTATTCTGGTGGGACTATTCAAGGCCTTTTAGGTCAAGAAGGCTCTCTCCCTCAAAATTTTTTCGACATGAAATATAACTCTAATTGCATGCATCTAGAGATTTGACTTTAATGTGAATGACCTAGCATTTTCTATTATGTGAAATTGCCAAATCTCCCACTCATTTTTTCATCTGTAGAGAGGGCATCGTGAGCACCCTTGGTCCTATTATTTTTTATCATAGCACTGTTATCAATGGAACTCAAATTTGGTGCTATTATATCGAACTCAATATAGCTCTTAGGAAGACCTCATTAACCGTCATAGCTAGTGAAAAACTCTTCACCTAGAAAATCAATTATTTTTATCTTCCAAACTTGTGTAGCTACTGCCATTGGGCCAAGCATCATATCTTGGTGTGTTTCTTCTTAGCTAAGAAAAAATAATCCATCATGTCCTAAAAAACATGTTCCCCAGACATACCATCCCATCCACCATCAGAATCCTTTAGGCTTGGATCCACTTCCAAAATAGCTTTAAAGTCCTTCTCTTTGTCTAGCCCCTCCAAGGTACAAATGCCATAGTCGGGAGCACACACCTTAGCACATATTATCTCCTCAAAAACATTCAAGGCCTTTATCTTAGGTGAGGAGTTTGTGATGGGCAATGGAAGGAAACAAGTCAAAGTTACCTCTTTTACAACTCCACCTGCACTTCTTTTCTACTAAACACTTCTCTAGCCCCTGTCACTAGAAATAACTCCTTTGCCCTCCTTTCACAAACAATGGAAGTTGATACCTTGACTTTCGAACCCTCTAGTGACCTCTCATTCAACATGCCCTTCACTTTCCCACGAGCCTCTTGTCATGGAACATTCGAGACCTTATTGATAGGCTTCGACGGAAGCATGCATGCAACTTTCTTTCCAGTTTTAATATTGCTTTCGATTTCACTCTCCTTCAAGAAATTAAGATTTCAGTAGATCATTTATCTCTTTTAGCCCATTAGTTTCTCCCTCACTCATCAATTCTTGCTATGTCCCATGTGAGTGGGAAAGGGGGAGCTGCCATTATCCTCTTGACTTATTGAAAAGATAAACTCATTCAAAGTGGTTTCGATTCTGGACAAAGAGTTTCTTAGGCTACCTTCTCCTCATTACATGGCCATTTTGATATTTGTTCGATCTATGCTCCTAATGATCCTATAGAACATGCTCTCTTATGACAAGAACTAGCTAATTCTCTTCTCTCAGTGCCTTGGATTTTTTAAGGAGATTTTAAAATGATAGAATTCCCTCAAGACAAGCTTGGGGGGTGTTTCTTCAACTAGCAAATTCTAAGTATTAGACCTGGTTTGCCTTTAAGAAAAAGTTCTACCTTTCTAATGGGATGGATGCCTTTGCTAGCAATCCCTTCCATAGATTTACTTGGAGCAATCTCCATCTTGGGCAGGCTCGCATCTATAATAGGTTAGCTAAAGCCCAGTTAGCCTTTCAACAATGGAAAGTGTATAGAGCACAAAGTGCCTTAACTAAAAGTAAACTCACTTGGTTGAATATTCAAGATGAACATTGTAAGGAAATTTTCAAGTATCTAAATAGGTCTTCTCCTTCACATTCTTTAGACAAAATCTCCAATGACGACACCACCATCATTAACCATAACAATATCCTCTGATTTCTTAAGAATCAGTACAAAACCCTTTTTGCAAATACCCATATGAACATCTCATCATTTGAGGCTGCTATCCTCAATTATCCTAGCCTTATCAATTCTACTATGTTGCAAAGTCTAGATGCCAATATCACCAAGGAGAAGTTTCAAGTGACTTGTTTCAAGTTGAGTCATGGGAAGGCTCTTGATTATGATGGTTTTGTCATTGAATTTTTTCAAACTCATTGGGATCTAGTGGAAAATTATGTTCTCTAGGTTATTAGAGAGGCTATCATTACTAGTTCCCTTTAGCCCAATCTAAATCAAGGGATTATTTGTCCCCTCCCTAAGTCTGGGGATCCTACCTATATCTCTAATTGACATCCCATAACTCTTCTTAATGTGGTGTATAAAATTTGGGCCAAGTGTTTAGCCTTACGATTGAAAAACAATTCTTGGCCAAATTATATTCCACCAGCAAATAGGATTTGATCCTGGGAGATATATTTTAAACAATGTGATTGTTGCATGGGAGGGCCTCAAGTGGGTGAAGGATGATGGTTAAGATATTCTCCTAATGAAGCTTGACTATGCCAAGGCCTATGATAAGATAAAGTGGGGCTTTATTCTGCAGACTATGACTAAACTTGGTTTTGGCCCTAAGTTCCTACATATGGTGAAATGCTTATTCTCAGATGCTACTGCAAGAATAACCACTACCTTTGGCATCACCTCTTCCTTTCCTATCCATAGGTCAGTGCAGCAAGGATGTCCTCTTGCCCCTTACCTATTCATCATCGTAGCTGACTTTCTTTATCATCAACTAAACTAGGATATTCAAAATGAAGTTCTCACTGAGGTCTACCTCTCTTCACCTCAACTATAGCTTCTTAACATGCATTTCGCAAGCAACTCCTTTTTCCTTGTTCAAAACATTGTTGCTAATTTGCACTAGCTCTTATCCTAGGTGGAGGAATATTACTCACTCTTGGGCTCCACTATTAATTGGAACAAATCATCTATTTATAGTTTTACCAATAATTACAGTTATGTGACCAACTATAATTGGAAGCTTCTTCAGGATCAAAACATCATTAAGATTCTAGGAATTCCCTTCCATTGTAGAGGTTCAACCTCTATTCTCGAGGAGAAAGTTATTTATTGAATTCAAAAGAAACTTGAAAAATGGAAGACCAAACCCCTCACTCTAGCTAATAAGTACCTTGTATGTAAGTATATATGGGTGTCTACCCATGTGTATTACTTTTCATGTTGGGCCCCCTCCCAAGCTCCATATCAGAAGCTTGAATGATTATTTCGTGACTTCATATGATCCTCTAAAGATTCTTAGAAAGGCTTCCATTGTGTTGTTTGGAATATTGTTACTCTTCCTAAGAATAAAGGTGGCTTAGGTCTTTTGAACTCTTTTAAGCAGGGGATTACCCTAGTTGCTAGGTGGTTGGTCCAACATCTAGATGCCATGGACATTATTGGGACTCTCCCCCAATTAAGGCTTTAACAAGTATTCCCAAAAAATAATCCCTTCTGGAAAGGAATTCATTTCATTAACTAGATTCCTTCCCCCCTCCTCACACTATCATTATTCCTAGATCTCATGTTTTTAAAAGCATTTGGAGGACTTGGGAAATTCTACACTATTATATAGATTAGACCAATGTCAAGATCAACCCTACCCTTCTCTCTAAATTGTGTCCCTAGTGGTTACCTTTGTTACTTACTCCCCTTGCCATTATGAACACTAAGGTTGCCACCTCTTGGTATCAGAAGGGTGTTATTTCTCTAAGTTTTCTTTGACTTGCCAATCAATGGATTTCAAGGGCTGAGTTTAATAATCTATATGGGGAGTCTAAAGCAATGCACCATTGCCTAGTTAGGTTTATACCTTCATTCATTACCATTTGAAGCTAGATGTTTTGGTGCAAAGCACTTTTCATGGCCTTCAATAGATTAATGGGTCAAAACTTCTACCTTCCAAGTTGCATGTTTCCTTTCACCTTTTACATGACTCATTTGGTATCATTCAATGATGTAACAAGTCTTGGCACAAACAAGAGTCGAAACAATTCTGGATCCCCCTCTTACAACGTATTTAGAAACTATCAACCCTTCCTAAAATTAAGCAATTCTTCTAGTGTCTCCTCCATCAAGGTTTATGTATCAACGAATGTCTCAAATATCTTGGGATTCACAGTCCTAATTGCCCTCTTTATGGTGGGAAAGAGAACTTTGTTCATGTGTTTTGACATTGCCCTTTTGCGTAGCATGTGTGGACATGGACTTCCAAAGTATTTCCATCATTGATGAGTGACGAGGTACCCCTACACTCAACCATACGAATACAAGTGTTACACGCGCGAGTCGGTCGAACTCTGTAGATAGACTAATTGTGGCATCTAGACAGTTAGCCTTAGGTCGCAATTCACTGTCTTCCCACCTGGACTAGTATTAGCTTTGTCACGTATGGTTTAGTCCAGAGTGAGGTGTATGATGTGGTCCTATGCTAATGCTACTCCTAAAGATGATGGAAGATAATATTAACTAAGCTAAGAGAGAAAGGGTGAGAGAGAATCTAAGCTAGCCTAAGTGCAATGAGCATCCATTCCTTGATTATTCGTACACATCTTGGACTTTGTGCATGACTACCACTAGGATTACCAAGCACAGATCCTAGGTACGCTACTGGGTTACCAAGTAGTCACACTTAAATGCTCGTAATCAAGTCATACTCATTCTGCATTTAACAGGAGTTTAGGGTGAGAAGAGATTAACTAAGAAAGCAGTGAATAACAATTAAATAAATAATTAATCTAAGTAAATGCTGAAATGATGAAGTAATCTTGATCTTTATTGCCAATCATGTGTGTTTCCAAGTACATCACACTCGAATAAGGATGCCGTACAATTACAATCACCACACTGTGGGCATACACTGGGAGAAAAAGGGTTGAGAGAAAGAACTAACAACTAAACACTTACAAAAAACTCAAAGTCGTCTCTTATTTATAGAAATTGAGGTAGGCCGTGATATCGCGTATGCAATATCATGGGGGCGGACGCGATATCGCGGTTGCTGCAATATCATGGCTATGATATCACAGCCAAAAAATTCATGACTCATCATACCCCCACGACTGAATGAAAACTCGTCCTCAAGTTACAAAGAGAAAAAGCTCCATTGATAACATAGTGGATAGGTATGGGATTATTGGCTGGTGAGAATGGGTTCATGCTGCAGTGTAAAATTGAAGCAAAATTGAGACACAACACAGAGAATGCAAAAGAAAATCCTATTGCTACAAAAGTGATGGAACTCATGTAGTTCCTAGTGGCGATGGCTCCTCCATAGGTGTCTTTCCCTTTTCTTGTGCTCCAGGTCTTGGGATTTGATGGCGTTGAAGTATGGCCTAGAGTTTCTCCTCTTGTAAGGCCTTGAGTGCCTTGGTGTGCATGTAAGTTTGCGCTTGTGCCATCGAGGCATCCCAGTCAGCCTTCTCTTTTTCTTCTGCCACCCTTTTATTCTCTGTCAATAGTTTATTAAGTTTCTCGATTCTGAAAGTGTTCATCTGGTTCTAAGCAACCTTTGGCCCTATATTCAGAAGGTTTAATACTTCCAAAATGGCTTGAACAGAGAAATCAATAGTCACACCACAAATGTTAACTGTGGTGCCTTCTTTTTCTGTTGTGCTAAAATTGGTACATTTCACCTAAGTACCAGGCACCACTTTCAGAGGGTAGGCCATAACGGGGACCCTATGAGGTGATCCCTAATAGCCTCTAGAGAAAATTCTGCAAACGATCCAAAGTTTAACTCCATAATCACTACCATGAACATGGACTTCCCGTGAATGGCCTGAACATAATCCTGGGGCAACGTGAGATGTTATCCCTGTTCAGCCACAACAGCTGCTCTTCCTTCTGCCTTCCTTAATTGTACAGTAGCAGGGTCCTCTTGATGGATGCTAAATGATTGTTCCTCCTTCTCTGCATGTTGTTTGGTAGGAACTTGTCCTTCACCTCTCCTAGATTGTTTGATCGCACCTTGAGTAGGACCTTCTTGTTGTCCATGTTTTGGGGCCATCTGCAATCACACGGGGCCAATCGTTAGTAAGGTTGTTACCAAAGTTAGGTTATACCTTAATGCTTACCTTAATAGATTTACTTTATTTATGTGTGATGTTAATTATTGGAAGAACATGTCCTTGAAAGATTATAAAGTTGAGTCCTCTTTGCTTAGGTGGTTTCCAAATTTAATTTTCTGGTATAGCTAAGGGGATGAAATTATTTTTGACACATTTTATTCTAAATTTTACAACAAATTACCCTTAAAGATGTCCTTCGGGTGATGATGAATTTCAAAAAATTTATGTGCTATTCAGCGTGTGCCCCTCCCCCACGATTAAGCTGAACACTCTGGGTTTAAGTAGGTTCAAATGGAATGAAAATCGTAGTACCAGCGAGCGAGTTATGGATATGAAAGCAAGGGACATGCAATCACGAGTCATAGAGAGGAATTTACCAAATTTTTAATATTTTTTTGAAATTAAATGATGTAAACTAAGGACATCTGGATGATTGTTAAAGGGTTCTAGGGTAATTCAACTAGTTCTGAAGGCACAAAAATTATGATGGTGTGGAATTTATCAATAAGGACCTTAGATGGTAGAGAAAAAGGCTATGTGATGGTTCATAGGAAGGTTGAATCAAAGGGATAGTAATAAGGGAAAGAAAATCGTTGGCAATATGCTAAGGGTAATAAACGGTGTGTGGAATATGGGTCATGAGTGCAAATTACAAAGATTATGTAAGTGGATCCTCCCCAAAGCAGGTTCCAACCTATAATGCCCTTGTGTAACCACACTTAAAAGTGTCCGTGGGCACTCAAAGGGTTAAATGTAATCCGCACTAGTTCCACAAAACACACACATGTAAATATCACTGGGATGAGGTAAGAATTATACGCTATACGAGACACGAGCTACACTTATATGGACAACAAGATGAGAGGGGGTATAGAAGGGATTGTAGAGATTGGCACATGAGGTAACTGACCCAGGGCACAATGAATCCTCTATGTAACGCATGATTAAGGTGTCATTAACTTGTCGTTCCAACATCAGGACCAAGTCCATTCCTCTGATCAGTGACACCGCATTGTTTCATCCCATGATGAGTGACTATGAGAGTACTAGAACAACAAGGCGTACGATCACTTGGCATTTTGTTCAAGGGAGGAGTGATCTTTATTTTGTGGCACTTCCTTTATTTTTTTTCTTTTATCTTTCTTTTTTTTTTTCGATTGCTGGATCCAGAGAAGTCGCCAACCTTCAGGCATGGGTGCATGTCTTTCTAGTAGGACCCCCTAGAATAGCATTGGATTTTTAAGTGCCTTTTGATTACTCTTACTCCCATTTTTCATTAGATCTACAAGGATCTTAGTACAACCACGTTGCATGACAACTCCCATAGACGTCACCAAAGAGAATTCGCAAGTCCCCTTGATGTCACACCCTAATCATTCCCTCTTGGTCCATCCTTCTTCATTCTGGGTACAATGANATCCCATGATGAGTGACTATGAGAGTACTAGAACAACAAGGCGTACAATCACTTGGCATTTTGTTCAAGGGAGGAGTGATCTTTATTTTGTGGCACTTCCTTTATTTTTTTTCTTTTATCTTTCTTCTTTTTTTTTCGATTGCTGAATCCAGAGAAGTTGCCAACCTTCAGGCATGGGTGCATGTCTTTCTAGTGGGACCCCCTAGAATAGCATTGGATTTTTAAGTGCCTTTTGATTACTCTTACTCCCATTTTTCATTAGATCTACAAGGATCTTAGTACAACCACGTTGCATGACAACTCCCATAGACGTCACCAAAGAGAATTCGCAAGTCCCCTTGATGTCACA
>MNCI01023311.1:388909-407614 GCA_015680685.1 Gnetum montanum | reverse complement strand
TAGTATTGAGGAGAATGATAATGCGGTGAGATAGAGTATGTTGGCCCAGTTGGAGAAACAGGGTATTGGACTCGATAAGCATTTGGATTCAGAGGATACGAAGGGTGTCTCTAGTTTAGGGATGGCTTCCCCCATGACTGGGATTGTTGCCACTGTGATCGAACACAGTATCTCTGTACGAACTCTGGGTGTAATGTGCTTCCCCAATGCTCATATAGATGTAACAGGATTGGGCACTGGCCCTTGGGGTGATCGTACAAGAAAATATTGCATTCATACGTATGATTGGCAGTTGAGCTCTTATGTTCTTAATCCCTTCTTCCTGATTGTCTAGTGATACTTTGTCCTGCTTCTTGGGTTGTCAAAACTCTATCTCCAATGATATCGATATATTCTCCACACTTTTTATGCGTCCATTCCAACATCTTATTGATCTTTGCCTCGACTTCCTCTAACGATTGTTGTACCGGCAAAGGTGGTTCTTTCCCCTTGTGGTAGGTTGATTTCTCCTTTTTGTGATTATGGACCTTTGTTAAGTTGAGATTTTAATCTCGTTGATGTTTTTCAACACTCTCCCATCCAGCCATTTCTCCTTCTTCTTTTTCTACCTGCTTAATAAGCTCTTAGACTTGGTGGGTTCGTAGTTCGTATAGTTGACCTTGGGCATACATCCCTAGGGTCTCTCTTGTTTCATCACAAAGCCCATCAATGATATGGTACATTAGCCTTTCCTTAGAGAACTTATGGTCTAAATAGTTATTTAATAATGCATAATATCTTTCTAAGGCCATGTCCAAGGGTTCATGTTATGCTTGTTTCCACTCTTGGATTTGTTTCCCCAAGGCTGACACTCTTGCGTAGGTTTGATATCTTTTGCTAAAGAGTTCTACCATTGTTGGCCAACATTGTATTGAATTTGGTTTTAACGATTTATACCATACTCTTGCTTGGCCAACGAGTGTCATAGGAAAGAGCTTGAGTTTTTGCCAACCGTTATCAATGTTGTTCCATGTACATGCATCGTAGAAGGCTTGTAAATGTTGTTGTGGATCTAAGTCATAGCCTCCTGAAAAATTGGGAAAGTTGTTTAAATCGAGCCTAGGTAGGTAGCTCTCTTTACAATTCCTACAGGAGATTCGAATGACCTCTTGTATTTGCATTAAGCTTGTACTGGCTAGTAGGGATTCATCGTCATCAGGTAAGTTATGCTTTCATGTGTTGGAACAATGTTGCCTTCGTTTATGTTTATAAGAAACCCCCACTTCGAATTGCGTACTCCAATTTTCATTGTTAGATAATTCGTTGGTTCTCTAATAAATTTCCTCACTAGATGTGGCATTATCATAGTCTTGTAGGAGAGGCATGATTGTGAAATTGTGTGTGAATTTTTATGTGACTTTTTGTAATTACTTCTTCTTAAAAGATATATCTTTAATTCCTATACAGTGACCTTGTATGATATAACTAATCTAGATAACTAGCACTATCCTTGGCAACGACACCAATGATGAGTGGTGAGGTACCCCTACACTCAACCATACAAATACGAATGTTACACGCGTGATCCGGTCAAACTCCATAGACGGACTAGTTGTGGCATCTAGATAGTTAGCCTTAGGCTGTAGTTCGTTGTCTTCCCACCTAGACTAGTATTAGCTTTGTCACATATGGTTTAGTCCAGAGTGAGGTGTATGATGTGGTCTTATGCTAATGCTACTCCTGAAGACGATAGAAGATAATATTAACTAAGCTAAGAGAGAAAGGGTGAGAGAGAATCTAAGCTAGCCTAAGTGCGATGAGCATCCATTCCTTGATTATCCATACACATCTTGGACTTTGTGCACAACTACCACTGGGATTACCAAGCACAGATCCTAGGTACGCTACTGGGTTACCAAGTAGTCACACTTAAATGCTCGTAATCAAGTCATACTCATTCTGCATTTAACAGGAGTTTAGGGTGAGAAGAGATTAACTAAGAAAGCAGTAAATAAAAATTAAATAAATAATTAATCTAAGTGAATGCTGTAATGATGAAGTAATCTCGATCTTTATTGTTGGTCATGTGTGTGTCCAAGTATGCCACACTCGAATAAGGATGTCGTACAATTACAATCGCCACACTGCGGGCATACACTGGGAGGAAAAGGGTTGAAAGAAAGAACTAACAACTAAACACTTACAAAAAAATCTAAGAACTAACTCCTAGAACAAGTGGGGGTGGACGCGATATCATGGATGCAATATCGTGTATGCGATATCGCTGATGCAATATCGCAGCTGCTACAATATCACAACTGTGATATCAAAGCCAGCAAATTCATGACTCATCAATTGTGCAAGTTATCTCAAGATGATGTTATATTTGGCCTTTTGGCCACCACTTCTGCTAATTTTAAATTTCTGTGGAAAGTTATTAGGCCTATTATTCTATATTATATTTGAAAGTGTAGATGTAATGTTATCTTTCAAAAGATTGATTATTCTAATAATTTTCATCTCAAAATGCTAGAGAAATTGCAGATCTTCTACTTCATTCATTTCCAACTCAAATCTCAAGCATCAAAGTTCAAAATGGATGTTCATTAGTTGATTAATCTACTGTAGCCTTGGGAAAGATTTGTGCATTGAAGCAACACTCTTCAATAGGAATCTCTGCACAGAAGCTTCCCTTCTTAAATTTGAGTGGAGTCATCATATGGGAGTCTCTCTGTCTTTCATCGAGCACTATCTGCCTTGTCCAATTTTCCACCACTCTCTCTTTTAATGGGTCAATTGGTCTTGGTGGATGGTAGTTCCCCAGATCGAGTTTCTTCCTTTCACAAATGATTATTTATGAGGACGTTTCCCAAAGTTCCATTCCCAATTATCTAAGTTTCTCATTTTTCTTGTCCCCAAGACTTAATGAGGTTTATGTATTTGATACTCTTTTACTATTAATAAATTTTTTTTTCAAGGTTTGACACCCTTTCCTCCCCCCTCCCCCCACCAATACTTTTGAGTTCTTTTTAGACATAGTTCATGGTTTGCAATGTTTTTTCTCTACCAAGTTGTACATTACATTTTTAGCAAGTTTAACATTACAGTATACATGGTAATGTCTTTATGAATGTTTTGTTACACTATAAATAGTTGTTTTTTGATTGTCTTTGTAATTGTTTTGTCTTTTTATAACTCTAGTAATATAAAGATTTTTTTGGTTAGCAATAGTTTTGTAGAGTTACAAAAGAATAGCTAGAAAATAGGATTTGAATTTGTAACATTGTTGCTTCATTGTACATTTCATGTAATCATCATGATCATCATCTTAGCCTTGTTTCAATAAAAAGGGATCATTTACCTCTATGAAGAGTTAGATCTACGTCTATTTTTAGTTTTTTCAAATCATTTTTTATTGTTTTTTTCCCATGTCTTCTTTGGTCTTTCAAATTGGTGCCTTTTTTGGAATAGTGATGTACATTTGATGTAATAAAGTAGTAGTTATATATGAGATTTATTATTAACTCTTTTTGTCATAATTATCATCAAAAGATTTAATATACATATATGGGAGAGATTAGCATTTGGGGTGATGGTAACACTTTTATTTTTCAAGTTGGAAGATGTGGATTTGAGCTTGGAGGCAACCACTTGAATGGGATAGGTTTTCATTCATCCACTAATCTTATTAGGATTTGCTTGGTGGGATGAGCTTTGAGGTTCTAAGTGATGATCCTTTTATATTAGAAGTGATTAGAATATCTATTTTTTGATTATTAGAGAAGTAAGAAATTTTTATATTGGGCTCAAAGTCTCTTCGATTTTTCACCAATAGATTTGATATCTTTAGAATTCTTCTATGGGGGATTCTAAATTACCTCAAACTTCTTCAACTAAAGCTAAAATGTTTGTTTGATACAAAAATTTTTATTGATTCTAAGCATGCGAATTTACAAGTTAGTAAGCAAAAACTTGTAATGCTTTTTTCTTAGTGACGTTCATGCAACTAAGACACCTAATTTTATTTTTCTTAATGATGTATATGAGTCACTAGTTACATCATGATATGTGTCCATTCAAATTTTTGATTATCTACCTCATAATCGACGTTTCCCTTCATAATGCCATGGATAAAGAGTTTTCTTATACGTAAATACATAGTGTTAGTTATTCGTAATTAGACTCCAAACTTTGATGTCCAATTTAAAGAATATTTTAAAGTTCCATGTTTTGTTGAACTATTTAATCTTTTCTTGATTTTTTAGAATGTTGAATATAAAATTGTTAGTATTATCATTCTTATTAAGCATATGGAATCTATTTCTATACCATTAGTTTTTGTAGACATTTTTTTTGTTGAAATCAATCTTCTTAACCATAAAAAAGAATTGGTACTACAAGCAGATAAAAAGACTTACATTCGATCAATTACATATTATAAAATTTATAATTCTTGAAATTTTTTTCATCGTGGATGACATTTATTTAATGTTATTCCTTTCCTACTCAAGAAAAAAATGGTGAGAAAAAGAAAGCATGTGTTGAATTGAGGATAGAAGAAAACAATATGAAGCTAAATAAATGAAAAATCAAGTTAATGTCTATGAAAAAAATGATGAAATAGTAATAAAGAAACTAAAGAAGACCAAAGCTTTTGTGAATACTTTTAATTTCATTACAAAAAGTATTAATCTGTTCAAACATATAGTACATAAGAAAAAAAATTTCTTATGTAAAAAGTATACTATATATCTAAAGATTAAATCTTTTGTTCATGAGCAGGCTATAGAAAATGCTCAAAAGTCTTAACTTAAGGTTAATCATAATGAACAATATGTACTAGCATATACTATTGGACCTTCTCCAACAAAATTTGGTATTGTTACATTACTGTATTTATATAAGTTAATATTATTATATCATTTATATCAAAGTTCATCACGTCTGTGCTATTCAAATGTGAGAGTCTTGGAAAATTTTTTGTTGTATCGAAGTTCAATGATCGAATCAATGTACATTGATATCATTGTATAATTAAATATTGAAGTTTATTGGAGTTGTGCTATTTAAATGTGAGAGTCTCGAGAAAATTTTGATGGTATCAAAGTTCAACAGTTAGGTCAATGAAAATTGATATCATTGTATATTCAAATATCAAAGTCTATTGATTTATGCTTTTATTGATGTAAAATTTTAGGTTACAAACAATGCTCTTGTAAACTTTTTTGAGGAGACTATTGCCTAGGGCACCTTCCATATGGGTACAAAAATCCATGAATAGTTTTAGTTCATAAAGAAAAATGTAGCATTTTTTAATTAAAGATAATATAATCTTAGATTAACTCAAAATAAAAATAACCACTGAAATCATTAAAATAGTAATTATAATAATTTGTAATGTTAATAATTTCAAGAAGACTATAATTGTATAGCAATAAATGCTCTATAAAAACTAATAAAATGTCAAATCATTCACTAATATTAATAAATAAGCAATTAGACAAAACTACAAATAGATATATACTTTAGTAAATAGATTGGGAAAAAAATACATAAAGAATTATAACAAGCTATAAATAACATTAGTAAACTAATTTTAAGCAGACCATGAAACATTCTTTGCATAAATTAATCTATTGTGTGCATAATCTTTGTAACTTACATAGGATCTAATATATCAATTAGTAGAAAGTACTACTAAGTATATAGAAAATTTGGTCAACACATGTAAGGATGATATAAAACTCAAAATTATTAAAAAAAACTTAACAACTTTAGTTTAATCAACTAATATGATAATTATTTAATTCAAAGATAACAAAGCTTATAGTTGTAAGCTAAAATACATGGTTTTAACTTTAAATCACTAAAACAACAAATTGAAATTCAACTCACTTTTTAACAACAAAAATAATGAAATGAAATATGATGCTCTCTCTCCAAAAAATTAAATAACTAAAAGTAATACAATATTGTCATTTCATTACTTAAAATAATAAAAAGAAAAGGAAATTAAGGTAAATCACTTAGCTTAATATTGAGCTTCAAATTTCATTGGTTAGATAAATTGTAACTTACATTAGCTTATCTACCCATACCTCTAGCAAGTACACCTCTTCTAACAAGTTAATGCATTAGGTATTCTAGTCATTTGGGAGCTACTAATAAAATTCTTTGTTAAAAGACAAGACCACATTAATCCCCTCTTTTGTAGTTTCAATGGATAGAAACAAATCTACAAGTGAAACAAAGGAGTATGATTGAATGGAATAATAGGCTCTAAGTTTGTGGAACAATGAAGGTCTAGAAGCTTAGGAAAGTTCTAGATTTCCTTAGATTCCTCCTTAGATTCACTCTCTTCCCTCCATGTAGAACTCCTTTGCATAATTTCTACTTTTTTTTAATGCCTCCTTGTAGATTTTCTTACTTTTCGACTGATCAAGATTGTTTATCTTCTTTATTTGTTTGTTTCCCACCATAGCATTTGTTAGTACTTGAAAAAATAGTAGTATCAAAATTCTTTCAATAATCTAAGCTCAAAGAAAATTATAGCTAAAAATACTAGGTAGTTAAAATCTAATAATCATTATATACTTTTCGATGAGAAGCTAAAGTATCATGTGACTATTACATGTAAGTTTGTATTTCTATCATGTTAATATCATCAAATAGAAGATGAAAAAAAAAATTTCTTGTGGTAGAAACAAATTAATGACATTATCCAAAATGAACAAATGATAACAAGGAAAATTTGTTATGGTGCCTCCAATTAAAAAACATCGCATGACACCACTCAAAAGTCCTAAATCAACTATGAAAGAAGGAAAAAATTAAGGTGGACTATGTCTCAATACTTATAATACCTACAAGTACAATAGAAATCATGGAACTCATTAGAAGATGGTTAGGAGCATAGCGAGAATACCTTACAACTTAGATCCATAGAATCATCTCCAAGTCTTTCATGATGCTTGTGCATTATAGAATGTGGAAAGTGGATGGCAAAAATTAAAGCTATTCCCAAGGATGCTAATTAAAGAAGCCAAAAGTTGGTATTAGTCCTTGGAGCCAAAATCAATCCATCACTGAAGTGTGATGCATGAACTCTTCAATGACAAGTATCAAACGTACTCCCAAGTGTCCAACTTGAAAAAGAAGATGCAAGGTTGAAAATAGGGAACACATGAACCCTTGGATGTAGCCATGGGTAGGTACTATTCTCTCTTACATTGATGTCCTAACCATGGTTATTCTCAATGGAAGCAACTCCACCATATCATAGATGGGATTTGCATAAAAATACAAAGAACTCTTGGGATCTATAACCAAGGGAGACTTTTAGAATTAAGGACTCATCATATTTAAAGGCTGATTGAGTAGGTTGCCAAAGAAGAAGGTGAGTTGAAAAAATGGAAAGATGCAGAGGAGTATAACTTGGACCCTTCCATCCATAGAAGGAAGGTCTAGTTCTATGACAATGAGGAGGAGGCATTACTTGATGAGGTGGTGTAACAAAAGACCTTGCCAATTCAAAAGTCTATTACTGAAATTTTGGCTAAGGTAAATAAAATGTGAAACTCTTTGGATGAAAAGTTTCAAACTATTCTAAAAATAGTAGAGGAATCCAAAGAGCAAAGTAGTGATCATGATTGCGGAAAAAAAAAAGCTAAATGTGCCTACCAAAGGGATAAGGGCAAGGCTACTGTAGTGGAGGAGGTTGCGAAGTCTGAAATAGATGATGATCATGGATGTAACATCTGCCACTATAAACATCCTAAGAAATGTTGCCCCATCCTATCACACTTGTAGGAGTCTAGGGTGTATGCTTTAAATCCTAAATTAGCCAGAAGGCAAGCACCTAGAAGGTTTCTTTATCCTCAAGGCAATCTTAGGTAGTTCCACCAGCAACAAGTGGAGCTCTACCACAAACTTATGAGTAGTAATAGCAATGGTAGAATCCACAATCATGGGGGATGTCACCACCAAGTCAAAAGTACCCTTACTAGCAACCTGATCTATATAGATACTATGTTCAACAACCCATTACTCCACATGACTCTTCCATTCATGCTTCATTCCAACATCACTACTACCCTCCTAAATACTATAGTGTTCAATCTCAAAGATGGGAACTCCCATTTCCTCACTACCCTCCTCATCCTTTTGCACATGTCCCTCTACCCTTAACTCAATTAGCACATACTCCATTAATGTAAGATGAAATTTCAGCCCATCTACAACAACATAATGCCACCAGGGCTGTTAACTTATAGCCAACTCCTTAGCAGAGTGGTTCTAAATGCAGATCCTAAAAAAGATCATTCTTCCAAACCAGTAGTCCTACAAAGCCCTCACAAACATACACAGTTGATAGCCCTACTTCTCCCTTATCTTCTACATCTACATCCTTTGAGTCCTCTTCAAATCAAACACCTCATAAAGTGCATATTTTCATGTTGACACATGCAGTAACTGATTAGATTAAGGTCGGCCACCTACCTAGGAAAAGATCTGATCCTAGGAGTCCCCTTATTTACCTACAAATCATTGAGAATGAGCCTCGTAAGGCTCTTCTAGATTTAGGTTCTAGTGTAAATCTAATTTCTCATGAGGTGTATAAAGCCTATAACCTACCTCCACTCAAGAAGAGAAATATTCATCTTAAGTTGATAGATAAGTCCATCATTATTCCTTTGGGCTAGTAAAGAACATTGTGACTGCTATTTGTGGGTGGTCCTATCCTACCAACTTCTTGGTAATCCATGTCGATAATTGCAAGGGGAACTTTTCAATCATCATGGGAAGGGCTTGGTTGAGCACCATTGATGTAAAACTAGGAATCATAGACCTCTCTTTGGAGATTTCTAAGGAAAATGCATTTAAGAAGATAGAGAAAAAGAAAGTTCTATGCATCATGTATAGTGATATAGGGTGCAACTGTGTGTAGAAACTATGGTCCATAAAAAGTAAATTTATCACAACATGCAGACGGTGTGCAAATGAGACAAAAATTCAAAGGTTCCTATACGCAGCAACCACAAAACAGGAGGGCACCTAGTGGCCAATAGTTGATCCTAATAGAAGCTTAACAATTTTTATGAAATCAACTAAGAGCCTAACAAGTGCCTATGTTAAAGGCATTGATAAGATGGAGCAAATCCATTGCCAACTCTCCAATGAATCATATGACACTTATTGGGGAGAGTTGGAACTCCCTAAAAGCTTCAAACAGGAGCCCCTAGAGTTGAAAAATCTACCTACTAACATGGAATATGCTTTTCTGAACAATGGAAAGTTGGTAATAATCAATGCCAACCTTTCTCCTAAACAAGAAAAGAAGCTATTGAAGATTGTTAACAAATGGCCAATAGCCTTTGCTTGGTCATATCCTAAACTCACTGGGATTGATCCAAGGATATGCTAGCACCACATCTATACAGATCTTTCCATGAAGCCAAAGAGGTAGCTGGAGTGATGGTTGAACCCCAAATTCAAGCATATCATCAAGGAGAAGATTGAACAACTCCTCAAGGTGGGATTCATCTATCCCATTGTGGATAGCAAGTGGGTCAACCCATTTGTGATAGTGTTAAAGAAAGGTGGTTGTTGAACATGGTAACTTACAAAAATCATTTTTCATTGCCATTTTTGAACTATGTGTTGGACACCATTTATGGGCATTACTTTTATAGCTTTTGGATGGTTATAGTGGCTATAATCAAATTTAGATTGCACCCAAGGATCAGGGAAAAACCATGTTCACAAGTCCTTGGGGGAATTTTGCATACAGAAAGATGTCATTTGGTTTATGCAATGCGTCTGCAACCTTTCAATGCTTTGTCTTGAGCATCTTTCAACAAATGATTAGTAGTGGGATGGAAGTCTTCATGGATGACTTCTCCACATATGGTGCTACATTTGTGCAAGCCTTGGATCATCTTAAGCAAGTGCTAAAAAGGTGTGTGGAGACAAACCTTTGGATCAACTAGAAGAAAAGCCACCTGATGGTCCAGGAAGGCATTATTTTAGGACACAGAATATCTAAAAATGGGATTGAGGTGGACCCTGAGAAAATAAGGGTCATCCAAGGAATTACCTGCTAATCGAAAACTATCAAAGATTTCTAGTCATTCTTTGGTTATGCGACTACTACTGGTGCTTCGTAGAGAATTTGTCTAAGTTAGTTAAACTATTGGTATAGCTTACAAAGAAGGATGCTCTGTTTTCCTGTACTAAGGAATGTGAGAATGCATTTCAGCAACTTAAGTAGGAGCTTGTATAAACTCTAATTCTATGAGTTCTTGATTCGTCTAGACCATTTCACATCATGAAAGATGCATCAAATTATTCCTTGGGAGCCATGCTCATGTAGTTGGATGATCAGAAATGTCCATACTACATCCACTATGTAAGCTGAAGCATTGTGGGTGCATAGTTGAATCACACCACAATAGAGAAAGAATTGATGGTAGTGGTATTTGCCTTGGAGAAATTCAGGTACTATGTGCTTGAGTACAAGGTGTTCGTACACACATGTCATAGTCTAATCTAGTTCCTAATGAAAAAATTCAAGGTGAGCCTCTGTATCATATGGTTGCTTATGATCTTATGATGGTAGATCAAAATGGAACCAAGAATGTTGTTGCTGACCACTTGTCTCAATTGAGATGGGATAACAAAGAGGAGGAGAGCCAACTTTCTGATCAATTTCCTAATGAACTTCTCTTTTTCGGGGCTATAATTGAATAAATTCTAAATGAGCCTAACTGGTACGATGGCATTCTCACCTATCTTCTCACTTAGGAGATGCCACAAGAGTTGGATAGTAGGAAGAAACAATAGTTTCTTCATCAAGCCAAACACTTCATGGAGATTAACAAACACCATTACAACGTGTGTGTTGATGGCTTAGTTCATTAGTGTGTTTCTAATGTTGATCAACTATGCATTCTCCAAGATGCTCATGAGGGTCCTTGTGGAGGCCACTATGCTTGGAGACACATGGCCATGAAGATCTTGATGGCAGGGTATTATTGGCCAACACTCTTTAGGGATGATCATTAATTCATCTACTCTTGTGAACATTATCAACATGATGGTGGAATGACCACTCATATGGAAAAAATTTAGCAGTGAATCCAACCACTAGAACCCTTCGACATCTAGGGCATTGACTTCATGGGCCCCATCACATGCATGTCAAATGGAAAGTCATACATCATATTTGCTATTAACTATTATATGAAATGGGAAAAAGTAGTAGCCATCATCAACTATACATAAATAGGTTTAGTATGCCATGTGCACTTATTTTTGTCAATGGTACTCACTTTACAAGCACCACCTTTGGAAGCTCATGCAACACTTGGGGGTAGAACATATATTAACAACACTTTACCATCCCCAAGCTAACAGTCAAGTAGAGGTAAGAAATGGGGAAATCACTAAAATTTTAACAAGAATAGTTAGCAAATATAGGAAATACTGGAGCATGAAACTCAATGATGTCCTTTGGGCCTACCACTCTACTTGGAAACTTCCTATAGGCTATTCTCCTTATGAGATGGTGTATGAGAACTACCAACCCTTCCTATTCAATCAAAGCTCTACACACTTTCAACAACTTGTGATCTTGATCTTGACCTAAGTCTAGCACGAAAAGAAAGACTAATGAACCTCAACTTTCTAGACAATAATCAATTGGTAGCCTTAACATCTAACAAGTTTTACAAGGCATTTAACAAGTAACGCTATGATCTCAAAATAAGAAAAGTAAAATTTCAACTAGGAGACAAGGTCCTTTACTAGAACCCCACACATGTGCCACAAAGAACTAAGTTCTAGATATTATGGAAAGGACCTTCCATCATCTATGAAACCTTTCCTTCTCAAGCCATGTTGACATACAAACATGAAATCTTAAATAAGAAATTTCTGGTCAACATAAAACAAATCAAATCTTTCCATGAGCCTAAGAGAGCTAGTAATTATAACACCTCCTTAGATGAACAAGAATGCTTAGTATTTTAGATATCCTTCTTTCAACTTAGTTGTGGGGGAGATGGCCATCCATTTTGATCATATAAAGTGGCTCCTTAGTTTTTACACTTATTTATTTTACATCTTTTTATTTTACAACATCATTAGTACATTTTTCTCTGATATTTTTCAATTTCTTCTATAATTTACTTTATTTGGTTTGAATTTCTCTTTTGTTTTTCTTGTGTTTATTTTATCTTTTTTTTTTCATTTTTTACCAATAGGACACAGTGCACTATAACCGCTTAATGGTGGCTTGTACTCTAATGTTATTTGATTACTAATGTTTAGATTCTATCTTTGAATTTTGGTATTGATAACTAAGACATGGTTTTTTTTTTCATGAAATAGGCAATGAGTCCACATCATCCACCCATTCACAAACTCTATGATGTTCCTTGTTTTGGAAGTATGAGGTCCCTTACTTAATAAAAATTTTAACAAACTTGTGCTCTTGGTAGTTTCCAAACTTGGGAAGGATTAAATGGATTGAGAAGGGTGTGACTTCAAGGGGATTTGATACTCTCTATACTTTCCTACCCTCTTGAGTACCTAAATGTTTTCATGGATTTCTCATCCTTCCACTATTGACCAATGACCGTAAGCTAAAAGTCTTTACATGGTATGGTTTCCATCCAAAAATCATAAAAATATAAAACTCAAAAAAAAAATAATGGAAATTCAAAGCATACCCCTTAGACTCAATAACGGCTACAAGCACTAGTTATGGGACTATAAAGACATGTTACTTATGCCTAAGGGTCCTATCTAACTAAGGCCCTTTCTCACTTCCTACTTATTTTTTCTTCTCTTTAAAGAATGGTGATTGATCTGTGAGAGCATTCTTGCATCTCGAGGAGGTGGACTAGTATGAGAGTATCGATGCAAAATCATTGGAAGTGGTTGGTTTTTATTTAGACTAAGCATGGGCTTTATCGGGTCATCTTAACCATAAGATCCATAAGGAACTTCATGTGACCATGATTTAGGACTCAATTCCATCTTCTCTTTCATTTGCTATTGCTTTCCATAACTCAGCTCACTACTGGGTTTTCATGGTTTCGTTCAATGTCTTAGTTTGATATGTCAAAATTCTTAAGTAGGTTCTTACAAGATTTAGTCCTTAACTTTTCACAACCATTAATCAACCATGGGGTCCACAAAATCCTTGGTTTAAAGGCATGCAAGGGCATTAAGGGCATGAGTCTACTTTGGTAAGGCTCCACTTGCATACCTCTTGGTTGGGCTAGTTAAGTTCTTTATCCTTAGGAATTTTCATGATCAAATCCTTTGTGCATTCCATTGGTGACATCCAATTATGTGCTCCTTCATAATGTTCTCTAATGAAAAACTCTTTTTGTTGTGAATTATCTAACTCTCTTCAAGCATTTCATTGTGTTCACAACTTTTCTAGCTCTTTAGGAACTTTAAGTTGTGTTAAAACTCTCTATCTTTTCCTTATCTTTAATGTTCCAAAGCCATAATTTTCCCCTACTTATTCAATATACCTTATTTTTTAGTATTACCACTACTAGTGATCAACTCTATGTTGTGGGGGCCACACAAATTTTTCAACAAAAAAATTTTTTAAATTTTTTTTCTAACTTCCACTAAGGTTTAACTAATGAAATAACATTACAATCATCAATTTATGAGGTTAAACCCTTCCAATAAACTCTGGTAGTCATAGAAATCAAATAATACTAAAATAATCAATCTACCATAATCACAAATTAGCCAAGTGTAACTACCCAAGAGAGACAAGGCACCTATATGTTATAAGTTACACATCACATACTAACCCTTGATTTTGTTGTGATTGTAGAAGGCACCAAAAGGGAAGCATGGATTATAAATGGAATTGTCCCATAATCATAAATTAGCCAAGTGTAACTACCCAAGAGAGACAAGGCACCTATATGTTATAAGTTACACATCACATACTAACCCTTGATTTTGTTGTGATTGTAGAAGGCACCAAAAGGGAAGCATGGATTATAAATGGAATTGCCCCAATCGATGAATAAGTGACCTAGAGTAGGAAGGAGTTAATAGCTTGAACAACCCTAGGAGTAAGTAGTAGAAGCCCATGCAACAGGACCTCTTCATGATCGTTGAATCTTCTCCCTCATTTTCAAGCTACCAGAGGGGTTTAAATGTCAGTTTTTGTGAGGGTGTTCAATTTTGTTGTCATGAACACCATATTTTGTAAAAGATTGTAAATCTGTACACTTGGGAACTTAGTGTCTATTTATTTGGTCTAAGTTAATTGGTGTGTCAATTAGTTAGTCAATAATCCCATACCTTCCTAATATTTTGTAAAGAACTTGTTCCTCCTTTTGTTCACTCAAGTATGAGTTTTCATTCAATTGTGGAGGTACGATGAATTATTTTTCATTAGGCCTAGATATCAGATCCTTGATATCAAATCTCATGATGCATTATCTAATATTTGATATCGCAGGATGTGTGTCGGTCTATAAATACAACACTTGGGGTGCATGATTCATCCATTCCATTTTCTTAGTTGTAGCAAAGCTCTTATAGTTTTTCCTTTTGAGAGTTAGAATATTTTCTGAGTGCTAGTAGTAGGCATCAAAGAAGTGTGCAAATCTTTATTTAAGCACGAATGTACCTGAGTACAATAGTGTGAATGGAAATAAAGACGAGCTTTTCTGATCAACCCTTGTAGCACTTGGAATAGATTAATGCTTTCTTTATGCATTTAATATTCACAAAATCTACTTTAATGGATTTTAACTAAGTAATTAATATCATCTAAATAGCAAACATAAGCATGATCACTTCAAGCATACACTTAACACTTGGTAACCCTAGTAGCACTTAATGCTTGGTAACCCAATGGCACTATAACGTGTTTAGGATGGATATGGAAAGTGGGAACAGATGCCTATGTTAGGATTAGTTAAGTGTTAATATTTACTAGATTAATTAGATTAATTACACATTAAATTTACTTTGTTTCCAACACTTAAGTTATTAAACCATAAAAGAAAAAATGATAAAAATTAAATGCCTCAATTACACTTAACCATACACTTGCACTTCATGAGTGGAATTGAGAAAACAATTATTGCAATGGTTAGATTCACCTCCTAGAAACTAGTGTACTTAGAGAGCTAAAGTCTATGAAACTTGACTGGATTGTTGAGTGAATGCTAGTGATTCGTATGGTTGGGCATAAGGTATACTCACCACTTAGTAATACCAAAGTTGATATCCAATTAGAATGCCTCATAAGATAAATAATTTTAGATTCTAATAGTTTATTGATTTATGCCTCTATTAGAGGTTCTATCTTAGGGTTAACAAGTTTGAGTCTTTTCCTATTTATCTTCATTTGAGGTTTAAAAGATATATTATGTGTCATCACAAAAGGATTAAAGGTCTTAAGATCTTTATAAGTCCAAGCTAAAACACCATTGAATTCATATAATAGGTTAATTAAGTTTTTTCATTAGCATGTAGATAAGCATCTATTTTAATGGGATGTTGTTATCCTTTTTTCTAAATTTAAATTATTTTAGTTTCAACTAATGTTTACCAATTAATATTTTTGGATAATTCCTTAGTTATGGTATGCAAGTCATCAACTAAAGCCTCTTGAGTTGCTATTTCTAGAGAGATTTCATTTAGAAAAATAATATCCTTTGATATATTTTCTTCATTAATTTAATTAATTTGACATTACTTATTAAATTCATCTTGAGAAGATAGAACTTGAGAAATTTAATGATCATCATAAAAAACTTGGAAAGAAAGATTGTTATCTAGAATAGAATAGTATTTAATTTGTTTAACAATGATTTCAAAATCCCAAGTGGTATGTCAAAATGGGATGTTTAAGGAGGTGGCCATTTGGATGAATACATCTACAACATAATTTTCTTCCATTTGAATGAGTTTAAGGATATAGGCTTTATAAGATTTTATAGTTAAGTCTTTATCATCAGATATTTCGTTAACTTGGTTCACTATAAGTTGGAAATTGCTATGAATTTTGAGTTTTGATAAGTCATAATATTAGACTAATTTAATCCCATGTATAAGTGCTTCATATTCAACCATGTTGTTTGTCATTAGTCTAGTAAAATTAACAACCTTTAGGATTGGATCTTCACAAGGTGATATAAGCATGATTTCTACCCTCATCCTTTCTTAAAAAGAATCATCATCTACTCTTAATATCCAACTTTTTAAATTAGTATAATCTGAAAAATTAGCTCTTTGGTCACTATAAGAGTGATCATCATCATATATTCACTCATCTGTTAGATTTTTAGTTCCTAAAATTTGATTTACATTATTGCCCTTCCCTAATGGTGGAGGATCACCAAAAAGGAAAGTTTTGCCATTATGTTGATGATAAGGTAAGGTATTTTCATGGTTATTTTGAAGCTCTCTAAAAGTTCAATAATATTAGGTAGAATAATTAGAGGTATGTTGATATCAACCTTCCCATGCTAGCACGAGGCCATTAATTGATAGGTTTTAGCCATAGGATATTGTTTCATGATCTTAAGGTCATTGATTTCAAATAGATTATATGAACTATAGGGGTATGTTTAAGAAATTATGTTAACCTTGAATTATTTTGGATACTTGAGAACAACATGTTTGTAGGGTCTGACTGCACAAGGGACGCATATGGCTGGGCTAAAAATGCTAGAATAGAAAAACCATAAATAAGACAATAAAACTTAAAAATGCTGGTATCATGGATCACTCAAAATTGACTCTTATTCACTAAATACACTATTGTAAAATGGCTAAAATAGGCAAAAAGTGTTTACACTCAGGTTTGGGTGAAGAAATTAGGCAGAGGCCCTTCTTCTAGCATTAGAAAATTGTAACGATGGAAAAATTCAATACTGGAAATTGAATTGATCCGTGTGGAACAATTTTACCTCAAGATTCATGGGCCTTGAAAAGGATCTGAGGTGCCTTAGGTAGTTTTGTTAATCACATAAGGACTTAATGGTCTATTATTGAGATAAATGTGTGAAAATAGGTGAAAATGAATGTACAATAAATCCAATGCTAGAAAGATAAAAATAAAAGATGTGGCCAAAACAACTGCAAACTCTGTATTAATACTTTGTAAAAATATTTTTGAAATANGGGGGGGGGGGTGTTTGGGTGGGGGAGAGAAGAAGGAAACTTTCCATATTTGACACCTAGCTAACATAAAGAGAGTGGAGAGAAATTGTTACAACACTTTTTCAAGAGCAAATCGATCAAGACAAACATGTGTAGATCAGTTGCAAAACACATCCTACCTACTTGCNAAAATGATGTCAATTCTTGCCTAAATACCCGCATAATTTGCTATTTCTTTGTTGATTAGGCTTTAACATGATTCTTGAGTAGTTACGAAGTGTTTTTTACTATTTTTATGGTCCAAAAATATAGTGTTTTTATTACCAGCATTTTTGAGTAATTTCACTTGAAATGCTAGTGTTTTTGACATTGTGGGGCTTAATTACGTTGCTATAATATAACTCATAGAATTTTTCATGTTCTATACCATGAATTAAACTTTAGAAAGTGAAAATGCATTGGGATTTTATCAAAACAAGGCTATAAGGTAAATTTTTGAAGGGAAATTGAGGCATTTGTTTTTGCTATCGAATCCAGTCAAAATTACATGATAAAAACTAGTTACAAGGCTTCTCTGTTTGCATCATGAATTTTCTTTTGAGGTGTTTCATGTATAAATTTTGATTTTTTTTCATATAGCTATAAATTCTAAAAAATATTTTATTCAATTTTCCATTGTTGTTTCCTTCTAAAAAGTTTCAATAGAAACATGAGCAATAAATCATTATGATGAAATGCAAATTCTTAGATGGATGCTAAATGTTACAAGAAGAGATAAAGTGCATAATACATGTATTAGAGAAAAGCTTATATTGAATTCTATTTTAGATTAGTCATAAGAATAATGGCTTAGATGGTTTGGTCATGAGTTGATAAGACGCGATATCGTACGCGATATGGCGTCGTCCCTTGCGATATCGCGGTCCGTCGCCAAATCTATAAATAAGAGGTGGCACTCCCCTCATTTCCCATCCTGGTATAGAAGTAGGGAAACTCTGGCAGTTTGATCACTCCAAAGATAGATTATTTTCCATGTGCCCATAGTAGGAGTCCTAGAGTGAACGGATCTTTATTCGAGCAGCTTTGTACCTAAACACAAGTTGTGTACGACAATAAAGACGAACTTGATTGGATAAACCTTGCAGTGCATGGAATAGGATTTTATTTAATTGTTATTTATTGCTTTCCTAGAATGTGGTACGAGTACGACTTCATTACGAGCATCTAAGGATGTGTACGGTTAGTTAAGGAATCGGCTGCTCATCGCATGCGGTATGAGTACGACTTGATTACGAGCATCTCGTGTGACTACTTGGTAACCCAATGGCGTATCCAGTATCTATGCTTGGTAATCCTAGTGGTAGTCGTGCATGGTGGATGTGTACGGTTAGTCAAGGAATTGGTTGCTCATTGCACTTAGGCTAGATAGATTCTCTCTACCTCTTTCCTCCTAGTTAAGTGCCTCAGTAGGACCACTTCGAGCACGTGCGTTATGTGTGGTGATCCCAGTAATGATTAGCATTTGGTAGCCACAGTTGCATCGGTTCAGTGTGTGTACGGTAAGTG
>MNCI01023311.1:343130-382418 GCA_015680685.1 Gnetum montanum | reverse complement strand
CAAGTGTTCCATGGGGCGTGTAGGCATTTAGTCTGCGGAGTTCGACCGGATTGCGCGTGCTACGCTTGTTTCGTATGGTTGAGTGTAGGGGTACCTCGCCACTCATCATAAGTAAAGAAGATCAAATAATAAGCTAATCAAAAAAGGTTGTCACATCATTCTTTTAAGAAAGCCATTGGAAAATAATCAAAAAAGACATGGAATATAAGACTAAAGATCATATAAAGAAATTACAAGTAAAGAAATAAAAAAAGATATAGCTCTTTATACAGATAAATGATAAAAGAGAACTCATGTAGCTAGCACATTCTATTGAATCAAGGCTAGAATGATGAAGAAGAAGCAAGTAGAAGATGCACATGTAGAAAAAACCTTGGCAAGAAATGAATAAAGCAAATGATAATCTAGGAATCCACTTGTATCCATGGTGATTTTTGTTTGTAACACATTTCAATGTTCTAATATATTTTATGGTTATGATCTAAGAATAATTTCAAGTTTTCCACTTAGAAACAAATTATGACTTGCTATTCAATACAATCTTCATGATGAGTGCTTCTTTTGTAGGTTAGCCTTCCCATCAACCACTCTTGCTATTAATGGTATTTTTGGAAGCTCCTATGACCCATATGCTTTTGAACTATCTACCTTCTCACCTACCTTTAACTTATTTTCCTCACATCCCTCCTTCACCTACACTTCCTCTACTCTTTCTCTTATGCATATGGCTTCTTTTAATTATCCTTGATCTATCCTTCTTCAACCGGAACCTTCAACCACACGCTTCAAACCTATAGGCTCATGTATCACACAATCCATTCGCTAGTCTTTTGCTCAAGGTTTCTTTGAGCATTTTGCATGGAACTCCTTTGCCTCATCTTCCTTCTCATAGAAAGTTGTTTCATGTCCAAGCCTAGATCTTGTGAAAAAATGCATAACTAAAAAGCTCAAAATCAAAATTCCTCCATGCATTGTGGAATGCCAAACTTAGCAATATTAATAGACTTATTAGAATATTTTGATATCTGTTGATGCATAAATTTTGGACNTTATTAGAATATTTTGATATCTGTTGATGCATAAATTTTGGACACATGCCAACACAGGTGAAAACTCGTTTTAGGAGACTATCGCCTAGGGCGCATCCTGTATGGGTACGGAAACTCGAGAATAGTCTAAGTTGAAAAAGGCTATGTGACAAGAATAATAATAATAATAATAAGGCTAATTATTTCTAAAGTAATGTGGAACTAAAATGCATATACAAAAACCAAGGAAATTATAACAATTATCAAAACCAATTTTCAGTAAATATTGTTGGGGCACTTACTAAAGTTTAGCACTATTTAGAAGTCCACTAATAAAATATTCTTAACCATATGTGTAACGATATTAATGAACATAAAATTTGTTAATAAAGTGGTAGTAAAGATACACAACCTTTGATTGAAGTCATATCTCACCTTTATATGATATACAAGGATAGATGAAGCTTTTTATTTAAGGTTGGATCTCCCCTAACCTAATTGCTTGTTACATTATACTATTTACCATTTACAACTATATGTAAATCTTATTTGCTAATTACAAATTGCCTATATAACCTTCTTTTAGAGTGAATCCCTCTATTTTCTAAACCAGAAAACACTCTATACAATATATGTTAAGAGAAAGAGATAAAGACCTTAAAGATCTAGAATAAAGTTCCAAGTTATATAACCTTTGATTTAAAATATTAAAAAAAAATTCATGCAATTATCACCTAAAACTTTCTTTAGAAAATAAATTTGAAACGTTTGAAAATAAAGAGAAGGGAACCCGCTGAGAATTATTTGCTACCATCAATTCTTTATTGCAGGATGCTAATTTTTAAATTCAGTTCAAAAAGACATACGGAACAGTATATAAAAAAAATGAGTACTTACATTCCACCAAATGTATGGATTATTAATAACATAAGCAAAATGGTGTGGAGTAGGCATGAGGATGCAGTATGACATCAACCTGTTTCTTGCAAAAGCGATAACTCAGTAATCGGCATATCGATATTCCAAATCAGTAGGTGCTGTATGTCGCTGAGACGCGCGCGTGGTTGCTGCGTACTTCTGTGCCGCCAGTCGTCGGTACGTCCGTCACGTTATTCGTGACCCACTTGCTTACTCAGTACAAGCGTCTGGCGTCTGCCGTTGCCCTGGCGTTCAGAGAGAAGGCTGCCGTCTGCAGCTGCGTTGCTATCAGACGTGCCGATGTTGGTCCGTCACATTATTCGCAGGTTGTGGCTCCTGCGAGAAAAAGTCCTCTGCGGGCAGTCGTTCATTGCTAGGAAACGATCTGTCGTTCATTGCTAGGAAACGATCTGCATACTTTCTCCCTTAATTGATTGATCTTTGGTTTCATTGCTAGAAATACTGTCTTCGATGCAGAAACACGACGCACATGTTCACACGGTGATGTGAATTTAAAGAGGCCCTCTGTATGGTGGAAGCTGAGTAACCAACGAAGGGATGTCTTTTTTCTCTATCTTTCTCAGAATTAAATTTGGGTGTGGCTTTTCATTTTACGTTTTAGATTGGCCTGCGTCGGCTTGTCAAGAGAAGTAAATACATTTACAATGGTGGGTGTGAAGGCACCGTCCAGTGGTGCGAAAATGGTCACTCCCGTGCGTAACAGAGGAACAAGAGCCTGTGCCACGCCTGTGGAAAGCAGCAGTTGAGCTACCGTGCCATGGCCCGACTGTGCCAACACATTTTCCACGTTCCTGCTGCTGGTGCTGCGTCGTTGTTTTAGAGTCCAAGTCGTTGAGCGGTATTGACTATGAGGACAGGTTAGCATCCTGAAAATTTGGAAGTCATTTGACTCGGAAAACAACTTAGCATGCATAGCCAAAGAGCATGCAAAATGATGTTGAACGTGAGACAAACAGATAGCAGCAAAAATGAAGATAAATTGAAGGGCCAAGCATGCATGATACATTAGAAATTTTTAACATTGAAAATTGTAAATTTGGAATATGGAACCTGGAATGGGGTGAAATTATTCACTCTAACAAAAGAGTTGTGTTTACCTGTATTTTATAAACCAGTTATCTCTTATGTTGTGAGATAAGAATAATGGCCACATCGAATAATGATAGATAGTTATAAGAAGATGAACCATTATTTATTTATTTATTTATTTTTGGAACATGTTTGTTGACATGTCATAGTTGCAGACTTCAGAAACTATGGCTATCTTCTACCTCATATAGTACTAAATGTTGGTTAACAAAAACAAGTTATAAACAACAAATTAGTGTGAGAGAAGATGTAAATGTTTAGATGTAAATCAATGCAGTAGAAATATGTGAATACTCATCTAAATATTAAATGATTTAAAAGAAATAAACATGCATAGTAAAGACACTAGACAATGTGGTTATCTTTGCCTCACTCCAATATATTGTTGAAGATTGATACTATTAATCATGGCCTTGTGTCTAGCATGGGCAAGGTTGACCTCAACAATATCGTGTACCATCTTTGAAATGCATCTCACAAAGAGATCACAAACAATGGTCCAGTTTTGCTTTCAAGATCATACTACTCAAGCTTAATGACACATTGTTTTCCTCTGAATCCAAGATAATGATTAATGAAGTGCTTTCAATGGGCTTGTGGGCCTTTGAAGACCAAATACTTCTCTTAAAGAAGGGACTATTAGGCCTCAACAATAGCAAGAACAATGCTACACAAACACAATACTTGCAATCTACTTTTGTTTAGATTTAACACTCTAATTCATTGCAAGACTTTGTATTTGCATACTGCTAAACATGGAGCTCCACTCTAAAATTTATATTGCTAGCCCTCACACTGAGATCAGGTAACTAATTGAAATTGAGAACTTCCTGAATCAATGTCGCCTTTACTTGAAACGATGACACATTACTAAAGGTTGCTACTTGCCAATGGCTCCAACCCTGAACACAGAAAACTCATAACCCTAGCTCTCAATGAATGACACTAATCCTAGTAAAGCCTTTTCCCCCTCTCACCTTCACACCTCATTTAGTGATGATCCCTTCCCAATCCATCCTCTCCCTTGGTCACCACTTCCAATCCCCAGTAACTGCACCTCTTTAGTTCCTACCTTCCTTATGCATGTCCCTTCATTTGGGATGAGTAGATCTACGGTTAAGGAAGAGCTCCATCAATACATTATTGATGCCTACTTGCCATGATGGTGATCTAGCTAATCATTTTGAACTTTGGATGTTGTCATAGCAATGACATTTTATTTTGGCCTTTGGGGTTGCTTACTCGAATGCTTTACATGGACACTGGACACTAGTGTTCAACTTTGTAACTTTCTTTTGTTAATATAATTGCTTTTATAGAATTTTTATAAAACAAAAAAAAACATAAAGCATGTATAATGTTGACTTATGTTACAAGCCAAAAGTAAGAGATAAGATAAACAATGATTGTGAATTGCAACTTGTGTAAAATTTTGCATGCATATTGACAAAGAAACGCATTAAAGTGAAAAATAGAAAATTGAATTTGTTAAGCTGCAACCATATACATGGTCAAGGTAGTTGGAAACTATGGTTTTGACCCATACTCATACTTAACTATGCATGAATTTAGATGATCATTGAATCCTCCGAATCAAAAAGCTTTGGGAAATAGGTCTCTTCTAATTAAATCGTCCAAGATAAGCCATAGCGGGTGACTATATTCCTGGGGAATCGATACTAACCGTTACGCGTTGATATGGCGTTGCGTCTCAGGCCCTAACAGAGGCAGCGAGCTGCGCTCATCCATTTTGGCTTTGATTTCTTCCAAAAGCTACGCGGCTTTGCCGTACTCTTTCATCCATTGATCTATAGGGCTTACCATGATGATTTCAGATTTTTGCTCTACGTTTTTTCTCTTTTGATGAGGCCCCATTCCACCTGCGATGCCCTAAATTCTTCTTCTTCTTCCTCCTGCTCGTGGCCACCTCCGATTTGATGGGATTTGTTGCTTCTGTGAGGCTGCAAATGAGTTCAGAACCCTAAATAGACCTGGTTCATAAAAATCAACAAATTATTCAAGATTTTCAGTTGTGGACGAAAACATGCACACTAGTGGTGAGGGTTTTCCTGCGGTCAAGGTAGCAGAACGGTGCCAGAAAAGTACGCAGCCCAAGGGTGGGCAAGTCGCAATGATGGATTCATCACGTTCTGCTTTTCCGTAGGGAAGTTCATCTACCTCACCTTAAATTGATTTTCTTTTACCGGATGATATTTTTTAAATAGTTTCTAAAGATTTTGCATTTTGTTTTATTTTTTTTCAAATTGTGGGGTTTTTACCAAGGTCCTCAAGTTTAAACACTCAAGTCCATAGCCTCCTTCAGCCTCATGGCATTCAGGTTTCTCATGCTCGATACTATGCTCATCATTTTATTTTGGTAGAATTATCTGATGCCTCTCAGGTCAAAAAGGCTTTCTCTCAAAAAAAGATTCCAACAAGGAACACAACCTAATCGCACGCACTTAGAGTTTTGACTTTAATGTCAAAGACGCATTTTTTAATATAATTCCTTCTTACGTGGAATTGCCCAACCTTCCACTCATTTTCTCATCTGTTGAGAGGGACATTGTGAGCACCCTAGGCCCTATTATTTCCGATCATTGTACAGCAATTAATGGAACTCAAATTCGTCATTATTGTATTGAACTGGATATAGCTCTTCGGAAGACCTCATTAACCCTCGCTGCTGGTGGAAAACACTTCACCCAAAAAGTGGACTATTTTTACCTTCCAAATTCATGTAGCTATTGTTACAGGGCCGAGCATCATATCTCGATGTGTCCTATCCTATCTAGGAAGAAACAACCTGTAGCATCTTAAAAGACTTGTTCCCTAGTCACACCAGTACATCCACCCTCAGTATCCTTTAAATTTGGATCTCCTCCCCCAATAACTCCTCAATCCTCCTCTCAGTCTAGCCCCTCCAAGCTACAGAAACAACAGTCAGGTACTCACACCTCCACCCATGTCATCCCTTCAAACGTTATTAAGGACTCATTCTCGGAGGATGAGTTCGTGGTGGCCAGTGGAAGGAAGCGAGTCAAAGCTTCCTTTAGTTCTACTCCCCCCCTCTAACTCCTCTTCACTAGACACTTCCATGGTCCTTGTCCCCACCAACAACTCCTTTGCCCTCTTGTTAGGAACAAAGGAAACTGATACTTTGACTTCCAAACCTTCCATTGACCTCCCATCCAAACTACCCCTTGTTTCCCCATGAATCTTCTTTCTTGGAATGTTCAAGGCCTCACTGGTAGGCTTGGACGGAAGCGAGTAGGCAACTTTATATCTAGTCTTAATATGACCTTTGATTTCATTCTCCTTCAAGAAATTAAGATCTCAGCCAACCTTTTATCCTATTCTGCCCACTAGTTTCTCCCTCACTCCTCAATCCTAGCGACGTCCCATGCGAGTGGGAAAGGAGGCACAGCCATTCTCCTCTCACCCTACTGGAAAACTAAAATCCTTCAAAGTGGTTTTGATTCTGGGCATAGAGTTTCCTGGGCCACCTTCTCATCCTTGCATGGCCCTTTTGGCATTTGCTTGATATATGCCCCAAACGACTCCACAGAACAGGCTCTCCTTTGGCAAGAACTTGCAACTTCTCTTCCCCCAATGCCTTGGATATTTGGAGGAGATTTTAATATGGTAGAATTTCCTCAAGATTAGCTCATAGGGATGTTTCTTCAACTACCCAATCTCAAGTATCAGACCTGGTCCACCTTTAAGAAAAGATTTTACCTCTTAGACAAGGTAGACAACTCCATGTGCATTTCCCTCCATAGATTTACTTAGAGTAATCTCCGTCTTGGGCAAGCTTGCATCTACAACAGGTTAGATAGGTTCTATTTCTCCACCCTTTCCTTTTGGCAAGCCTTTTCTGCCACTACGGTTCATCACCATGCCACCTTATCTGACCATCTTCCTATCTCCATATCTATCAAGATTCATGGTAGCCCTGACCGACAAAAATTCCATCTTTTCAGACTACACAACAACTATTTTTCTTCCCCAACTGCCCAACTTCTTCTACCCAACCTTTGGAATGCCAAACCTAGGCCCCTAAATCAGGTGGGTTGGATTAATTGGTGGCATCGTGCTTCATGTCGAGTGCGAAACTTTGCTCGTTCGTATGGTAATATGATGGTTGCTCGAGCCAAACATGAATACAACAAAATTCACCTCACTATTGAACATCTCACTAATAAACTAGCTCAAGATCCCTTCAATACTCTAGTTTACAAGGAGCTAGCTAGAGCACGCGTTATCTTCCAACATTGGGAAGTGTACCAAGCACAAAGCGCCTTAACAAAAAGTTGGCTCACTTGGTTAAATATTCAAGATGAACATTGTAAGGAATTTTTTAAATATCTTAATACTGCTTTCCCTTCGCATGCTATTGACAAAATCTCATGTGATGGTATCAACATTACTGACCACAATAGTATTCTCTCTTTTCTTAAGAACCACTATGAAACCCTTTTTGCAGCTACCCCAATGGACATCTCTTCGTTCAAGGTTGCCACCCCTGATTATCCTCGCCTTATTAATCCCACTATGCTACAAAGTCTTGATGCTGATATCACTCTGGCGGAGCTACATGAGGCCTGTTCCAAGTTAAGTCAAGGAAAGGATCCTGGTTATGATGGTTTTCCCATAGAATTTTTTCAAAATCATTGGGATTTGATGGGAAAGGATCTTTTGCAGGTCATTAACGAGGCTCTCTTAACTGGTTTCCTTGGGCCCAATCTAAACCAAGGGGTAATTCCTCTCCTCCCCAAGTTTGGGGATCTAACCGATATCTCCCATTGGCATTCCATAACTCTTCTCAATGTAGTGTATAAAATTTGGGCAAAGTGTCTTGCCTTATGACTGAAAAAAATTCTTGGTCAGATCATATCTCCATAGCAAATAGGATTTGTTCCTGGTACATATATTTTAGACAATGTGGTCGTGGCGTGGGAAGGTCTCAAGTGGGCTGAGGATGATGGACAAGATATTTTCCTTGTGAAACTTGATTACGCCAAGGCTTATGACAACACTAAGTGGGATTTTATCTTGCAGACTATGACCAAACTTGGTTTTGGACCTAAGTTCTTGCATATGGTGAAATGCTTATTCTTAGATGCTACTACAAGAATTGCCACTACCTTCAGCATTACCTCTCCCTTTCCAATACACAGGTCTGTGCGGCAAGGTTTTCCTCTCGTCCCCTATCTCTTTATCATCGCATCAGACTTTTTTTGTCATCAAATTAACCTAGACATTCAAACTAAATTTCTCACTGGGGTCTGCCTTTCCTCCTCTCAACAACAGCTTCTCAATATGCACTTCGCTGATGACTCCTTTTTTCTAGTTGAAAACACAGCCGCCAATTTGCATCGCCTCTTATCAAGGGTGGAGAAATATTGCACACTCTCAGGTTCCACAATTAATTGGAATAAATCCTTTGTTTATAGCTTTAAGGGCAATTACAAACATGTGACCAACTATAATTGGAAGCGGCTTCCGGATCAAGACATCATTAAGATTCTAAGAATCCCTTTTCGTTTTAGAGGTTCAACATCTATTCTTTGGGAGCAAGTTATTTATCGAATTCAAAAGAAACTCGAAAAATGGAAAACTAAACCCCTCACACTTGTGGGTAAATACCTTGTATGTAAGTCCATATGCACGTCCACCCATGTGTCTTACTCTTCATGTTGGGCCCCCTCCCAACCTTCTGACCAGAAGTTAGAATGGTTATTTTGTGACTTTATGTGGTCCTCCAAGGATTCTTAGAAAGGATTTCATTGTGTCGCTTGGAATATTGTTACTCTCCCCAAGAATAAGGGTGGCTTAGGCCTTTTGAACTCCTATAAGCAAGGAATTACCCTGGTTGCTAAGTGGTTGGTACAACATTTAGATGCCTCAGATATTATAGGGACCCTCCTCCAATTAAGGCTTCATTAAGCATTTCCTAAAAATAATCCCTTTTGGAAAGACATCCATTTCGTTAATTGGATCCTTTCCCCCCACACTATCATTCTTCCCGAATCTCATGTTTTCAAAAGCATTTGGAGGGCCTGGCAAATTCTACACATTCACATTGACTGGATTAATGTTAAGATCAACCCTACTATCCTCTCTAGAGTGTGTCCGTGGTGGTTACCTCTATCGCCCGCTCCCCTTGCTATCACAAATGCTAAGGTGGCTACCTCGTGGTATCGAAAGGGTGTTATTTCCTTGAATTGTCTTAGGTTGGTCATTGGATTTCAGGGGTCGAGTTTAACACTTTGTATGGGGAGTTGGCTGCAATGAACCATTGCCTAGTTTAGATTTACTCTTTTTTCCATGGTCACTGGAAACTTGATGTTACAGTGCAAAGCCTTTTTCATGGCCTTCAATGGCTTAATGGGGTTAAACTTTTGCCCTACTGGCGATCTGTCCCCTTTCATCTCATGCATGACCCATCTGAAGTCATTCAACATTGCAATAAGTATTGGCACAAACAAGAGTCAGAAACATTTTGGATCCCTCTCTTCCAACATATTTGAAAACTTCCGACCCTCCCCAAAATTAAGCAGTTCCTCTGGTGTCTCCTCCACCATGGTCTATCTATTGGAAAATGTTTAGAATATCTGAGGATTCCCAATCCCAATTGCCCTCTATGTGGTGGACAAGATGACTTTGTCCATGTATTTTGGTAATGTCCCTTTGCTCAACATGTGTGGCAGTGGGCTTCCAAAGCTTTTCCATCATACAAGCTATCTCAAGAGGATGCCATATTCGGATTCTTGAACATTACTTCTGCTAATCTTAATTTTCTGTGGAAAGTTATTAGGCCTATTAGTTTATATTATATTTAGAAGTGAAGATGCAATGTTCTATTTCATAAGACAAATTATTCTAATAAATGTTTGCTTACCAGGTTGGAGATGTTGCAAATCTTTTGCCTCACCCATTTCAACTCAAATCTCAAGCATCCAAGTTCAATTTGGACACTCATCAGGTCATCTCTTGCAGCTATGGAAAAGACCTATGGTTCCAGTTACACTTAGCATCAGTAATCTCTGCAAGGAAGCTTTCCCTTTTCATTATGTGGAGTCACCATTGGAACTCTCTCTATCCTTAATTGAGAGCTCTTTGCCTCATCTAATTCTGTCATTCTATTTTGTAACAAGCCAGTATGTGCAGATATTTGGTTGTGCCCCAACTTGGGTTTCCTCCTTTAATACTCATTTATTTCTAAGGTGTTTCTTGAGTGTCATTCACAATGCTCTCAGTTTTCCCTTTCCCTTAACCCTATGACTTATTCAAGTTGTTGTAATTGATGCACCTTTAATTTCAATAAAACTTCTTTTTGGGGTCTGACCACCCCCCCAAAAAACTTGGGAAATAAAGCGAGTTTGGTTGTAACAACGTTGTCCTTGAGCACGTTGTTCGGCACCTCAAGAGTTTCCAAGCAAATTTTGAATCAGGACAAAACTCAAGAGGAATACGCCTCAGCAATCAACAAGCCTGAAACACATGCCAACAAACAATGTGTTAGCGTTAGCATGTCTCCTGAGCGGTGTTTCATAAACAATATTCGCAATATGCTAACAAGCTAAATAGCACTCCCTTGCTCTACTCACGTGGACACCACAAGGACTACCAGTTGAACCCTCCAGATTCATCACCGCGTGCTGGTAGTTGGTGTTGCGCTCCAAAGAGCACTCACAACATCCCATAGCATGTCCCATGACACACCTAGTAAAAACACCCCAACGCAGATTTGAACTACACAACCCTCCTAGGCAAGGTCCTACCGAGTGGGGTAATGAGGTAGGTCGTAGCCTCCTCTTACAAATGCATGGAATTGCCATGCCAGTATGGTTCCGAAGACACAAGGAGCGGAAGACCCCTTGTGCCCCCATAGCCCCCAAACCGTGGGGGAGGTAGCACGCTACCAGCAACCCTGCTACCTCTCTCACAATTCTCCCCCACTTAAAACGAGCGACAACCTCGGAGCATGGCCTAGGTAACCTGCGAGGCTGCTACATCAAAATCAAGGGAGAATTCTGTCAATTCTGGAGAAGTACGCCCATGCTATTCTGAGTCAATTTGAAGGGATCTTTGGTTCTGGAAGGTCCAACTGCTAGGGCCTAAGGCCATAAAGCATTTTTTTTGAACTCGACCGTCTTCCTAGGATCCAGACTCATCCTAGCATCTGACACCCAAGTCAAGAGCATCACTCTTCAAGACTTGGACTGTCCATTCTTCCATACTTGATCTAAAATGCCAAGCTATGGGAGGACATCAAGTGGTCAATCATTGCAACATGATAGAATGCACCGACCTAGGGATCCATGAGTTCCAGGGAGTCCCCTGACTCATTTGATCCCAAGATCTAGGGGTCTTAAGTTCAACACTCTTTGAATCTTAAGCCCCATCACCTATAGAGCACTTTGAATGGCTCTAGGCACCTTCCTCCCGTGTTTGAGGTCGACTCCCATAGGAATTCGCTCTCGAATCCTATAAGGCACCACATGTCGCACCTCTTCTAATTTTTTTTTCACATGGGAGGTTTCTCCATCCATCATTGGAGTAGCCAAGGTGGGAGGTCAATTGCTTGCTCCCTACAAAAGTCCAGGATCAAGTTTTCCTGGGACCTCAAATGCTCCAATGGTTCCTAGCTATCGTCTGAGTCAGGACGATGTTTCCAGTGGATGAGGAACTCCACTTTCAAATCTGTCCTGTGGCCAATGGTTCGAAAGTTCCGGATGCATTCTGCTCTCTTTCCTTGTATATATTGTATACAATGTCGCTATCTGATCGAGAAGCTTCTTTCCAGATATGGGAAACCATCTGGTAATGACTTCAGCATGTTAACATGAAACACTGGATGGACTCAATCCATATTGATCGGTAGCTGAAGCTTATATGTTACAGGGTTAATTTTATCAATGATCTGGAAGGGACCATCATACTGCCTCATCAACTTGGTGGTAGTTCCTTGTTTCGGTTTAAACTGTCGTGGGTCCAATTTCAGGAGAACCCAATCATCCACCTTGAATTCATGAGGCTGGCGTTTTCGATCGGCATATTTTTTTCATTCGTTGCATTGCCCTCTCCAGATGATACTTTGCTATATCAACATTTTCAGACCACCTCTTCAAGAATTCATCTGCTGTGGGATGCCGACCTTGCAACAAGGGGGAGACCATATGAGGGATAATGGGCTGCCTTCCCATTACCAGTTTTGCAGGAGAAAACCCAGTAGCTGAGGACTTCTGGATGTTATAGCTCAGCTAGGCAATCCCTAATAGGAATGGCCAGTTCTTTTGATCACTACGAACATAGTGATGCAGGTACTCTTCAAGTACCCGATTCATCCGTTCTGTTTGCCCATCGGTCTACGGATGAAAGTTCGTTGACAATTTGAGGGTGGTACCCATCATGCCAAATAGTGCTTGCCAGAAAGCACTTGTGAAGCACGGATGATGATCTGAAATGATGCTCATGGGTAACCCAAAATATCGAACCACCCTATCAAAATAATATGTTGCTGTGTCCTCAGCTGAACACTGTGATGGACAAGGAATGAATATGGAAAATTTTATTGAATTTGTCCACCACAACAATAATGCTACTTAAACCCTGAATATTTGGCAATCCCGTGATGAAGTCCATAGACACCGTAGCCCATGGAAATGGAAGGATTTCCAAGGGCAGTAGAAGACCACCCAAATGCTCCGTAGACCCCTTATCCTGCTGGCACACCAGACACTTCTGGATATAAGCAATCACATCTCGATAGGAATGCTCCGTAGACCCAAAGTGGATGTCAAGATGGAAATGAACAAAAGAATATTAATTGCACAAATGTTTAGGGAAAAGAAGTTAACAGGTGCTCCAAATAGGAATGTTAGTGGACCCTCCCCAAAGTAGGCTAATGTCCTTAATGCCCTGACAAACCCACATTCAAAGAGTCCGTAGGCTCTGGGAATGTCAATTGGAACAAGAGTTAAAGTCTTAACCACGATAATTTACCAAAAAGAAAACAATGCGTCAACCAAAATATATACACTAATGATACAACCGACAATGAGGTGAACAATGGAGAGAAGGATGGAGAGAAGAGAATGGAATGGAATCTCAAGAACAAGGTGGTGTACAACCCCTTATGTAGTTCATGATTAATGTGACTTGACAAGTCTCATTCCAATTTCGGCCTCAAACCAACCACTTCCAGTGACTTCGCACCAATGCATTTGGCCAATCCATCCTCTTGAAGTAACAAGAACACACCTCCAAAGATCCACCACCATTCCGACGAAACAAAGGAGAGAATGGGAAGCGAGAAGGGCCTTAGTTAGAGGGAATACTTTTGGTTCCATAACCAGTGCTTGTAGCCCAAGGTTATTTCATCTAAGGGGTGTGCTTTGAATTCTCACTTTTTCTTTCTTTCTTTCTTTTTTCTTTTTTCCTTTTTTGATTTTTGTGTTTTGTATTTTTATGTGTGAGAACCACACCATGCAAAGACTTTGTTATTTTTATTGCTCAGCTTCCCGATGAGTGGGTAACATCAGAACGGTAAGAAAACTCAAGACGAGAACATCCAAGCACCCAAGAGAACAGCCAACACAAATGCATCAAATTCCCTTGAAGTCACACCCTTTTCAAAGCTTGAGTCCTTCCTTAGTTTGAGAAATGCCCAGTCACTGATTCGTTAAAGTTCTTATTATGAAGGGGACTATACATTTCCAAGCTGAGAGAGACCATAGAAATTGGTGGATGGATGGATGAAGTGATCTCATTTCTTGCCATATCAAAAGAGACATACCTTAGTATCAACAATGTTACTTAAAGGTAAAAACCAAACATTAGCAATCAACAAGAAAATAGTTCATACCATCATGAAGAACACTTATTATGGGACAAACTTACAGGGTGGATAACACATGCATACACAAAAAATTGGAAAAGTATAACGATGTTGTAAAACAAAAACTAGAAAAGTTAAAGGAAGTTGTAAAACAAAAATGTGTAAGACAAAAATATGTAAAACAAAAATGTTGTAAAACAGAAACTTGTAAAACAAAAATGTGTAAAACAAAAACGTGTAAAACAAAAACGTTGTAAAACAAAAACTTAAAAGAACTGAGGGCCCCATATGGTTAGCATAGGTGGCCATCTCCCCCATGACTGAGTGGAAAGGGAGAGATCCAAAATAATGAACACTTGTTTGAATTTCTAAGAAGTGTCCAACTTCTCCCAATTGATGATCTTAGATTAAAGGGTGGAAGTTGGCGACGCTCATATTTTAATGTATATATGCTTTCGTTATGGGCATGGGTTTTCTTAGCTCATTCCATGCATATTTGGTTGCTCCTTCAAGTAGCTATCAACCATGGGGTGTCTGCTACTTGTTGTGTGGTTTCTACATATATGCATCTTTGTTTCAAAGTTTCAAGGGCACACCTATTGCATGAAGGAGATGAGCATCCCTCCATGTCATCACCCGATGAATCACTATATGTGATGCATGGAACTTTCCTCTTCTCGATCTTTCCATAAATGTTTATCTTAGAAATTTTGAAGGAAAGATCGCGAATGCCTAGGCATGCGTCTACTGTGCTCAACCATGCCCTTCCCATTATAATTGGAAAGTCCCCTTCATTGTTGTTTACTTCAATCACCAGGAAATCAACTGGGTAGGACCAACAATACATAATGATCATAATGTCCTCCACAAATCCCAAGGGAATGGTGATGGACTGGTCTACCAGCTCTAGTTGGATGTTTCTCTTCTTAAGTTGGGGCAGGTTCCAGGCATGATACATCTCTCATTAAATTAAGTTGACTCTGGAACCTGAGTCAAGAAGAGCACCATGTGGTTCATTTCTGGCAACTTGAAGGTAGATTAAGGGGCTCCCAGGATCAGTTAGTTTCCTGGGAAGGTGGCCTACCTTAATCCAGTTGGTTATTGTATGCGTTAACATAACCGTATGCATTAAGCTCTGTTGGACTAAAGGGTGCTCCGAAATGTTAGATGGTGGAGGAGTGTACATAGACTCAACCGCTTGTTGTTGTGAGAGTTTGTCTAGGCTTTTGGTTCTGAAGAAGGGTCTTCTCTTTTTACAGTTGTCAGAACCAGCAACAGGTTGAATATTTACAGCTCTCGTAGCATGACGTTGCTGCGGTTAAGTAGGAAGTTCTCCTTGCATTGTTGGAGCAGGAGGTGTTATGGGAACTATTAATGGAAGAGGTGTGGATGGATTAGGAGGATGGTATGGGTATGGAGCGTCTTTCAGAGGAGAAGGAGTCCTCCTAAAGTACTCCTGAACTTGGTAGTGACGTTGGGGAGTTGTGTGACCCATAGAGTCACTTGGAGAAATCGGTTGTTGCACATAATAACCATATGGATCAGGCTGCCGGTAAGGGTACTGTTGTTTCAGCGGTGGCATCCCCCATGACTATGGCTATTGCCACTGCTAATGTTGTCCAGTGGTTTGTGGTGGAGTTCCACTTGGATAATACGTTAAGGGTTGGTGGAACTGCTTTGGGTTACCTTGTGGATAAGGTAACCTTCGGGGTGTTTGTCGTTGGTTGAGTCTTGGATTAAGTGCATACACCCCAGACTCTTGTAGATGTGAGATGATTAGACAACATCTCTTAGGATGGTCATAATGGCAAATTTCACATCCACCATCATCGTCTATGTCTAATTCCACAACCACATCGGGGTTAGTAATTTTCCCCTTACCCTTGTTATGTGCAGGGCTTAAATTTCTCCACTTTGTTTTACCTTTGTTACTACTTCGTTTTGCCTTAGACTCTTCTATGATTTTCAAGACAGTTTCAATTTTAGAGTCTAAGGAACTCCATACGTCATCTACCTTAGCCGTTATTTCGGTTGTAAGCTTTTGAAGTGGTAAGGTTTTTTTGTTCACCAACTCTTCAATTGGTGACTCATCCTCTTCATCGCAAAATTTCACTCCCTTCTTTCGAAGAGAGGGATCTCGGTTGTACTCTTCTGCACTTTTCCTTTTGCGTAGCTCACCTTCTTCGTTTGCTACTTGTTCCAACAAGCTATGAACTTCATGGGCTCTAAGTTGTGATATTCTTCCTTGGGCATAAGTCCCAAGGGTACTTTGAGTCTCATGCCTTAGCCCATCTACGATGTGGCAGAGTTGATCCCGCTATGCATAACGATGGCCTGGGCAACGATGTAACAATGTGTAGTAGTAGGCCATGGAAGCATCCAAGGGTTCATGATGACCTTTCTTCCATCCTTGGATCTTCTTACGCAAGTTAGACACTCGGGAGTACATTTGATACTTATCGTTGAACAGTTCTAACATCGTACTCCACCTCCTGATGGTTTCTGGTTCTAAGGACCAGTACCATCTCTCTGCTTCCTTGGTGAGTGTCCTAGGAAAAAACTTAAGTTTCTGCCACTTGTTTTCTATATTCTGCAAGGGGCAGGCATTGTGGAATGCCTATAAATGATGTTGTGGATCAACATTTTATCCCCCTTCAAATCGTGGGATGTTTTTCATGTCTAAACGCTTGATTCGACTATCTTTTAAATGCCTTGTGGGAATTCTAACTGCCTATGTTATGTCAAGCATACTTTGGGTTACAAGTAGGGGCTCGTCATGATCATCTTTACCCTTCAACAGTGTATGTTGGCTCTCCTGCCTTGAGTCCCTCATACATTGTGCTTCTATAGGATAATAATCCCTCATGTCAAAATCTTCCATAACGTATTCAGTGTATAATTCCATCATCCCAATCTGTCCCAAGGCATGGAGAAGCATGTTAGAGACCAATCGATCTGGGGGTAACACGATGTTACCTTGCAAATCTCTCTATCGCATCTGTTTGTCTTGATGGAGGATAAAAGTATAGTCAGGTATATACTCATCACGATGAGTATATGTCACTTTGTATTGTTGAGGAACCGACTGATTTTGGTTATGTGTTTTTGAATGCTGACTGTTCTTTGTATGATCCTTAGGTGATGTGCTCTTGTGAGAAGAAGACATTGTTATTTATCAGTGTGCTAATTATCATTATAAAATTTTTATTTGATTAACCTGAAGGTTTGTTTAGGCTCCCAACGATGTGAGTGATATCCTTTATGTTCTATTCAGTGCACAAACACTTAGTCCTCGGCAATGGTGCCAATGATGAGTGGTGAGGTACCCCTACACTCAACCATACGAAACGAGCATAGCACGTGGGATCCGGTTGAACTCTGTAGACTAAGTGCCTAAACGCCCCATGGAACACTTAGGGTTAATCATTTGTTGTCTTCCCAGACTTACTTGTAGTTGTCACGGTGTATGGTTAAGTAAGTCTAAGGTATATGATTTTTATAGTTTTTATGTTTTTATCCTATGCTATTGAGTTGAAGGGTTGAGAAACTAACTAACTCTAACTAATGACTAAGTCTAAGTTACCTAGCATCAGCATCCATTCCCACTTACCATACACACCCTAAACAGATGCAACCATGGCTACCAAATGTTAATCATCACTGGGATTACCATGCATAACGCACATGCTCGAAGTGGTCATACTGAGGCACCTAACTAGAAGGAAAGGGTTGAGAGAACCTAATCTAGCCTAAGTGCGATGAGTAGCCGACTCCTTGATTATCCGTACACATCCTTAGATGCTCGTAATCAAGTCGTACTCATGAGCATTCGTTTCTTAATTATCCGTACACATCCTTAGATGCTTGTAATCAAGTCGTACTCATGAGCATATGTTCCTTGACTATCCATACACATCCTTAAATGCTCGTAATCAAGTCGTATTCATTTTGCATTGCAATGAGCATTTGTTCCTCAACTATCCTTACACATCCTTAGATGCTCGTAGTTAAGTCATACTCATACCGCATTACTAAAAGAAAGTAATAAATAACAATAAATAAAATCCTATTCCATGCACTGCAAGGTTTATCCAGGAAGTTCGTCTTTATTGTCGTACACAACTTGTGTTCAGGTATAATGTTGCTCGAATAAAGATCCGTTCACTTTAGGACTCCTACTTAGGGCACATGGAAAATATTCTCTCTCTGGAGTGATCAAACTACCATAGTTTCCCTAGTTCTAGCCTAGGATGGGGAAACAAGGAAGAGCTACCTCTTATTTATAGATATGACGGCAGACCACGATATCGTGTACGCAATATCGCATGGGATGCGATATTGCGGCTCATGCAAATCGTGTCTCATCACTATCTATCAGATGTTAGCTATTGAAATAAGCCCATGGTAGAATGAGGCAAAGAAACATCAAAGGCTCAAGAAACACTTTTGTGATCATGTGGGCATGTACAAATAGATTAATGAAAAAGATATTTAGATGGCCAAGGCTAGAATCAACTCCATTAGCATAGAACCCAAATTGGCAACCCATCTTGGATAGTTATGCCCATGTCCGCTGGGTGGAAGTTAAGAATAAAGACCTACAAATTAAAGATCTAAAAGAGTATATGGGGTTAGGTAACCTTTGTTATGCTAACTTGGCCATGTTGACATCAAGGAGGCTTATAAATGAATTAGAATAACAAGTAGCAATCATGTACACATTGTATAAGAAAGAGTTTGTAGGTCGGAAAGATGCTCTACAGAAACTTAAAGTGACGAACTCTGAACTAGAAGCAGTCAAGGCTGGCTACCAAGGGTAGAAAGATGTTGTAGTGAACCTAGCTAGAAGATTGTTCGATTACCATGAATTACATGAAAAGGGCAGAGCATTCAAGGAGGAAAGAAGGTAGTTTACAACCTGGTACATCAAGGCTAATCAAATGTTCTGGTAGCTACTGTGCCCATGGGATGTACCTGCTTCATCACATATTTCACAACAAGCATGGATGGTACATGACTCAAGAACAAAGGAGGAAAAGCTTCAAGTGATCCTAAACTGATACAAATTTTAGAAGCTTGACAACAAGCGAAAGCAACTGATGGAAGAGCCACCACCACTAGGCACTACATAAGGCTACATCAAGCTTCATCCAGATTTTTTTTTATTAAAGTTGTCATGACATGTCTTGTATCAATTTTTATAAAACACCACTATGGCATTCAAGAGTCATGTATATAGTTAATTAGTCATGTAATTCTACCTCCCAATTTTCTAAGGAACTCTATCCTCATTTTGTTTTAACTCAAGGATGAGTTGTCAATCAATCGTGGGGGTATGATAAAATGCATTTTCGTTGGCTATAATATTGGACATCCAATATTGAAGCCACAATATTGCGTATTTGATATTAGAGCCTACGCTATGAAATCGTATATTTGATATTGTGCCACCAGTGCCTGCCTATAAATATGACACTTAGGCATACGATCTAACAACAATTTCATCTACTTGTACTAAAACTCTTTTAATTTGTTTTAGTGATTTTAGTTCTAGGTACTTAGTAGTGTGTGCCCACAAGTGTGGTGTTGACTGATTGTATGGGGTCTTTATTCGAGCATCTTGTACTTGGACACAAGTGTGAATGACAATAAAGATCAAGATTACTTTTCACCATTACAACATACCCTTAGTTTCTTTATTGTTTACTTAGAATAATATTTACCATTTTCACTTAAATGCTTTCTTAGTTAATGTTTACCATTCCTTGCATTTTACTTTCAAAGTTATTAAGAGGTATGGATATGACTGATTTCTCGTGCTAAGTGTAGTTATCTAGTAACCCAGTAGTGTTATTAGTTGATTCGCTTAGTAGTGGTACACTTGGTAATCCCAGTGATGACTACATGAGTCCAAGGTGTATATGGTAAATCAGGAATAGATGTCCATCACCTAGGATAGAATAGATTCATTTACTATTTTCTTAGGCTTAGAAACCATTACTATTTCATCATGTTTACTAGGAGTAAGATGGCCAACACAACATCAATTATCATATACCTCACAGTGAGTTAAACCATACCCATAGATTTCACTAGCTCATGTGGGAAGACAACGATTCCAAACTTTAACTAAGCACATTGTCTCATTCACGAATTTTGATTTGGTTGGATGTGAACACCTGTGACTTGTATGGTTGGGTGTTGGATTACTTCACCGCTCATTAGGCAGGAAAGTGATAAGCAATTTAAATGGCTCTTACTATAGGTAGAAAGTTTAGCACCATTTGCATGAAAAGGAAAAATATTTTTTTCCTTAACATGGATTATGCAAGCATTGATAAGTCTAAGTTAGATATCAAGTTGAGTTTAACATTTGTGCTTTATAGTAGATTATCCTAGCCATTCAACCTTCTTATCTATAATTATCAAATGGATTTTAAGCTGTTCAACACCCTCAATATCTAATGTGCTCTTTATGTTTGAAGGTGTGTATGAAAAAATACCTAAGCTTGAAGGACATTACTTCTTTTAAGCTATTTATCAAAGAAGTTTTTTCCATGCCCAAGATTTGGAATTCTTGATAAACTGTGTATACCCCCATGTACTTAAGTTTATTTTAGGAGCCTTTCCACTGAGAGTTGATCAACAAATTATGAATGAAATAAGAGACAAATGTCAAGTTGTCTTCTTACATGCTTGTTACACTTAGATACTTATAGCAAGTTTTCAAGAAAAAGCTTTCAAGTTGCTCAAATTCATAGCCCCTTATTTGGCAGCATTAGAGGTTGGGAGACAAATGAGAAAAAGTTTATTGAGACATTATTATTAGCAAAAAAAAAAAAAAAGATTTTTCTCTAAAGTCTAGCTTCTGAAAATTCAACAATGCAGGGCATTTGAGGGGAATGACCAGGAGATATAAAGAGCAATGTAGTTTTCTTTTAGCTCTAAAAAGGATATAGTCAACTACTAAAACAAGAAAAGTCCATTAGCCAGATAAAACAGACATAATTTATTTAAAGACTATTGATAGAGAACTAAACCAAGCCAAAGATGAAGTTCTAGAATAGTTAAAAAGAAAGTTATCAATGAAGCTTCCATCCATAGCTCGTGATTCCCTAGTTGTTGAAGTTTGTAGATGGATGAAAGACAAAGACAATCCTTTGGCAAGAAACTTCTCTAAAGAATATTGGACTCAATTAGAGGAGAATTATTTTTCTTGGAAGCTATTAGACATAGAGGAAGCCACACCAGATGAAAGATTCCCATTCAATAAATTTGAGTATGAAAGAGTAAAGACAATCAGAAGAAATAAAAATTGAACAAGTAAAAACCAATAAGAAAAGACAACAACAACAACTTTTGGAGCAATAGAAGCTCAACGAACCATAACAACAACAACCATTGGAACAAAAAAATTTAAAAGGGCTACATCAACAATAATAGAAAGAAGGAGAAAGCTCATCATTATACCTTATGACCCTAAAATTTTAATTTGGCTACATAATAAGAGGAGAAGCTCAATCTTTCAAAGTCAAAGAAAAAGGAGGATGAATCATACTAAGCTAAAAGCTTCATACAGAACCAGAAACAGAAACTAGTGTCATTTTGTAATATAAAGAGGATGATCCACATACTAGAAAGCAAAAACTTGTGTTGTCTCATCAAGACATGTGGAAAACTATAGCTACTTGGATTAAGGATATGGGATAAATAGCTGACAATCAGATAGTTGAGCTTAAAGAGTACCTAATGCAGAATGAACAAGAGACATCCAAGTTGCATGAAGAGTTAAAGAGCTCTAAGGAAGAGAATGAGCAACTTAAGGCAATGATTACCATCAAAGAATCATTACTAGAAAATTAAGAACAAGCTATGACATAGTTAGAAGAAAAACTAATTATTATAAGCTTTGAATTAGAACAAGCTAAGAAAGGCAGGGTTTTAGATTATTCCTACCTAGCTCTACCAAACTTCAAAGAAATAGTCACTGAGGTGAACTATAACAGGGAATGGGTACAAGAGACTAAAGATGAAATTGTAGAAATCAAAGGAAGACAAGCCATTTTTGTAAAAATGGAAAGAAGAGTTCAAGAGCTGTATGACTTAGCTAGAACAAAAAGAGAATTACTGTCATAGTCTAAATAGTATTTCTTGGACATGATGATGATGGCAATTACAGAAATTATGAATGAAACTTTTAAGAAGCTTGAATTCAATAGCAGAATCAAGTTTAGGCAAGTTAAGGGCTGAAGATATTCTAAAAAAAACTTGATAGTAATGAGCTAGATGCAATGAATCAAGCTATTAATGTTCTTCTCAATCATGGGAGGTTATCGCAACAGTTATTAGTACAAGGACTCCAGATTCAGAGAATAAGAAAAATTTGTTAATAAACTGAATAGTTGTATGATGCCCTATAGTTATATGAAGAAAATGTGAGGCATGTGAGGCATATTAAGCCTTAATTTTTGTAACTATTGTAACTGCTAGCAACTAGTATATAAATGCCAGGGTAGAAGTTAATAAGGGAGAGGAGATTTTGGAGAAAACTTGTAAAGACTATTTATTTAATAGTATCCTAAACAAGTTTTGTTTATCCCTTTTAACTTCAATCTTTCAATTAATACTTGAATTGAATAGCTTTCTTTATTAGTCTAGGTTAAGTATTGCATAGCTATGTTTGAGTGAATTATTGGTTTTGTATAAAGTTATTTTCTCCATAAACTAAGGTTTAGCTTGTTTTTGTTACTCTGATTAAATGAGATAACTTCTAAGTTTCAGTTCTAAATCACTTTAACATAGAAGTGATGTTATCTTTGTACAATTTTAAGCTTTTCGAATAATTTCTTTATCTCACATTCTTGCTTTATTAAGCAAACACTTGCAATTTGGCTTTGGGAAGTTAGCTAGAGATTACTTAAAATTAAAGATGGACATCTTCTATGAAATCTCTTATTCACTATATCAGCTATGTAGGATTTGAACCTAGATTTTGGGAGAGCTATTTGATTTCCATAATTATGTCCAAAGATAGGTAAGAGAGAGCCATTAGGTACACAGGTCGCTCATGGCCTGTGTTTCACCAAACACACCAGAAGCTCAGCTCAGCTGTACACACGTGTGATATATTCCAGATTATGTCCAGGTTCTTACAACATCCTTGTTCTTACAACATCCTTCCTGCGGCTTTTATCAGCCTGCTAACTATACGTGCGATCTCTGCCCTGCTTTGACGAAGTCTACAATTCAGAGCAAAAGTCAGCTTCTGCACAGCGCCGCAGAATCTAAATAATTGATTGGGCAGGTAGGTGGGAATTGGGAAATCGTTGTTCTAGCTACCTCATGCACCTGGGCCACGTGAATTTTGGTTTTTCTTTCCCAACAGTTACAAAGAGCATTTTTTATCTGAAATTGCATTTTAATGTTGTAAAATGCATACACTACTCTCACTCAGCGAGGGACTAAAGCTCCTTGAGGATGCTGGAGCCGCAGTGCCTGCAGTGGTAGGCGGTAAGTTGACCTGTATAAATAGCTTTTCATTTTTTCAGAATCTGCAGAGAAAGCATCATTCATTGTCCAGGGACCCTTAACCCATCCGTGATTTCTCGACCAATAATCTAGTTGCGATTTTCTCATTTTGGTGAAAGAATGAGCAAAATCCTGATAATTGCTGCAACAGGGTTTGTTGGCAAGCAGATTGCTAAGGCCAGTGTAGCTCTGGGTCATCCCACATCTGCTCTTGTGAGAGAAAGCACTGCTAAGGATCCCAACAAAGCCCAGTTACTTGAAGAATTCAAAGCGTCTGGAATCTCACTAATTCCTGTAAGTTTGTTTTTACTTTGATTTTATTCCCTTTGATACTTTACCCACTAGAGATCTGGGTTCTCTTTGATCTGATTTACGCATTAGTGGGATCCCACATCAAGGTTTTCTCCCGCTAGTAATTTGAACATAGATTGAAAAATCGGATCCGATCAGTAAATCGGCCTTTCTAAAAATATTAACAAAATAGAGCAGTTATATCTACTCATGTTGGTACCTGCATTTTTCAATTACTTTTATCTAAGAGCAGAAAATCAAATATAGAAATTTTAGCCACAAATAATATATTAAATTTAAAAAATCAATAAAAATATAACATTATTCATTACATTAAATCTATGATCTGATTTTGAATCGGTTTTAATATTGGTTTGCCATTTATGGCAGATCTCTACCAATTAATGATAGATTTCACAAACTATGATTTCAGATATGAGCCCTTGGTCACCAAGAAGTTCTAAAGGTGTAATTTCTGTTTTTATTGGTCAGGGTTCTATTGATGATCATGATAGCCTTGTGAATGCTATAAGGATGCAGATGTTGTGATTTCTGCGGTGGGTTCAGACCAGATCTTGAAGCAGACCGAAATAATTAAGGCCATCAAGGAGGCTGGAAATGTAAAGGTATGGACAAAATCATGGAAATTAAAAAGTGAAAAAAGAAAAAAAAAAATTTGGCTGGAATGCGCTTCTTGATTTCCTTTGAAATACTTGATTTCACTGCAGAGATTTGTGCCATCAGAATTCGGGGTTGATGTTGACAAGGTGAAAGCAGTTGAACCTGCAAAGACTTTGTTTGCATCAAAATCCAAAATACGCAGGGAAATTGAAGCATCTGACATTCCTTACACAATTGTTTGCCCCAACTTCATAGCAAGGTATTTTTTGCCATCTCTTGGACAGTATGGACCTACCGCCCCTCCTACGGACAAAGTTGCCATTATGGGAGATGGGGATGCTAAGGGTATGCAACAGTGAAATTTATCACTGAATTTTGATTCCTCTATCTTTGTGTCACCACTGAAAATCATGGTCTATTATTTCCAAAATTTTACTAATTATCTGAATCCATGTTTGGATTCAATGCAGTTGTCTATGTTTATGAGGAAGATATTGGGACTTACACAATCAAGGCAGTGGATGACCCAAGGACAGTCAACAAGATTTTGTACATGAGACCCCCTGCAAACACAATATCCACAAACAAATTGGTGGCCTTGTGGGAAAAGAAAATAGGTAAAACTTTGGAAAAAATTTATCTAAGCGAGGAGGAAGTTTTTAAATTAATAGCAGGTGAATATACATAATTCTGCTTCTCATAACTTGGATGCTTGTTATACCATAATCTATTTAAAACCTTAACATTTAATGGAACCACATAAATTTGAATGTTTTCTTGTTAATCTGTCATGCCTGGTTCGGTTTGCAGAGTCACCATTCCCAGTAAATGAGAGGCTAGGGATTCGTCATGTAGCTTACTTGAGGGGAGATCAAACCAATTTTGAAGTTGGTTCAAATGGTGTTGACGCTTCTCAGCTTTATCCAGAGGTCAAATATGTCACTGTTGATGAGATGCTTGACAGACTGGTGCAGTTGGTTTAACCTTTTACTGTTCAAGAGATCTTGTTCCTTTTTTTCTGAGACATATGTCCATCAAACATCGTTTTTTATCATTGTTTGAGCAATCAAAGCTGTTTCAGGATGATTGAATTGTGATTGCAGATGTTTTTTTAAGATGATGTATATATTAAGCTCTTCATAGTTTGTTTTGATTTGCCAGATGAAACTAACCTTAGAATATAGAGAAATATTTTGGGGTAAAACTCTCTTTTAGGTGCCATGGGGAAGTAATTGAATCACCACTTTTCTATCGTGTCGTAGATAACCTTGTTACTGTGTTATCTGCTTTATTACCTTGGCATTGGAAATAAAATAAGTAATCATCCTAGCCTTTTTTCCTGAATTAAGGTGGGCTTTTAAATAAAATAAGTACGGAATAAAAAAGCAGCTACGTTATGGTACAAATAAAAATAAATATTAAAATAGCAAAGTAAGGTACCATCATTAATTAATTCCACCATAGATAAATATGGAATTAATTTTTAATTTGTAGTTTTATTGGGCATATGTCTAGTGTTCACTATATAAGCTAATGTTGCGATACATGAGATAGCAACAAAGTTTCTCCTTTGTAAAAGTTTAAATACATATTCTTCAAGCTTGCTAAGAGTATATTTTCTCTAAGGTAATATTAGGTTTAGACTTGTGCATTTAATTATCTGTAGTTTAATTTTTAGCTCTATTTTTTGCTATTTTTCTCATTTTTTGTTTTAATTCTAATTAAAAATATCTCTTTTTTTAGGCAAGGAAATCAAGGTTGATATCACAACCTTGACCTATAAAGTAGGGTAGATGTGACCTAATAGACAAGAGGGTTCTAACACAAGGTTATTCCATTGTTGCCACAATTGTAGGAATTAAATCCACAATTTCCAATTGAGAGATGAGCATATTAAAAAGTTGAATTTTTAAAGGATTTGAAGTTCATTGAGTGAGCATTTAAGATAATAATAAGAAATGTTAAATATAATAAAGAGGTAGAGCAATTCCATGGTAGTAATTATAATTGATGAGTATCTAGTATACCCTACATCCAACCATATGAATCACAAGCATTGATGTACAATTTGGTTGAATTTCATAGATAGAACTAGTGTGGTATCTAGACTATTAAGCATTGATGGTAGATTGTTGTCTTCTTACTTGGATTAGTGATAGCTTTATCACAAATGATTTAGTCCAAAGCGAGGCATATGATTATTGATATTGTGCAGTTAAGGCTAAGTTATATGAAAGTATCAAAATTAATTATATAAAACTATCTTAAGGGCAATGAGTGTCTATTCCTAGCTTACCATATGATGAATCACATTTTTTCATATGCTATGACATCGAGTATCCAATGTCAAGAGCCAAGATGCAATGTCGGATATCTGATGTCATGGGGTATACGCCAACCTATAAATATAGCGCTTCGGCTCATAATTTTCATATCAACTTTTGTCATAATTAGCCAAGCTCTTGTAGTTTGTTTTCTCTAGAGTTAGAATATTTTTGGAGTGCCTACAGCAAGAGTCTAAGTGTGTATGGATCTTTGTTCAAACATCGATGTACCTAAGCGCAACAATGTGAAAGGAATAAAAATGAACTCTTTTGACAATCCTTGCAGCATTGAGAATAGATTAATGTCTTCTTTAATGCACTTTTATGCACTTTACTTTAATACACTTTAATTAAGTAATTAATTTCTAGTTGTTAATGAATACAAGCACGACCACTTTGAGCATACATACAGTGCTTGGTAACCCAACAACACTTAATGTTTGGTAGCCTAGCAGTGTTATATGTGTTCAAGAAAGTGGGACAGGTACTTGTGTTAGGCTAGCTAGGTAGTAGACAAATTAGATCCTAAATTACTCTACCTTTCATTATTGTTGTAGGTGATTAAATTTATAAAACCTAAAATGATAAAAATCATGTACCTCAATTACACTTAAACCATATCTTTGAGCTTCACAAGTGTAGTTGGGAAGACAATGAATGTTCTCAGTGCCCATTTCACTTCCTAAAAGAACTAGTGTACTAGAGAACTATAGGTCCACAGAATTTGACTAGATCGTGTGTAAACGCCTTAGTGATTCGTATGATTGGCATAGGGGTACCTCACCACTCATCATTGGCACTGTTGCTGAGTACCTTTTGGTTGTTTTGTGTGCTATCTAGGATTTAGTGGAAATCATTCAAAATTGTTGAAATGAACCTTAGATTCATATCATATTTTGCAATTACTACAACAAAAACTTAAAAGCATGCTACGTTTTTATCGTTTAATTGAAAATGTCTTCTTCTCACAGGAGTGCTTCTCTGCCCAAGTTTGATGGAGCTCATCAATCAGTGCCTCAACAATATCGAATGGTATATGCTCATCCTGATGAGTATGTACCTAATTTCACCTTCATCCTACATCAAGATGAATAGTTACAGTGGTGTGACATGGGAGCAGCATTGTGTTTTCGCCCAATCGATTTGTTCCTGCAATGCTTCACCAAATGCTTATTTGTCTGGGTCTTCAGGAACGTCATGTTGAGTATGTTGTGTAAGATAGTGATGCTAGGGATTATCATCCACTGAGACACAACATCTCTAAGATCGCCAGTTAGAACAATGTCATGAATTTACAAAGGGAAAAGGATTTAATGATTCCTCATTCTTGCTATACCAAAATGATGGTGGGACACAACATCTCTAAGATCGCCAGTTAGAACAATGTCATGAATTTACAAAGGGAAAAGGATTTAATGATTCCTCATTCTTGCTAGACCAAAATGATGGTGGGGAACCCTTCTCTAGGGGTTTTCCATTCAGTGAGATTCCTCTCTTTGAATTCAGTGATGGAGGTCAAAACCAAAACTTGTAGTCCACAATTCAAAATCTTAGTTCTAGTAAGAATGTATCCAATGAAAGAGAAGAATCCAAAGAGGCAAGTCAAGGCAAGGATGTGAATAAGAAAAACGATCGTGATTATGGTCGCAATCATCAAAGAGGTGGTAGCAAGCACTGTGATGGTGCTAGTCCTCTTGCCTCTTCACCTTCGTTGTCATCATCATCTTCTTCTTCTGGCTTTGATCACAATCGCAAGAGGTGAGACTGTGAGGCAGGTGACCAAAATGACCGACGGGACCAAAATGATCAAAGAGACCATCAGAAAAGACAAGATCAAGGGCGCAAACATTCAAGAGAGGCACATTACCATGAATGAAGCAATAGCAAAGGGCATTAGAGGCATCAAAATCAAGGCCTCGATGAACCTTTGCCTACTACCTTAAGTATGCTAAACATTGTAGAGGTAGTATGAATTCCAACAAGGCACTTGAAGGATAGTCGGATCAAAAGGCTAGACATGAACAATATCCCTAGATTTGAAAGGGGATATAACTCAGATCCACAAAACCATCTTAAAGCTTTTCAAGATGCATGTGCCTTGTAGAACATAAAGAATGAGTGGAAAAAGCTTAAGTTGTTCCCACAAACACTCATCAAAGAAGAAGAAAACTAGTACTGGTCCTTAAAGCCAAAATCTATCAAATGATGGAGTACCATGCTTGAATTGTTCAATGATACATATCAAACGTACTCTAGAGTGTCCAACTTGAAAAGTTAGATCCAAGGATAGAAACAAGGAATACATGAACCCTTGGATGCAGCCATTGACCAATACTATTTTGTAATACACAAATGTCCTAGCCATGGTTATTCTTAACTAGATCAACTTTTCCACATTGTAGATGGGCTTCGATTAGAAAGGAGGAGAACCCTTGGTGTCTATACCCAAGGGCGACTATTAGAATTAAGTACCTATCAAATACAAAGATGAGTAAGGAGCTAAAGAGGAGGGTGAATTAAGAAAAAGAGAAAGTGCAAAAGAGTATAACCACGATCCTCCCATTCGCAAGAGGGAGGTTCAATTCTATGATAGTGAAGAAGAATATACACCTAATGAGATGGTGAATAAGAAAACCTTGCCGCTCTAAAAATTTCAATATGAAATTATGACTAGGGTTAATTAGTTATGGGACTCCATAAATAGTAGATTTCAAGTTGTCCTAAAAATTGCTGAAGAGTCCAAAAAATAAGGTAGTGATCATGAGCACATGAGGCACAAAGAAGTTGAACGTGCCTATCAAAAAGGTAAGGATAGGATTGCTGCAATAGAAGAAGTTGTAGGAAGTGAATCAGATGATGATGGTTGGTGTGACATCTACCAATATGAACATCCTAAGAGATGTTGTCCATAGTGTCACACTTACAAGAGTCTAGGGTGTATGCTTTGAATCCATGACTAACACAAAGGAATATATCCAGAAGATTACTTTATCCTCAAGGTAATTTTAGGTAGTTCCACCACCAGCAACAATATTGTCCTAGTGGAACTCCACTACAACAATAGTGGCAGGAACCACAGTCATGGGCACTGGTACCACCAAGTAGCAATACCCTTACAGAAAACTTGATCCATATGGGTACTACATTTAGCAACCCTTGTCTCCACGTGACTCCTCTAGTCATGTTTCTACTTTCTAATCTCACTACTACCCTCTTGATTATTACTAAATGCATTCTCCACATGCAAGGAGGGATACCACCTCTTACCCTTATCCTCCTCCTATTCTTGCACAGTTTCCTCCTCCAACTGCACAACTACCACCTGCTCCACCTATGCAAGGTGAACTACTAGCTTAACTGTAACAACACAATGCTACTAGGGCTATTAACCTACAACTAGTTAATCAACCGAGTGGTTTAGATAGTTGATCAACGAAAAGACCTTTCTTCCAACCATGTAGTCCACCTAAGCCCTCAAATACATCTACGGTTGATAGCCTTGTTCCTTTGTCTTCCTCTATCTTAAATACCTTTGAGTCCCCTTCAAACCAAACACTGCTTAGGATCCATACTGTAATGCTTACTCACACTGTATCTAATTAGATCTATGCTGGAAACCTTCCCAAGAAGTTAGTAGATCTTGGAAGTTCTTTGATTTATTTGTAAATTGCTAGGAATGAACCATGCAAAGCTCTTCTTGACCTAGGTTCCAATGTCAACCTAATCTCTCATGAGATGTATACTGCATGGAACCTACCTCCTTTAAGAAGAGCAATATCNATGTATACTGCATGGAACCTGCCTCCTTTAAAGAAGAGCAATATTAAATTAGAATTGGCAGACTAGTTCATCACTATTCATTGGGACTGGTAGAAGACATTGTGATCAATGTCTATGGGTGGTCTTATCTTGTCGATTTCCTAGTCATCAAAGTGGAGAACTGCAAATTGGATTTCCCAATCATCATGGGAGGGGCATGGCTTAGCATTGTTGATGCAAGAATGGACATTAGAGATCTTTCCTTAGAAATATCTTTAAAAAATGCATTTGGAAAGATCAAGAAAAAGCATGTTCCATGCATCATGTACAATGATATAGGGTGCAATTGTGTCTAAAAACTCTCGGTCATGAAACAAGCATCTATCTCTACATTCAAGAAGTGTGCACTAGAAGCAGAAATTCAAAGGTGTCTATATGTAGCAACCACAAAATAAGAGGGCACCTAGTGGCTGATTGTTGATTCTGAGAGAAACACACTTTGTATGGAATCGATTGAGAGCCTGACATTCGCATATGTCATAGACATGGATGAACTCGATCAAGTTCATCACCAACTCTCTAATGATACAAATGATGATACTTATTGGGGAGAGTTGGAGATCTCTAAAAACTTCAAGTAATAGCCCCTTGAACTAAAAATGCTACTGGCTAGAATGGAATATGTGTTTTTAAAAAATTGGGAAGCTGGTCATAATCAATGCAAATCTTGCTCTAGAGCAAAAATAGATGCTGTTGAATGTAGTTGAAAAATGGTCATCAGCTTTTTCTTGGTCATATCTTGAACTCATAGGGATTGATCCTAGGATATGTTAGCATCACATCTACACTGATTTGGCCATGAAGCCAAAGAGACAACCATAGAGGCCATTGAACCCCAAACAAAAGTAGGTCTTCAAAGAGAAAATTAAACAACTCGTCAAGGCAGGGTTCTTTTATTCCATTGCAGATAGTGAGTGGATTAGTCCACTCATGATTGTGCCAAAGAAAGATGGTAAGTGGTAGGTCTGCATCGATTTTTGGCTACTAAATATAATATTCAAAGATCATTTTCCATTGTCATTTGTTGATCAAGTGTTAAACATAATCTTTGGGCATTGCTACTATAGTTTTCTAGATGGTTATAGTGGCCATAACCAAATTCAAATTGCACTAGAGGACCAGGCCAAAACAACATTCACAAGTCCTTGGGGGACTTTTGCATATCGTAAGATGCCCTTTGGTCTATGCAATTCTCCTGCTACATTCCAACACCTAGTTCTAAGCATTTTTCAATAGCAAATTGGTAGTGGTATGGAAGTCTTCATGGATGATTTTTCTACTTATGAAGCTACATTTGAGCAATCCCTGGACCACCTTGAGTAAGTGCTAAAACGATGTGTTGAAACCAACTTGCGGCTCAATTGGCAAAAAGGTCACCTAATGGTCCAAGAAGGCATTGTATTAGGGCATAAAATATCACAAGTAGTAATTGAGATGGACCCTAAGAAAATAAGGGTCATCCAAGGAATAACTCACCAACCAAAAACTATCAAAGATGTTTGATCATTCCTTGGACATACTAGCTACTATCGATGATTCATAAAGAATTTCTCTAAGATTGCAAAGCTGTTGGTGGAGCTGACAAAGAAAGATGCTCTATTTATTTGAACTGGGGAATGTGAAAAAGCATTCTAAGAATTGAAAGAGAAACTTATCAAAACTCCAATTCTACAAGCACCTAATTGGTTTAGACCCTTCCATATTATGATGGATGCATCAAATTAGGGCTTAGGAGCTATGCTTACATAGATGGATGATAATAAACATTCATACTACATCCATTACACTAGCTGAAGCATTATGGATACACAATTGCACTACACCACCACAGAAAATGAATTGATGGCAGTGGTGTTTACTCTAGAGAAGTTCAGAAATTATGTGCTTGGATACAAGGTGTTTATGCACACAGACCATAATGCCAGTCACTTCCTGATGAACAAGCCAATAGTAAGCCCCCATGTCATACTGTGGTTGGTGATCTTGTAGGAATTCAATCTTACAATGGTATATCAAAAGGGAATTGAGAATGTGGTTGCTAATCACCTATGTCAGTTATGATGGGACGACAAAGAGGAAGAAAATACACTATTTGATATGTTTCTTAATGAACTCTTCTTTGCTAGGGCTATAATTGAACAATTTCCCAATGAGCCTTGATGGTATGATGAGATTCTCACCTATCTTCTCATCCAATAGATGGCACAAGGGTTGGACCACCAAAAGAAACAATAGTTTCTTCACTAGGTAAAACACTTCATGGAGATCAATAGACACCTCTACAAGGTGTGTGTCAATGGTTTGGTTCGTTGGTCTATCCCTGATGCTGATCAACTACACATTCTCCAAGATGCTCATGAAGGTCCTTGTGGAGGACACTATGTTAGGAGACACATGACCATTAAAATCCTGATGGCAAGGTACTATTAGCCAAAAACCTTTAAAAATGCTCACCATTACATCCACTCTTATGAATGATGCCAACAAGATGGTGGAATGATAACTTGAATGGAGGGACTTCAACAATGGATTCAATCACTGGAACCCTTTGACATCTAGGACATTGACTTTATGGATCCCATCATGCCCATGTCAAATGGAAAGGTGTACATCAGAGTCGTTGTTGACTATTATATGAAATGAGCAGAAATAGTAGCCATCATCAACTGTACATATCCTACCACTACTTGGTTTGTATAAAAAAATGTTGTAAATAGGTTTGGTGTGCCACGTTGCATTAATTTCAGAAACTCATGCAACACTTAGGGGTCGAACACAAACTCACAACACCGTACCATCCCCAAGATAATGGTCAAGCTGAGGTTACCAATAGAGAAATCACAAGGATTCTAACAAGAACTGTTAACAAATATACAAAAGACTAGAGCACAAAAATCAATGATGCCCTTTGGGCCTATCATGCAACATGGAAACTTCCTATAGGCTATTCTCCCTATGAGCTTGTGTACAAAAAATTACCAATACTTCCTATTCAATCTGAGCCTCATATACTTTCAACAGCCTATGACCTTGACCTTGACTTGAGTCTAACATAAAAAAAAAAACTAATGAATCTCAACTTGCTAGATGAAAATCAATTGGTGATCCTATCATCTAACAAGTTACACAAGGTTTACAATAAAAAGTGCCATGACCTTAAAATCGAAAAAGTGAAATTTCAACTGGGATATAAGGTTCTCTACTGGAATGCCACACATGTACCTCAATGAGCTAAGTTCCAAATGTTGTGGGAAGGATCTTACATCATTTATGAAACTTTTCCTTCTGGGGCCATGATGATCTACAAACCTGAGAGCCCAAATAAGAAACAGCTGGTCAATATCCAACATATCAAACCTTTCCACGAGCATAAACTAGCTAATACAACAAATGACTTATCAAATGAAAAGCCATGCTCTATATTTTGGATCTCTTACTTTCAACTTAGCCATGGGGGAGGTGGCCACCCATGCTAACCATATAAGTGGCTCTTCAGTTTTCACCCTTTTTTATTTTACACATTTTTGTTTTCCAATTTTTTGTTTTACACATTCTTTATTTTGCATCTTCTTGTTTTCCGTTATTAATTTTTTTAAATTTTTGTTTTACACTATCGTTAGTACCATTGCTATTGCGTGAATATTTTACACTTTCTTTTATTTTGATGTGATTTTCTAACTTTGTGTTAATAAGTGCTAGGTACAATGGTAATGTGTTGATTGATGGTGGTATGTACTATTTTGTTATTTGATTGTTGGTGTTTGGATTCTAGCTTTGAATTTTGTTACTCAAAATTATGACATGGTTCTTTTTCATGCAATAGGTAGTGAGTCCACAACGTCCACCCATCTACAAACTCTATGATTTTTCTTGTTTTGGAAATGTGCAATCTCTTTTTCATTAATGAAACTTTAATGAACTTATGAATTTGGTAGTTTCTAGAATTAGAAAGGATTCAAAGATTTGAACAAGGTGTGCCTTCAAGGGGATTCAGTATTCTTTGTGCCTTTCTATTTTCCTAAGTGCATGTGTGTTTCCATGGATTTCTTACCATTCTATGTTGACCAATAAAAGGAAGTTGAATAAGTCTTTACATGGTGTGGTTCTCATCATTAAAAAAATGATGGGAATTCAAAGTACACCCCTTAGATACAATAAATGAATAAGTCTTTACATGGTGTGGTTCCCATTTCAAAAAAAAATAATGAGAATTGAAAACACGTTCCTTAGGCAAAATAAACGGGCTACAAGCACTAGTTATGGGACTAGAAAGACATGTCACCCATGCCTAAAGATCCCATTTAACTAAGGCCCTTCCTTACTTTCTACTTCTCCTTTATTCTTTAATAAGGAATGATGGTTGTTTTGTGGGAGCACTCTTGTGTCTCAAAGGATTGAACTAATTTTAGAATGGTGATGCAAAGTCATTGAACGTGGTTGGTTTTGGTTTGGACTAATGATGGATACTATCAAGTCATTTAACCTTAAAATTCATAAGGGACTCCATGTGACCTTAATCAGGAACTCCATTCCACTCTCTCTTATTTATCTATGCTTTCCATGTCTCACCTCGCTGTTGGTTTTATGTTCTTGTTCAATGTCCTGGTTTAATGTGTCAGAATTCGTAAGTAGTTTCTTCTAGGTTTTTATACTTAACCTTTTGTAACCATTAATCATCCATGGAGCCCACAGACTCTTTGGTTTGAAGTTATGCAAGGGCACCTATGCCTGCTTTGGGGAGGATCCACTTGCATATCTTTTGGTTGGGTTAATTAAGTTCTTTACCCCTAGACACTCTTACAGTAAAATCCTTTTGTTTACCTCATCAATAACATCTAATTGTGGACATCTTCACAATAGTTATTAGTAAACCTTCCTTTTTATTATTGTGAATTCTTATATCCTTTTAAAATATTTTCTTGTGTTAAACTTTTTCAAATTTAATGGACTGCTTATGTATTTTACCCTATTTGTTAGCCTTCCTGATCACACTCCTAAAGGAATCAATCTACCATAATCACAACCTAGCTGAGTGTAACCACTAACAAGATGAGGTATTTAACCGCTATGTGTTACACATTGCATACTAATTCATGATTTTATTGTGATTGCAGTGGGAAGCATGGACTGGAGGTGGGACTATCTTCACCAAGGATGATGTGGTAGTACTACACAACAAGGATCGTTCATGATCATTGGATCTTCTCTCTCACTTTTTAGCTGCCAAGAGGTGTTGGATGTTAGTTTTATCAAGGGTGTTCACGTCTCTTATCATGAACATCTAGTTTTGTAAAGATTGTAAATCTGTACACTTGGGCACTTAGAGCATTTCTATTCCATATAATCACTTTGTATGTCAGTTAATAATCCCATACCTTCCTAATATTTTGTAAGGAACTTATTCCTCCTCTTCTACAGTCAAGGATGAGTTTTCATTTAGTCATGAGGATATGATGAATCACATTTTTTCATCTACTCCGATGTTAAAGCCTCAACATTGGGTATCCAATGTCAGAGCCAAGATGCCATATCAGATATCCGATGTCATGGGGTATACGCCAGCCTATAAATATAGTGCTTTGGCTCACGATTATCATATCAATTTTTGTCATAGTTAGTGAAGCTCTTATAGTTTGTTTTCTCCAAAGTTAGAATATTTTCTGAGTGCTCGCAGCAAGAGTCTAAGTGTGTACAAATCTTTGTTCCAACATTGATGTACTTGAGCATAGCAATGTGACATGAATAAAAATGAACTCTTTCGACAATCCTTGTAGCATTGAGAATAGATTAATGTTTTCTTTAATGCACTTTAATTAAGTAATTAATTTCTAGTTGTTAATTAACACAAGCATGACCACTTTGAGCATACATATAGTGCTTAGTAACCTAATAATGCTTAATGTTTGGTAGCCTAGCAATGTTATATGTGTTCAAGAAAGTGGGATAGGTACTTGTGTTAGGCTAGCTAGGTAGTAGACAAATTAGATCCTAAATTACTCTACCTTTTATTATTGTTGTAGGTGATTAAATTTATAAAACGTTCTCAATGCCCATTTCACTTCCTAGAAGAACTAGTGCACTAGAGAACTATAAGTCCACAAAATTTGATTGGATTGTGCATAAATGCCTTAGTGATTTGTATGGTTGGGCATAGGGATACCTCACCGCTCATCATCATACATGTCCTAAACACATATCCATTGATGGAATTACCAAGTGTTATGCTACTAACCAAACCAAGTAATAACACTATTGAGATTATCAAGTGAATATGTGTTTATGCTCGAAACTAGTGTCACTTAATTAATTAATATGCATAGAAATGTAAATATTAACTAAGTACATTGAAAGTATATCTATTCTAAGTCAAAGTGCTACAATGAATATGAATCAATCTTGATCTTATTACTATTCATGAAATGCATCCATATACAATGCCACTTGAATAATATGTCATACAATTAACTTAAATCCACATTATAGGCACGCATTGATTATTTGCTAAGATTATGAAATAAAATTGCAATACTCTAGCTACACTACTCATTATGGTAATTATGGTAATTACTCATTTGACTAATACACTTGACAAAATGATGCTTTATCATATCCCTACGACTCAAGTACATGACATATCAAGTTTTATCAATGATCTTTGGAAGATTAAGATGAAAGATGTTATAATTAAAAAAGAAATAAGAAATCTATTTGATCAATAGTAAGACATAAACTATGAAGGACAAGTAGTAATTTTATTAGATGACTTGACCCTTAGAACAATTTGGAAAGGTATTGCTTAAATCTACCTTAAAATTTCCAACATCATCCTAACCTTGTCCTAACAAATAGGGTAATCTTAAAAATGTAAAAAGATTATAAATAGATTATGGGATGTCATAGGTAAGATTTCTTAATCTAATTTTTACTTAAACATAATGGTAATGTGGATTATGTGCCACCAATTTCCTGTATTCTTTCAAATGCTAATATGTTATCATAGTTATCTATTGCTACTTCAAATATTTTTGTTATTTTAAGTTCAAGCATGTATGTTAAAAGTGATGTAAATTTTTTTAGGGTGGGGGCCATACTCTTAACTAATAATTAATTTTCCTTTCTTTGATTTCTTTAAAAATATCAACTATAAAGTTGTACACTCGAGGAGTTGAAGATGTTGAAAAATTCAACTATTGCATCTTATCTTGCTACTTTTAATATTAGTGTATATTGTTTGCAATTAGTGAGATTGTTGTACAAAAGACTAGGAGATGTTGGAAAATAAATACTTAGATTTCTCTTAGAAAATAGGTATCATAAATATACTTCTTAAGAACCTTTAAGTTTTTGTAAACATGACTTAAATTAAAAGCAACATGTTTAAGATTTCATAGAAGGACTATAAGAGAAAAATGATTTAGACTTAATTCATAATAATTTATTTAGTTTTACTTTGTTGACTTAATTGACTAGTTCTAAATATTATATGTGATTCATTGATGACTACCATAGAAAGTATAGAATTATTCTTTTAAAGTTTAAATAAATCAAAATTTTTTGAAAGGTTTAAACATATAAAGCTTTTGCAAAAAAGAAAACCAATAAAATAAAAAAATCCCTTAGAGAAAAAACTAAGGGTAAATATTTCTTAGATGAATTTGAGAAATTTTTTAGGGATCATAGTATTTAAAGGTTGAAAATCATTCCATGAAATCCACAAAAATATGAATTAGCAAAATAATGAATATAACTTTTATAACAAGTAAAAGCATGCTTAGTGAGGTTGAATGATGAGTGGTTGAGTATTCTAACACTCAACCATACAAGTCACAAGTGTTCACATGAAATTTGATCATAATCTATGGATGGACAATATAAGTATACTAGTAGTTGATGTTTGATTTGTGATCATTATCTTTTCACATAGAGTTAGTGAAGTTCAAGTCATATGGTTTAACTCTTGGTAAGGTATATGATATGTTGATGTTGTTCAGCTTCAATTACACTAAATGCTAAAATGGTGAAAATGAGGATAAAATCTAAGTCTAAGTGTAATGAATGTAAAAAGCTATTCTAGCATATGGACGATAAGCAACCATTCCTAGTTTGCCATACATGTCCTAGACTAATGTAACTATTGCTAGGATTACCAATTGATTTCACCATTAAGCAAATCAAGTGAAGTTACTACTGGGTTACCAAATAGTTACATATTCCACTTGAAACTAATCATACTTATACTACCTTACTAAGAGACATTAGAAAAGTAAATTACTTGGAAAATGTAAATAACTTAATGAAATTAAACATGAGGAAAAGTGAAATTAAACTAAGTGAGATAATGCAATGGTGAAAACAATCTCAATCTTTATTTTCGATCATGAATTACATCTAGGAACAATCCACTCAAACAAAGATTCCATACAACTATTGTTTACCATACTATGGACATTCACTATAACTTGAATTATAATTCATGAAAATAAATTGCAAGAAATTAACTAACTCTAACTAATGTCCTAAGTCTAAGTTAACTAGCGTCAGCATCCGTTCCCACTTGCCGGACACACCCTGAACTATGCAACTACGGGTTACCAAACGCTAATCGTTACTGGGATCGCCACACGTAACGCAAGTGCTCGAAGTGGTCGTACTGAGGCACCTATTTAGCCTATGTGTGATAAGCAGCCGATTCCTTAGCTAGCCGTACACACCCGTGGGTGCTCGTAACTAAGTCGTACTTATCACACGTTCTAGCCTAGCAATGAGCAGCCGATTCCTCAACTAGCCGTACACATCGGACTAC
>MNCI01023311.1:278400-336767 GCA_015680685.1 Gnetum montanum | reverse complement strand
CCAATGCTCGTAATTGAGTCGTACTCATGCATTGCGTCAAGCAGCCGATTCCTTGACTAGCCGTACACGTTTGAAGACGCTCGTAATCAAGTCGTACTTGAACGCACTAGGAAAGCAGTAAATGAAAGCAATAAATAAAGCCATGTGCTGCAAGGTTTATCCAATCAAGTTTGTCTTTATTGCCGTACACAACTTGGGTTCAGGTTACAAGCTGCTCGAATAAAGAGTCGTTCACTCTAGGACTCCTACTGCGGGCACATGGGAAAAATTCTAACTCTGGAGTGATTAATCTGCCAGAGCTTCGCTACTTCTAGCCAGGATTGGGAAATGAAGGGAGTGTCGCCTCTTATTTATAGATATGGCGGCGGGGCGTGATATCACGTACGCGATATCGCAGGAGAAGACGCGATATCGCGGAGGCCACGATATCGCGTATGCGATATCGCGGCCTAGTGCATGTCGTGTCTCATCAGATATTATGATTTCTATATATGACTCACTCTATTATGAATGTTGCATTATGGCTTGAGTGGTGTTTACAAAATTTTCATGCAATGCATGATTGATGCATATGATAAAATAATTCCAAAAAAAAAACAAAAAAAAAATTAAGCTTGATGTAGTGTTCATGTTCCAAGTGGTGGTGACTCCTCCATTGACTTCTTCTTTGTTATTAGGCTTCTAAAGTTGGGATTTGTTATGGAGTGCCTGAGGCTTCTCCTCTTTTGATCTTGGATCATGTGCTATTTAGGTGAATTATATAATGTTTTTTGAGGTCAATACTTTCCATGTACACGATAGTTGTGGAAACATCTTATTAGTTCTCACATAGTAAGACACAAATAGCCTTCTTCATTCAAATGCTCTTGATATCTTTCTTAATTCCTAGTAGTTAATCATTCTTCTAGTCTAGTTTGTTGCTACATCTTTTTAATACTAGTAGTTAGCCTCTATCACTTAGAGTTTAGAGTTTACAATGTGAAGCTTTTGCTACACATCCTCTTTGTCTGTAAACTACTTCTCATATAATGCATACACTGTGACCACTTGCTACTCAAATTCTATTTTGGACCTACTTGTTGTTAACATAGCTATATTAGAATATTAAAGATTTTCTAATTGCATGTTATCTATCAAATCCTCTATGTGAAGGTCTTCATTTTTTATTTTGGCTTGATGCATATGGACAAGATTTTTCAATATTAACTACCAATTTGGTGTATATGTTGTAATGGAATTGATCTTGGCCTTGGCCATCTAGATTTTTTTTCATTGATTTTCTTGTACATGTCCACCTAATCTCTAAACTACTTCTTTAGTTTATACTTCTTGGTCTCATTTTGTCATAGGTTGATTTCAATGACTAACTATTGATGCACAGTGCATACTTCTTCCTTGGATAGGGTCCTATTTTATTTGGTAGATTGTTAGATGTCAAGGTTGACCTAAGTAAACTACTCTTTTAGTTGATGAATGCCTTCTTCCAACACATTTGTTTTCTTCTCAATATTTTTCAACCTTATATGTTCAATAGCAATTTTCTATTTTTCTCTTCTAATGCAATTAGAGCTTTAGCTTGGGCATAGGTTTAGACATTTTCCATTGAGATGTTTCATACTACCTTCTCTTTTTCCATCTTCAATTAGGCATACTTGGCCATCAATTGATCTATCTATTTAGTTTTGAATTGCCTGAGCTAGTCAAGTGTGATGTACTATGCAGGGTCTTGCCTTTTACTCTTAGTGCAGCCAATTTTGCTTGTATCCTCTACACTTCATTTTTATCATGTTCTACTTTGGTTTTAGCCATGATTAGCTTGTTCTTGATTGTAATTGACTCTAATTGCATTGTAGTGCAATCATTCAAGATATCAAAGAGATTTTGCATTAGTTACATAGTTGGTAGTAATCAGTTCATGATATCTTCATGCTCTTTTGGGGCAATGGATGTTCTGGGTATGATTTCTATATCTTTGGTTCTAGTAATATTCTCTTGTGAAACAATGGAAACATTGAAAGATTTCTTGATATGATTAGTGATAACTTGAGTTGTTCATGCTACATCTTGATGTTGCATAACCACTACTATGGCTACTTCTTCCATCTCTAACATTATCTATAAGGATGTAGCATTGCCGAATATCTATTATGCTCAATCTTCATTCTTTTCTTCTTACAATAAGATCTAGCCATTGGTAGGTCCTATTGATACAACGAGCCTACTTGAATTGTCTCTTACTCTATACATTCTAGAGACCTCTCTATGTTCCTAGATTATGGTTTCAACAATTTGTTGCAAATGGTTTATTAATGGTCTATAATCTTGTTGTGCCAGAGGAGCACTTGGCCCTAATCTATCAATAGCTGTTGTTGACTCATTAGTTCCTACTTGTATTCTTGTAGCTAGAATGTTTTTTGCTAATGTAGATCAAGTTGTTTTTTTAGTGCCTACTAGATTTTCCAGTTGATCCTTCTTCAACAATACTAGTTTTGATATTTTTGCATATGAGGCATTCTAGGCTTTGTGGAGAACATCATTAGTATATCCTAGAATTCCTACTTGTTAGCACAATCGTTTGATAAGGCAAGAGAATGATAGAGTGAGTTACCTTGTCTTCTTCTTCTTAGATCTTCTTTGGATTTTTAAGAATAATAGATGAGCAATGTTAGCTTGGAATTTCCCCATGAGAATTGTGCTTCCTCTAGTAGAATAGGTGGAAATTCTATTTAATTTTTTTGTGAGAAAGATATGGTAGGTCATAGTTTTGAAGTAAATATTTTCAGTTTTGGACAATCCACTGTATTCCTTTTCATTGGTCTTATAGATCCTTTATACCCATAGCTTCCTTGGCTATGTGTTAGACCTTGTAGAGATCTGTGTGATGTTGGCTCCAACATTTGGAAATTTGAGTACCTTGACTATTGCCTCAACTAAATATGGTACTATAATTCCTTTTATCTTTATTGTAGCATCATCTTGTTTATTCTTCTAGAATTGGTATGCTTCTCTCAAGTACAATTCACTATTGCATGAGATTGTAGGTCATAGAGGAGAGGCTTGAAGTTGTTCTAAGACTTTGATAGGAGTAAACTCCAAGAATGGTTCAAAGTTTAGTTTCACTATGATAGTGGACATGATAGACTTTTCTTGGATTTCCTGGAAACATTCATCTAACAACATGAGGCATTATCATTGCTCTTGAGCAAGTGGTATTTTAGCTTCTACCTACATGGATTATCGTATTGTAGGTGTTAGTTGTTGGATGCTATAGCACTAAGCACTAAGTCTCTTATTTTGTAGGTGGGGTTTGTTCACCAACTCGTCTTCTTCCTCAAGGTCTCTTTCCCCTTTGTTGTGATGATTCTTTTATGTGGGTCTTTTAGAAGGCATCTGCAATCATAATGAATTCATTTAAGATCACCTTAAGGATTTCATAGAAATCTGTAATTGTCTATAACCCTTCCTTGAGTTCTTGGTTTTAGTCAAAATCAACTATTACTATTAAGGTTTAGTTCTTATTAAGATTGTAGAGTTAGAAAAAATTTATAAAAACCCTTAATTGTAAAATTTTCTAATATTTAGAAATAATTCTTAGGCTTCATGACCTATCACAATCAATAATTTCTTATTTATCGTGTGTTTGAATGATTAATTGGTAAGAATTGTTACGTTTTTTAGCCTTTGTTAGTTTAAAATATAATTATTTACTATTATTATTACCCTTTCTTTTTTCTTCCAGGTGCTAGAAACATCCAATGCAAATCACATAACCATGCATAGTACTCTCCTCCATGACTAAGTTGGTCACTTCATGAGTAAAAGAAAACGATAATGGCTTGAATTGCAGCAACCGTGAGAATGATTTGGCTCTTTGAAATTCAATAGTAAGAGAAACAACATGAACTCCCTAGGCATTGAATGAAAAATTGGAAAAAATGGCTAACACCTTGTAGATATATATAGTTTTAATGAGTGTGGCATCATAGATACACCAATGTAGTCACAATATCATAGGGGCTTATACATCATATCTATGATGTCACCATGAAAATTTTCAATATTTTAAGTGATTTATGATGGAAAAATTAAGTTAAATGAATAGTCTTGAAGGTACTAATATGGTCCAAAGGATTCTTGTTTATGAGTGATGCTTATAATGTAAGAATGTTTCATCTAAAGGTATGTAAAGAAAGTTTTCTTTTTGTCATTGTAGGTTGATAAAGCCTATAGGAGATGGTTGGTAAAAATTATTGAATGTATGATCAAAGATGAGTATATAGAAAAATAACAATAATTGTATAAGTGCTTTATAGGTACAAGATGATGTGGAATTAGTCATCAGGTATAAAGCACAAGAGTTATATAAGTGGGTCCTACCTAGAGTAGGCTCAAGCCTTTAGTGCCCTTGTATAACCACATCTATAAGTGTTTGTTGGTACTCAAGAAGTTGAATGTAAAATGTACCTATTTTCAAAAAAAAATACACATGTTAGTATTTCCTGAATGAGAAGAATAATACTATATTATACAAAACCATCAAATTATAATTGTATATGGTAGTGAGGTGAATTGAAGTCGTAAGGATTGTAGAAAATAGGACATTAACTATCTTACCATAGGCATAATAAATTCTATGTGTGATGGATGGTTAAAGTGATCATTAGGCCTTCCATTGAAGATCCAAACCAAGTCCATACCACTTAATAGTGACATCATGTTGTGTCATCTAAAAACTAATAACCATAAGACTACCTCAACTACAAGAAATATTAACACTTGGTAATGAAGTTCAAGGAAAAAATTTATTAACAACATAGTTTTTTTTTTTTAAGGAGACTTGACCATTAGACAAAGGAGTGCCTTCAAGTGTGGGTAAGTTATCTTTCTAGCCCCATAACCAATGTGAGTTCAAGAAACTTTGAAATTTCTAAGAAGTCACCTACCTTCAAGCATGGATAACATATATTTCTAGTGAAATCCCTAGAAATTTTTATTTTGTATATTTATTAGGTTATCACTATGTCAATCTTATCTTAGGACTATCTTTAGGCATGGGTAACATGTCTTTCTAGTGACATGATAAGGTAGTAGTTATTTTAGACATACTTCCATTTTTCATTAAAACTTAGTAGGAGAGACTTATATTAGTAGCCTTAGAGAATCCAAAATACCCTTGATGTCGCACCCTTTTCATTCCCACTTGGTTCTTCTCTTTTCTATCTAGGCATAATGATCATAAGTTTATTTTAGTTTTATTGTGAATAACATCTCATTATGGCCATGATAAGAACCTATTATCATTTGAAATGAATGGATAGATTATGTGGCCTCACTACATATATAATTAGTCCTTTAATGATTTGACAATATAGAGTGAAATTCCAATTGTTTGGACTGCATCTTATTTTATTCCTTTATTCTTTATTGTAAAAATCAACAAAAATATATACATGAAGGAAAATAAAAATCATAGAAAAATGGTAAGAATAGAAAAGTATATAAGAAATTTGAAACAAATAGAAAAAGTATAAAAGAATGGAAAAGATATTAAAAAATGTAAAAAAATTAGTAAGAAAGGTGAAAAAAGTAAAAAGAGTATAAAAAGAATATAAAAGGAGTGTAAAAAGAGAAATTGGTACCTAAGTGTCAAACTTAACACCCTCATGACTATCATTAAGAGTGAAAATTTGGAAGATTGAATAGGTAGTAAATGATTTTATGGACATTGTAGAGTCCTTGGAAGAGTAAGGAAAGTCACAGAATGGTTTTACCTATTGAATATTAATGAGAATAAGTTTTTCTGGGTTTGTTGGGTGGTAGATTTTTATGGTGCCAAATTGGTGTGTAGCATGAATGATATAAGGTCTCTCCTATAGAGTTTGATTATAGTAAAGAACCTTATCACTAAGCTTGATAGATACATGTCTTATTTTGGCATCATGTCTACATTTGGAGTATTTCTTGTGGACTTCATTATTCATTTGAGCTACCATTCAATTCTCATCTAAAAGATTTAGATTCATTAGGCATTCTTTTTAAGCTAAGCTTAGATCTAGGTTAAGGGTACTCACAGTTACAAGGATATTTATTTTTCTTGGATTGGTAGAGTAGGTATTTTACTATAAAATAACTCATATTACAAATACCCTATAGGAAACTTCTATGTTGATTTATATGCTCATAAAGCATCATTAAGTTTAGTGCTCTAGTACTTCCTATATCGACTAATATTTCTAGTTAATATTCTTGTGATTTTTCTATTAGTTACGTTGACTTGACCATTTTCTTAGGGGTGATAAGATGTAGTTAATTTATGATTAACCCCAAGTTGTTACATTATCTTTTTAAATGTAGCTCCTATAAAGTGAGTCTCGTTAATATTAGCATGTGTGGTACTCCAAATCTTTTTATAACATGTTTTTGAAAGAATTTGGTAGTCGTTGTGATCATGTAATCTTTAACTATAGCTACTTGTGCCCACTTTGTGCAATAATCAATGGTTACTATGATATAAAAATTTCCATTCACCATTAGTGTAATGGAATTTGGTAGTTGTTGTGATCATGTAATCTTTAACTATAACTGCTTCTGCCCACTTTGTGCAATAATCAATGGTTACTATGATATAAAAATTTCCATTTGACATTAGCGTAATGGGTCCGATAAAGTCAATTTTCCAAATCTCAAAAGGTTTCAATGGCTATATCCACTATTTTGGCCCTTCATTTCTGACTACTTGTCCTTCATCTCTTTGGTATTTCTCATACGATTATGCAAATTGATGTGCATCCTTGAATATGGTAGGCTAGAAGTAGCTTGCCATCATCATTTTTAGTGTTGTCCTTCATTGCACAAAGAGCCTACCAAATGATCCTTCATGTGCATCCTGTAAGATTTTTTGTTGACTTTCTTTTGGAACATACCATCCTAGTAACCCATTAACACATATCTTATAGAGGTTTTCATTAATTTCCATATATCTCTTTACCCTATGTAGAAATTGTTCTTTTTGTTTCTTACCCCATTCAACATGAAGCTCTTGTGTAGCAAGATATGTCATGTAGTCATTAATTGATGACTTTACTATTAAATCTACAACCATTGCAATTTTTATGAATAAATTTTCATTAGGAAATAGATGTGATATTGGTTCATCATTTTTATGAGGTTCCCTTCTTAGCCTTGATAAGTGATCTACTACAACATTTTTAGTTCCTTTCTTATCAATCATCATAATATAAAATTCTTGCAATATAATAAGTCATCTTATAACTCTTGAACTTACCACTAGTTTACTCATCAAAAAACTAATATCACTATGATCACTATGGACATAAATAGGATACCCAAGAACGTAGTGTTTGAATTTCTCAAGTACATGCACCATAGCCATAAGATTCTTTTCTATGGTTGTATAATTGAATTGTGTCCTAGTGATGCTTTGGTTGACATAGTGTATATAATAAGGTCATTTTTTATTATCAAGTTAAGTTAACACTACTTCCAATGCATAGTTTGAAGCATCTATCATAATTTAGAAAGGCTTGGACTAATTTAGAACTCGAAGGATTGGTATCTCAATTAATTTTTGTTTTAGAGTCTTGAATACTTTCTCACATTGTTCTATCCATTGACATGGTGAATCTTTCTTTGTTAATTTAATTAGTAGTTTTTTAATTTATGAAAAATTTTCATTAAATATCCTATAATATCCTGTATGGCCAAGAAATGATCTAATAGCCTTGACTATTTGTGGTCTCTAAGTGATGTTTTGAATGAATTTGATCTTTTCTAGATCTACCTCTATTCCTTTATGATATAATTTATGTCCCAAAACTATGCCATGTTGAATCATTAAGTGGCCCTTTTGCCAATTTGGATTTAGATTAGCTTCAACATATATTTTTAAAACTTGCTCTAAATAGCTCAAGGCTTGTTTGAACGCTCAAGGCTTGTTTGAACTATAGCCCGTATGTGAAAAAATCTTCCATAAATACTTCAACTTTGTTGCCAATATGCTTTTGAAAGATACTTGGCATAAGTCACTAGAAAGTAGTAGGAGCATTACACAAGCCAAATAGCATCTACTTATATGTGAATGTTCCCCATGGATGGGTGAACATGGTCTTCTCTTGATCTTTTTTTGTAATGCAGATTTGGATGCATCCACTATATCTATCTAAGAAACTATAATATTGGTGTCTTGCAGTGGTATCCAGAACTTGGCCAATAAATGGTAGAAGAAAATGGTCCTTAAACATCACCATGTTTAATAATCAGAAATTAATGTAAATCCTCCACTTGTCAACTTTCTTTGGAATAATAACTAATGAGCTAACCAATTCACTATCTATTATGGGATAGATGAACCCAAATTTCAATAGTTTTTCCAACTCTTATTTAACAACTTCTTTAAGTTTTGGATTCAATCTCTTTTGAGGTTGATGACATGACTAGATTTGTATAAATTTAGTGTTGATAGATGCATAGATCAATTCTAGTGATTTCATCCTAGGACCATGTGAATGCAGTTGGGCATTTATTCACCACTTCTAATAATTTTCTTTTTTTCTTTTTATCAAGATTTACATTTATTATCACCAATTTTATATTGTTTAAGAAAGCATATTCTAGTGCATCCAATAGGGCCTTTAGTTCTAAAGATTCTAGTTTGTACTTTTTTGGTATCTCTAAGTGTCCCCATTTAACGTCTTCCTCCTACTATGATTTCATGTAACAAGGTTATCTTAATTACTGTAAATTATCTATTTCTTCAACATGGTCATCCATAATTTTGTTCAAAGGTTCCATGCATAAATTAGATTCTATTTCTTTTTTAGTTATTAGCAACTAGGTGCTTTTTGTCTAATGGCTATTGCATATAGATACTATTGTGTCCACATGTCTTCTACACATTATTGAATGCTATAATAGTCTCATGTTTTATGGTCTAGATCTTCTACACATAATTGCACTTGTTATCATTTTATGTAATACATGGAACTCTATGTCTCTTGATAATTCTAGCTCCATCTTCCCTGAAAATTTCTAAGGATAGGTCTATAATTTCAACCTTAGAATCCATAATGCTAAGTTGTAATCTTCTCATAATTATGAGAAATTCCACTTTCTTCTTTTTCATATGCTATGACTAGGAAATCAGCAAGATAAGATCAGCCAGTTTTGATGGTAATTACATCATTCACTTGTCTAAGTGAAATAGCAATTAACTGATCTACAAGCTCCAATCCAATGCTACTCTTCTTTAGTAGGGAAAGACTCTAGGCCTTATACATATCTTGTGAAATAAGGTTGACTCCTGACCTAGAATTTAATAGAGCCTTGCATGCTTTATATCATGCTATTTGGAGATAGACTAAGGAACTTCTAGGATCTGTTCTTTTCTTAAGTCCTCCTACTTTGATCCAATGGGTTACCATTTGTGTAACCATTATAGTTGTTAGGTTCTTCTTTGTAGATTTTAGAAGCATAGTATTTCTCTAAGGGGTGTGTGTGGATGGGATAGAGTTAGGTGAGGTTCCTATCCTTCAAACCTTTGTTGGGATTATGCTAAAGAAGGGATGTTTTCTAGCTCTTAGTTTACTTATTATCACATCCTCTTGTGTAGTGACTACCATGGTGGTGCTCTTTTGCTGTGGCTATGTTGGCAATTCCCCTTGGATGACTAGTGGTAGTACTAGTGGTAAGGTATTAGGAGCTTCAATTGAATAGCCAGCTACTAGTTGGGTTATGTAAGAGTTTAGATCCATGCTGGAGGTAGTTGGTCTATGATATTCTAGTGGACAGAAGGATGAGGAATCATGAACAAAAGTATTCCTCGGAGATATTAGACATTGAACATAGTATCCATAGGGGTTAGGCTACTTGTATGGATACTATTTCCTTCATGGTGGCATTCCTCATATTTGTGGTTATTGTCACTATTGCTAGTATTACTCTTATAGTTAAGGGTAAGCCCTACTCGAATAGTGTGATTTTTGGTAGGATTTTCAAAAATCACCTTGTGGATAAGGTAATCGTCTAGGTATTTTTTTCTTAACAAATTTTGGATTAAATACATATACCCTAGACTCTTGCAAGTGGACCATAATATGACAACATCCTTTAGGATGTTCATATTGGCACACTTTACATCTTTCATCATCTTTTGAACTAGAGTCCAATAATTGCTCTACTGCAACAACTTTTCCTTTGTGCTTATAGTTTTAATATTAATTATCTTTTTTTTCTTTTTATCTTTGCTTTTGTTTAGGGCTTGTTCACTCTTTTCCCTTACTATCTTTAGTGCTATAGAAAATTTTTCATCTACAAAATTCCACATTTTTTCTACCTTTGTTGCAATGTCATTAATCAATTTCTAAATTGGTAGAGTCTTCTATTGGATCATATCTTCCAAAGTTTCTTCTTCTTGTGACTTACATATTCTTACATCCCTTTTTCTTATTGTAGGATCTTTGTTATATTTTTTCGCTAATTCTTTTTTTCTTAGCTCTTATTCTTCTTTTGTCACTTTGTTAATGAGTCTTTAAATTCAATGAGTTGTCATTTTAAATAGTTTTCCTTGTGCATATATCCTAAGGGTTTCTATAGTCTTGTTTCTTAGCCCATTTATGATGTGTTAAAGTTGTTCCCTTTGAGAAAACCCATGGTTTGGGCACCTATGCAACAAGGAACAATATTTGTCCATTAATGCATTAAGGGATTCATGTGTTCCTTGCTTCCATCCTTGGATTTTTTTTCTCAAATTGGACACTTTAGAATAAGTTTGATATCTATTGTTTAAGTCTAGCATGGCACTCCATCTTAAAATTTTTTCCAGTTCTAAGATATATACTAGCTCTCTACTTCTTTTATGCATATTCTAGGAATCAACTTTAATTTCTGCCAATCATTTTCAATTTTTTGTAGGATTCAAGCTTTGTGGAAGGCTTAGAGATGGTGTTGTGGATCTATGTTATATCTACCTTTAAATTTTGGAATTTTTTTCATGTCTAGTCACTTGATGTGATTTTCCCTTACATGCTTGGTAGAAATGTACATAGCTTTCCTAATGCTGATCATGTTTCAAGTGGGCAATAGAGGTTCTTTGTAGTATTTGAGTTCGTGAGCTCTATGGTAGTGATGATCCCTCTAATGCTCATGATTCTCTCTGTCTTCATGTTTAAACCTTTTTCTTCATTATCATGGTTATTGATGAGCTGTGATATCGCATACGCAATATTGTGTCGACCCCTACGATATCGCGTATACAATATCGCAACCCGCTGCCATGTCTATAAATAAGAGGCAGCTTTCTCTTGTTCACTCATCTAGATCTAGATCCTTAGCCAAACTATAGCAATTTTATCATTCCAAATTTAGAATAATTTCCATGTGCCTGCAGTAGGAGTCTTAAAGTGAACGGATCTTTATTCGAGCAAATTGTACCTAAGCACACATTTGTGTACGGCAATAAAGATGAACTTTCTGATAAACCTTGTAGCATATGGACTAAGCTAAATAGGATTAAATTATTGTTAAATGTTTAAATTCTTTCCTAGATAATTAATCTCTCTCAACCCTTAACTCTCCTAGTTAAGTGCATTTAGTACACCCGCTTCGAGCACGTGTGTAACACTTGGTAACCCAATAACGAGTAGCATTTGGTAATCCCAGTAGCATTGCAATAGTTCAGGGTATGTGCAGCAAGTGGGAATGGATACTAATGCTAGGATACTTAGAACATAGTTAATGAAAGTTAGTCAATTAGTTCTCTTCACCTTTCCCTATTAGCATAGACATTAAAAAGATAAAAGACATAAAAATCATATACCTCAAGCTTACTTAACCATACAACCATGACAATACAAGTAAGTTTGGGAAGACAATGATTGATTAACCTTAAGTGTTCCATTAGGGTTCATAAGCACTTAGTCCTTGGAGTTCGACCGGATCGTGCATGAGATGCTCGTATTCGTATGGTTGAGTGTAGGGGTACCTTGCCACTCATCATTGGCGTCGTTGCCGGGGACATACTTGTTTGCGTACTACATAGAACATAGGAAATCATTCATATCATTGGGAGCTAGAACAAACCCTTAGGGTTGATCAAAAGAAAAATAAGATAATGGTTAAAAACACACCGAATAAGACAAAACTGTCTTCTTCTTCGCACAAAAGCACTTCACCGCCTAGGAACAACACAAGAGGCAGTCGACGGCAAAACATACGTAACCAAGATCTGCCAGTTCCTCAACAATTTTGTGTGGTATATATTCATCACAATGAGTATATACCTGACTTTACCTTTATCCTCCATTAAGATGAACAACTACGTTGAAGAGACTTGGAGGGTAACATAGTGCTGCCTCCAGACTGAGTAGTCCCCAACATACTTCTTCGTGCTCTCGCATGAATAGGCATGTCACAATTATATACGGAATACGTTGCATGTGATTATGACACAAGGGACTACCATCCCACAGAAGCGCAACATCAACGAAACTTGCGATAGGAGAGTTACTATACATCTTTGAAGGGCAAAGGGCCCCATAACGCTCCACCCGTCTTAAGCGAATTTGAGGGGGGTGAACCTATTTCAATAGGTTCTCCACAAAATGATGTTCCCCTCCTAACAATGGTGAGGAGGTGGTGTATCAGAACCTTCACTCCATGATTCACAACCCTGGTTTTGATCCCCATGAACACCAAGTATTCAATGAGGGAACACAAACACAAGATAAAGGCGAGAAGTCTGATTGTCATGGCAATGGTTCTCCCTCTTCTTCACCTTCATCGTCACATTCACCCTCTCCTTCTGTATCAGGATGTAGTCATAAGGAACCTAACTGTGAGGATAAGGATAAGCAAAGTGAGAAACCTCGACGAGAGAGTCGAGAACGAGGATGAGGGCATTCTAGAGAATCAAGACATGGAAGAAGGGAGAGTAGGGAACTGCGTAGACATCACAGATGCTATGAAAGAAATGACCACGAAGAACCCCTACTTACAACCCGAAGCATGTTAGACATCATGAAGGCTGTTAGAATTCCTACAAGGCACCAAAACGATAGCAGGATCAAGAGGTTAGACATGAATAATATCCCACGATTTGAAGGGGGATACAACGTTGATTTTCAAAACCACTTACAAGCATTTCATGATGCATGTGCCTTGCAGAACATAGAGAATGAATGGCAAAAGCTAAAGTTGTTCCTAAGGATACTAGTAAATGAAGCGGAAAGCTGGTATCGGTCCTTAAAACTAGAATCCATTCAAAGTTAGAGTACGATGCTAGAACTATTTAATGATAAATATCAAACGTACTCCTGGGTGTCCAACCTATGAAAGCAAATCCAAGGATGGAAGCAGGGAACTCATGAACCCTTGGATGTTGCCATGGGCCATTATTATGCATTGTTACATCATTTCCTAGGCCATGGTTATTCGCAGCAGGATCAACTATGCCATCTCGTAGATGGACTTAGGCATGAAATTAGGAGAACCCTTGGAACGTATGCCCAAGGGAGATTATTAGAGCTTAGGTCCCATCAGGTTCATAGATTGTTGGAGCAAGTAGCTAAGGAAGAAGGGGAGCTATGTAAGAGAGAGAGCACGGAAGAGTACAACCACGATCCTTCCCTCTGAAAAAGGGGAGTGAGATTCTGTGGGGAGGAGGAAGAGTCACCACTCGAAGAGATGGTGAATAGGAAAACCTTTCCACTCCAAAAATTAACAACAAAAGTGTTAGCTAAGGTAGACCAAATGTTGGACTCCTTAGATAGTAGATTTGAAACAGTTCTCAAAATCGTAGAGGAGTCTAAGAAGCGAAGTAGTGACTATGACAAAAAGAAAAAGAGGGATTTGTACCATGCATGTAACAAAGGTAAGGGTAAAATGGCCATAATCGAAGAGGTTGTGGATTCTAATATGGACAATGATGATGGATGTGAGATATGCCAGTATGACCATCCTAAGGGATGTTGCCCAGTAATCTCACATCTGTAAGAGTTTGGGGTGTATGCACTCAACCCACAACTTAACAAATGGCAAGCACCCCGAAGGTTACCTTATCCCCAAGGTAACCAGAGGCAGTTTCACCAACCATTAACGTATTATCCAAGTGGAACTCCGCCACAGCCTATTGAGCAACACCAGTAGTGGCAATACCCACAGTCATGGGGGATGCCACCATCAAGGCAACAATATCCTTACCGGCAACTGGATCCATATGGGTATTACGTGTAGCAGCCAATCTCTCCATGTGACTCTGTTGGTCACGTGACACCCCAATGTTACTACCAAGCTCAAGAGTATTATAGGACTCCTTCTCCTAGAGGGGACACACCACATACATACCATCCTTCGAATCCATCTACAACTCTCACACTGATAGCTTCATTAACACCCACTCCAGCAATGCAAGGGAAACGCCCCGCTCTACCGCAGCAAGGCAATGCTACGAGAGTTGTAAACCTTCATCCCGCTACTAGTTCTAACAACCGTACAAAGAGTAGACCTTTATTCAGAACCAACATCCCAACCAAGCTCTCACAACCACAAGCGGTTGAGTCTCTGAACGCACCTTCATCAAATAAGGCTTCAGAGCTCCCTTCAAAGCAAAAACAAAGCTCAAGGCACACGGTTATGTTAACACGTACCATCACTAACTGGATTAAGGAGGGCCACCTTCCCAAGAAATTCTCTGATCCTAGAAGTCCTTTAATTTATCTCTAAGTCACTGGTAATGAACCTTGTAAAGCTCTTCTAGACTTAGGTTCCAGAGTCAACTTGATATCATAAGAAATGTATAAAGCCTCCACTAAAGAAGAGAAATATTCACTTAGAGCTGGCTAACCAATCCATCACTGTTCCCTTGGGACTAGTGGAGGACATCGCTACCACTATGTGTGGGTGGTCATACCTAGCTGATTTCATAGTGATACAAGTCAACAATGCAAAAGGGGACTTCCCAATAATAATGGGAACGACATGGCTAAGTACTGTGAATGCATACCTAGGAATCTGCGATCTTTCCTTGGAAATATCTAAGGAAAAAAATTGTGGAAAGATCAAGAAGAAAAAATTTCCATGCATCACATACAGTGATACATGATGTGATTTCGTACAAGAATGTTCAGCATTACGTGCATGCAACCAGTGTGCACCAAAGGTTAACATACAAAGGTGCCTGTATGTAGCAACCACACAACAAGAAAACACCAAGTAGTTGATAGCCAATAAAGAGAGAAACTCACCAATATGCATGGAACTAACTGAGGGAACAATGTGTGCACACGTCGAAAGCATAGATGCACTAGAGTATGAGTGTCACCAACTTCCAACCCTTAACCTAAAAACACCAATTGGGGGAAGTTGAAAACTCCTAAAAAATTCAAATGAGTACTCTGGTAGGAGAATACTAGTCTGTGTGCAACAAACCAAACCTTATCATGAACCTAGAATATTCTATGCACCTAGCACATCGGAGAAAGGATGACCTCGCTCATCATTTTGAATCTCTCCCTTCCAACTCAGTCATGGGGGAGATGGCCACCTATGTTGATCAATCAAGGCCCTCAGTTCCTTTTTAAAGTTTTTATTTTACACATTTTTATTTTAAAAATTTCTTTAAGTTTTATTGTTTTTGTTTTACAACATCATTCATACTTTTTCGTTTATTTGTGTGTTTACTTATTTTGTTAAGTTTGTCACCTAATAAGTGCTCCTGAAGATGGTATGAACTGTATTCCATTGATTACTAATGTTTGGTTTTTACCTTTAAGTTGTAATGTTGATACTAAGGTATGGCTCTTTTGATATAACAGGTAATGAGTCCACCTCATCCATGCATCCATGAATTTCTATGGTCTCTCTTGGCTTGGAAATGTATAGTACCCTTCCTTAAATAATAAGAACTATCAACGAATTAGTGACTGGGCATTTCTCAAACTAAGGAAGGACTCAAGGATTGAAAAGGGTGTGACTTCAAGGGAACTTGATGCATTTGTGCTAGGCATTCTCTTGGGTGCTTGGATGTTTTCCTCTTGAGTTTTCCTTACCATTTCGACATTGCTCCATTATCGAGAAGCTGAGCTAATAAAAATAATAAGTCTTTGCATGTTGTGGTTCTCACCTCTTAGATGAAATAATCATCTAGGCTACAAGCACTGGTTGTGGAACTAAATAAACATGTTCCGTCTAACTAAGGCCCTTCTTGCTTCCTACTCTCCCTTTTTTGTTTCGTTGGAATGATGGTGACTCTCTGGTGGAAGCATTCTTGTTACTTCAAGTGGATGGATGGGCCAAATGTATTAATGCGAAGTCACTGGATGTGGATTGTTTGAGGCTAGATTTAGAATGAGATCTACTAAGTCACATTAACCATTAATACACAAGGGGTTATACACCACCTTGTTCTTGAGACTCCATTCCATTCTCTTCTTTCCGTCTTTCTTTCTCCATTTTTCATTTATTGTTGTTGTATCAATAGTCCATATTTTGGTGGACGCATTGTTTTCTTTTTGGTAAACTCTTGTGGTTAAGACTTTAACTCTTGATTCCAATTAGCATTTCCAGAGCCTACAAACTCTTTGAATGCGGGATTGTCAAGGCATTAAGGGCATGAGCCTGCTTTCGGGAGGACCCACTAGCATTCCTATTTGATCCATTCGTTAATTTCTTTCCCTTAAACATTTTCTACAATCAACTTTTATTTTGTTCATTTCCATCCCTGACATCCATTTTATTGGTGTAGCCTTTGTTTCTTTTTCTCCATCTTTCTTATTCCTTATCTGTTTCCATTCTCTCGCTACCAGAGGTTCACTCTCAGTCATGGGGATCTTGGCCCAATTTTTTCAATTTTCTCCTAACCCCTACACCTCGGGTAGTCACGAGTGTTATATCTTCAAAATTCGCATCAGCCATATCACAACTCAGCCAATGGACCTTACACTGAAGCAAGGTATCAACTTCATTGTGATTCATTTACCCTTGCTAATATAAGACTGTGTTGTGTGTGCAGATGGCAATCATACACCAATGGATTGGATCTGGAGGAAACACTTGGAATGGACTAGTGCTAGAGCAATTATGCAAGGAACAAGATTGATGATGCACTTATGGATAAACAATGAAAAGCACAATCTTTGTGTCAGCAGTAATAGACTTCTTCTTTCTTCTTTTCTCTCTCTATCTCTTCTCTCTTCTCTCCTAGCTACCAAATAAGGCTGGATGTAAAATGTGTATAGTATTCACTCTTGTTATCATGAACACTAATTTGTCATGTATTATAATGATGATCTATTCACATGTCACCCCATTCACCGTTAGTATCATTCAAGTCAATAATCCCATACCTTCTTAATATTTTGTAAGGAACTCAAGGATGAGTTTTCATTTAGTCATGGGGGTATGATGAGCAGCAATATCGCATCTGCGATATCGCGTTGGCCCTTACAATATCGCATATGCGATATTGTGGCCCACTGCCATGTCTATAAATAAGAGGCAGCTTTTCCTTGTTCAATCATCTAGATCTAGACCCTTAGCTAGACTATAGCATTTTTACCATTCCAGAGTTAGAATAATTTCCATGTGCCCGTAGTAGAAGTCTTAAATTGAATGGATCTTTATTCAAGCAAATTGTACCTAAGCACACATTTGTGTACGGCAATAAAGACGAACTTTCAGATAAACCTTGCAGCATATGGACTAAGCTAAATAGGATTTAATTATTATTAAATGTTTAAATGATTTCCTAGATAATTAATCTCTCTCAACCCTTAACTCTCCCAGTTAAGTGCATTCAATACGACCGCTTCGAGCACATGTGTAATGCTTGGTAACCCAGTAACAAGTAGTGTTTGGTAATCCCAGTAGTGTTGCACTGGTTCAAGGTGTGTGCAGCAAGTGGGAATGGATACTGATGCTAGGATACTTAGAACATAGTTAATGAAAGTTAGTCAATTAGTTTTCTTCACCTTTCCCTATTAGCATAGGCGTTAAAAAGATAAAAGACATAAAAATCATATACCTCAAGCTTACTTAACCATACAACCGTGACAATACAAGTAAGTTTGGGAAGATAGCAATTGATTAACCTTAAGTGTTCCATTAGGGCGCGTAATCACTTAGTCCTTGGAGTTCAACTAGATCATGCGTGAGACACTCATATTCGTATGGTTGAGTGTAGGGGTACCTCGCCACTCATCAGTTATCTTTCTCTTTATCAAGATGTCTTCTTCAATATGCATATCTCTCATGATCTCTCCATCTTTTCCCATCATGACTCCTCAGTCTTTGTTCTGTCTTGTTGGAATATATAGATGAATGAGAGGAAAAAGATATAGGAGTTGGAGAATAGCTCTAGTTGGTTCTCCTTTCATAACTTCTTGATTCACTCCCTTCAGATTTATTAGAGGTCTTAGGCCTTGAATTCCTACTAATTCTAGAGCCTTTCTTATCTCTTTCAAGGATTTTTGCAAGAGTTCAATGTTGATGAGTGACGAGGTACCCCTACACTCAACCATATGAATACGAGCGTACACGCACGATCCAGTTGAACTCCGCAGACTAAATGCCTTAACGCCACAAGAAACACTTGGGGTTAATCGTTCGTTGTCTTCCCAGGCTTGCTTGTAAGTGTCACGGTGTATGGTTAAGCAAGTCTGAGGTATGTGATTTTTTTGGTATTTTCGGCTTATCTTCTATGCTATCAGGGGAAAGGGTTGAGAAACTAAGCTAACTCTAACTAAAGATCTAAGTCTAAATTAACTAGCGTCAGCATCCGTTCCCACTTACCGGACACACCCTGAACTATGCAACTGCGGCTTACCAAACGCTAATCGTTACTGGGATCGCCACACGTAACGCAAGTGCTCGAAGTGGTCGTACTGAGGCACCTATTTAGCCTACGTGTGATAAGCAGCCGATTCCTTAGCCAGCCGTACACACCCGTGGGTGCTCGTAACTAAGTCGTACTTATCACACGTTCTAGCCTAGCAATGAGCAGCCGATTCCTCAACTAGCCGTACACATCGGACCCGGGAGTTACCAAGCGCAGAATCCTGGAATACGCTACTGGGTTACCAAGCATCCAATGCTCGTAATTGAGTCGTACTCATGCATTGCGTCAAGCAGCCGATTCCTTGACTAGCCGTACACATCCGTAGATGCTCGTAATCAAGTAGTACTTGAAGGCACTAGGAAAGAAGTAAATGAAAGCAACAATAAATGAAACCACATGCTGCAAGGTTTATCCAATCAAGTTTGTCTTTATTGCCATACACAACTTGGGTTCAGGTTACAAGCTGCTCGAATAAAGAGCTGTTCACTCTAGGACTCCTACTGCGGGCACATGGGAAAAATTCAAACTCTAGAGTGATCAATCTGCCAGAGCTTCGCTACACTAGCCAGGATTGGGAAATGAAGGGAGTGCCGCCTCTTATTTATAGATATGGCGGCGGGACGCGATATCGCGTACGCGATATCGCAGGAGAAGACGCAATATCGCGTACACGATATCGCATGGGATGCGATATCGCGTAAGTCGCATCTCATCAAATGTAATTTTATCTTAACAATATCTTCAATGTGGATGATTGATGTTTGAGAATGGGACCCATGAGTTGGATAAAATTTTTTAGTTTGGAATATAACATCTTCTTTTTCTTTTAGGACAACTCTTTGAGGTTCTTTGTTTCCTTTGTCATGTGCATACCTTATCTCCATGACAACATCCCTTCTTTCCTAAGCCTTAGTTGACTAGTATGGCCGGGTCATGTGTGTGGTGATGTGGTAATCCTCTTGTACATGGTTAAGGTTTGACCACATAAGGGTTGCTTGAAGCATTGATGGTATTGAACATTGCACTGGCAAGACAATGTTGTTTTATAAATCTCTCCATTTGAGTTGTTCATCCTAGTGAGAAACAAACATGATTAGAATATTAGGTGAACATGTAATTGTTTCAAGTGGAACATGTAATTGTTACTACATTGTTTGGTAATCCAGTAGTAAGAAAATTAGGTGAAGTTACTACTGGATTACCAAACAATTACATGTTCCACTTGAAACTAGTCATACTTAGACCATCTTAATAAGAAACATTAGAAAAGTAAAGTACTTAGAATATGTAAATGACTTAATGAAAGTAAATATGATAAAAAGTAAAATTAAACTAAGTGAGATGCTACAAAGGTGAAACATGATCTCGATCTTTATTTCCAATCATAAATTGCATCCAAGATTAATCCACTCAAATAATGATTTTATACAACTTTTATTTACCACATTATAGGCATTCACTCTAACTCTAACTCTAATTCACAAAAAAAAAAACTACAAGAATTCAGCGAAGTGTTGGAAAAAATTCTTTATTTCGACATGACAGTGCTTTGGTATTTATAGGCATAACCATGGCCCACTACATTGCATCTATGATGATGTATGAAGAGATAAAATATCATAGATATGATATCGTAGTTGCATGACATAATGGTTTTATCATTAAACTTGAAAAAAATTAAATATGTTTAGTATAGTGTATTATCCCTTTATGTCATCATCTTATATCTTTTGGCCTATTGTCAAATTCCCATGTTTTGGTTGATGTTTTAAATGTCTTCTCATATCTAGGTATTATGCAATAGTCATAGTTTATTCTATAATACAAAAAAGAAAAGATCAAGGAATGAAGGAGAAGTGCAAGCTCAAATGATAGCCAAACAACCTACAACCCAATTCAAGACCATATGGGGCAATGTTTCTTCATATTGTAATTGTGTTATTTTTGACATAGTTCTTCCCTTTCTAACTATACAAAGTATTTAGCATTCTCTCTTAGACTCTTATTAGCAAGTTGGCTGAGTTAAAGGATGTAATTATTATTACTTTCTTTGATGTTAAATGAGAAGTAGATGTTCTTTGCTGCTAAAGGAGCTAAATTGACTTCTCCAAAGTTTTTTTTCTTAATGAGGGATTTTAAATTACTTCCAACTTCTACTAATGTTGGAATTATTAATAATATGTTTGATTTTTATTCTTCTTGATGAAGTATATGAGTTATTGTATTACAATATATGTTCATTCAAATTTTTGGTTATCTACCTCATAAGTAGGATTTTGCTTCATAACTGGATGATGTGATACAAAAGTGCAATATTCAAGTTACTCATGCCAAGTACTATTCTTATTTTATTCTACTTGTTGATCTATTTAGGTAATATTTTAATGGTACATGTCATAGATATAGGATTATTTATACATAATCATTTAGCTTTAGTCATTCATAAGTAGACTATACACTTTAATGTTCAATTTGAAGGCTATTCTAAAGTTCTATGTTTTGTTAACCTATTTAATCTTCCATTGATTTTTAGAAAGCTAACAAGTAGATTGTTAATCTTGGTAGTCTTATTAAGCATATAGAATCTAATTTCATACCCTTTTATTATTGGAAAGTGTTTTATTAAAATCAAATTTATTATCTATACAAAGAAATTGGTATTACAAGTATGTGGTGGGAAGACCAACATTCAATTAGTTATGTATTCTAATATTTTTAACTCTTGCAACATTTATCATCATGAAAGACATATGTTTAATGCATTTCATGTCTTTTTATACTCAATAAAATGGATAAGAAGAAAAAAATCTACTAAACTTAAGGATAGAAAAAACCAAGATAAAGCGGAGAACATAAAAATTAAGCTAAAGTTCAAGATAGAAAAATATAGGTACTAACAAAGAAACAAGGCCAAGTAATAACTTTAATGAATATTTTTTTGAGTACAGTGTGACTGTGTGCTTCCCTCTTTTATTAGGTTTCATATTATTCCTTATGTTTATCTCATATCTTTTATGTTGGAGTCATGTCAAGTCATAGTATGAGTCAGCAGAAGATGTTTGAAGTTAAAGTCATGGATCCTAGTGGTTAGAAGTCTTGTATTTTGAAGTTTGTTTTTATGCAAAAACATAGGAAAGAAAACATATGATAAAATAAAAAATGGTATTAATGAACCTTCATGTGTAAGAATGTTATTTTGGGAAAAGCCCTTTCATCAACTCTTGTAAAAATATAAGGGCAGCCTTTCATTCAATGTTATTGTATTTAAAAAGTTTAAAGTATATATAATTTCTCTTTTCCTCCATTGTAAGTGTGCTTTCACTATTCTTATGTTGATGTTCCTTTATTTTTCAACACTCTTTTCTTGCATTCTCTCAATCATGAATTCTCTAAAGATTTGAATCTCTTATGATTCTCTCATACTTTTTTTTGCAACCATTTCAATCAAAGTAAATTTCATAAATTTTCATAATTTATCTCAAGTTTCTCTCAATGATTCTTATAAGAACAATAGCTCTTTCTCAATTGGAGATTAGTCTCATAATTTAAGTTCATAACATTTCACTAATGTTTTAAGTTCATGCTTAATTTTAAATTTTCATTTCATGTTAATTCAATATAATGTTTAATGCATGTTTCAAGGTATTAATACTTGTAAATGTAAAGATGGATAAATTTCCTTAGTTTTTTTTAAGTAACTAAGGTTCAAATTACAATCAAAATATAATCTTTGTTTCTATGATTAATTTATCATAGCATTTGGTGGTTGACATCCCTTCTTTTGGGGTTCTTTGTTAACCCTTGATGTTTAGATTAATCTCTCCCTCAAGTTTTTTGAATTCGGTTATTGAAAAGATTTAGAAGCTTGGAAGATTAAAGAAGCATGTTTTAATGAGAAGACCTACATGTTTTGAAGGCATATTTGAAGATTTTTATGAAGATTCCCATGTTCTCTCTATTTTCATATTTCAGGAATTAGATCCTAATTTTCTCTTAAATATGATGTAAATATTAGGTTTACTACCTGAATTCTATTCTCCATAGATCAACCAACATATTGTATACCTTTCCTAGCCTTCTTAGAATAATATTTATTTGGATTTTCATCTTGAACTTATTGAAGCTATTTTTCCTACTTAGGTCTCAGATCATGACTCCACTATAAGTCATGATCTTCCAAATCATGATCCTAATACAACTTTTGTTCTTCATGTTATGATCTTATCATGACTTGTGATCAAGCCCTTGAAGTGACCTTGACTTGAAGTTCACTTGTGGTCCATTGTTTTTAAGTACAAACGAAGTACAAGGTCCAAAATGACTACCATGACTAAATCATGATTGTGGCTTAACTCATGATCACCACAATGAATGATGTAAAAATAGCTATTTCATAGTGTTTTTGGTAGTTGAAGAAGATCCCATGAAATTGGGAGAAACTTTAAGACCATTTCCAATCCTTATGTGAAGTTTAAATATGATGGGTAAGCTTCTACAAATGGTTGTGACTCATAGATAGTTGTAGTGATCAACTATGTAGGGTCATGACTCTAGTAAGTCATAGTGCTGACTAAGAGTAGGTGCAACTTATAATTAGTCACAATTCCTTGAAACCCAAGTTTTTATAATGGATGTGGTAGACAAATTGAGATGGAAATTGCTTCTAGATCCTTTGGATTGCATGTTGTGTGCTCATAACTCTTTTAATTAATGTAATTATCTTTGATGCATATTTAATAGAGAGTATTTGTAACATGCTTCTTCCTAACCTTCTATTGGAGAGCATTACCTTGGGTATAAACCCCTAATGAATGATTGACCATGGTAAAGAAAACTAAACATCAAACCACATTTATGCAAAGAAAGGAAATCAAAAGTAAGCCTATAATGAAGCCATGACCAAGGACAAGATGAAATTAGAAAAGTAGAAGAAAAAAGTATCATTTAAATTATACTACACATGTATGCTGAAAATCGAAAATTAACTAAAATAGATACTCTATAATAAATTAAAAACCTAAAATTTTATAAATAGATACTAGAATAACAAGGGTCTAACCATACATAATCCATGAATTCAAATGCCTAAAATATTGAAAGATAATATCTCAATACATAGCTAAATAGCCAAGTACATGCATAACTAAGTAATGTCTAAGCTGGAAAGATAATAAGTTAGAAAAGCTCTAAATAATTAATGCCAATGAACATCTTCATACTCTACCTAGCCTTAGTAATCTATAAACAAAAGGAGATATCAGTATAAAACTAAGTGAGGAGCCTTAGCATCCCCTTTGGCTGAAGAATAGATAGATTTCATGATGACTAGGTTAGGTATGGTTGATCTAAAAAACATGTTAGCATAAACACTCATACCAAGAAATAAAAATCATATAGCCAGACAATCCAAACCAAACATTTATAACTCAACAAATCACCATTTCATCCATCAACCTACAAACCATGAGGCTAGCATGCATTGCACTTAGTGTCAAATGTATATCAAAGGTTGTCATGTGTACTTGATCAATTTAAAATGCTAAATTAAATTCAAACCAAATATTATACTACTATGTACATGGGTTATTTATTAGTCTTAAATCAAACAATAAGTATCATTTAAGAATCACTTCTTACTTTCCAAACTACCAGTGCTAAAGATATCTATCAAGACCCACCTCTAATGTTCTAGAGGCATCAAATAAAGAAGACCAATGAATCATGAAATCACCCTCTCCTGTAGGATGGGTCCTACAATGAAAGACACACTAATGCATCCTAGTGGGGATCAATTATTGACCATCTCTAGGGAGTCCATCTCCAACCAACAATACAACTTAGTGATAGCTCTAACATTCAAACACCTTGCAAATAACCAAACACATCAAACCAAATATTGATGATGAAGGACTACAAACAAACAAATAGAGTCCAACTATCCATGAAATCCCAAAAATAGACATCAAATCATTATGTAAAATGTACTACCATTGATTACTAAACAAGTTACATTAAATTCTAGCAACCAATAGAGAGCCAAAATCCATCACCCAAAAGACCATACACTACCAAGGCATTATTGAAAGGACACCAACTTGCTTTAATGAATTTTCATACATCCTTGAGATCCAAAGGATAATACAAGAGTTTCATAAGGAAAGGAATGTATACAAAATGTGTTTGAGGTGTTATCAGATCAAGGGAACCAATTTGAAGGCTTACAAGAGAATCAAGCTTCAAGAAAAAGAATTTTCCTCATAGCCCACTTGAAGGAGAATGTTCCATTTTGTAGGAGACATCTATCATCTTGGAAAGATATCTACCATTAAGGTAATACATCTTTTTCTAGAGGAGATGTCTACTCCCTAGGAAAGATGTCTTTTCCATAGAAGAGATGTATTTATGAGAGATTTGACATGTGAAAAAATGTCTCTATGATATCAAGGACATTTTGTTTGAACAAAACATGAGCTAAATTTACTAGGAAGAAACCAAAATGGTGTACAAATATTAAGGATATTGAAAGCAAAGAAATCTTAGAGATCCAATAATCATGAAATAAGTCCAAGAGATGAATAATAGGCATCAAATTAGAATTATCAATATGTAAGAAAGGAGTTATTGCAATACAAGAAAAGATCTAAGAATAGCATAAACATTCAATATATGCCACTTTGAAACACAACAGCAACAATTGGGAAACCATACCATAGGGGAAAAATGATAAATTAGGTAATGAAGAAACATGATAAAGTTAAGGTGCTATGATAAATTAGGTAAGGAAGAAACTTGATAAAGTCAAGGTGCTTCTTAATAAACTAATACTTGCAATTTTAAATTATTAAAAAAATCAGAAAAACTCAAAACACTTTCACCAAATCCAAGAATGCACATAATGGAAATTACAGTGGATTAAAAATCAAGATTGTAGCCAATATTGACTATTTTTAATGGAAATACCCAAATCTATAAAATTGTTGGTACCAATTTCTCATAAAACTAAACTTGAAATTGGTAGAAATGGCAATGAATTTACCATAAAATGGATAATTAAATCATTTAAATTTATATATCAAATTAACCAAAGAAAAATCCATATTTCCATAATAGATTTCCTCATGATCATAGAAAAAAATAATTCTAGTAAAATCCTTTCCACACAATATCCATAAAACCTAAAAATATAATACCAGAAGAGAGCCCATGATTACTCACTTCAAATCTACATGAAGAAATCTGCACAACAAGATGGAGCACCACAACAAATCTATTAAAACCAGAATATGACCCAAAAAATCCCACACCTCCATAAGCTTCGAATTCTAGTAGCATCTTTTCTTCTTACATGTAAAATGTTAAGGTATGCAAATTACCAGTGTTGTTGATGTTTAACTAGATATTTCCAAAAACCACATAAAAAAATCATTCCAATTTCCAAAATAGAAGTTACACTACAAGAATAAGTTCACTAATCATTATCAAAACTCATGTAACTTTCCCACTCTCTGTCAAATTTTCTAGGAAGGCATAATTTAAAAAGAAACATAAACATACAAATGACACATACCAAATATCTCTAACTACATGAATCTAAATTATATTATATTATATTAAAGATAAAATATACATATCTAAATTCTCCCAAAAAATCATAAATTTTTAACCATGTCATTCTCCCAAGCAAACCTCCATAAAATCCTACCACATTCATGAATAAGATTAGTGCGCATTTGTTGGATAAAATTACATAAATAATAAATATAAAAATAAATACATTAATAAATTAATTCATGCATACTTCAAGTCTCATAAGTTAAAAAATATTAAATATATAAAAATATTAAAATACCCAAAGGTACAATCTACTAACAAGCATATCATACCTAAGCACCATTAAGCCATGAAATTCTAGAGAGAACAATATGCATACCAAGTATCCAAAAATGTGGGATGTTACATCTTTCTCTTCTTAAGAATCTTCCTCTTTAGAGATCTTAGGTTGGATAGAATGTAAATTAGACTCAAGTTCCCAAGTTATTTTTTGGAAATCATGATAGTTCCACAAAACCTTCATTAAAGGAACTACTCTATTGTGCAACTATGACTCCATGTTTTCCACAATTCTAATAAGATGTTTCACATATGAGGCATTAGCATGAAGCTGTACCTTCAACCAATTGATTATGTGGCTATCATCAGGAAACCTATGTCTAAATCATGGAGATGTGAAACACATCATGCATGCTCTAAAGCTATAGAGATAAACTAATATGATGCGCCACCTCTCCAACATGTTTAAGAACATTAAAAGGTCCAATGTAATGTGGTATAAACTTGATCTTCCTATCAAAATGCATCAAGCCCTTTAGTGAAGAGACCTGAACAAACATCTTATCACTGATCACAAACTTAAGAGATCTTCTCCTATCATTTACATAGCTTTCTTGATGATCTTAGGTTATTTTAAGCCACTCCTAAATCTTCCTAATTTGCTTTTTCATCCTCATCAAAATGTCTAAACTAATATGTTGCCTATCCTCGATCATGTCCCAACATAAGAGTCTTGCAAGGCCTCATACAATGCTACCTTCATATTCATCTAGTAGCTATTATTTTAGACAAAATCTACCAATAATAATAAACTATCCCTACTATATGAAAACTACAAAGCATATAACTAAGCATGCACTACAACATCTAGTTAATCCTCTTAACTTGCTCATTCATCTATGAATGATAGGCTAAACTAAGATTTAGCCTAGTGCCCAAGCTATCTATGAATGCACACCATTAATAAGAATTGAATTTGGCATCATGATTTGAGACAATCTTGAAAGGAATGTTATGCATCTGAACAATCTTTGATATGAATAATTTCATAACATCCTCTGCACTACCCAAAGTTTATGGGGCTAGACAATAAGCTAACTTGCTCAATTAGTTAATAGTAATAGAGATAGTATTCTTTCCACCTTTTGTGCAAGGTAAACCAATAATAAATTCCATATCGATCACCTTTCACTTCCACTTAGGAATAGCATGAGTTTATTAGCTACCTAGTCATTAATGTTCAAGTTTAACCTATTAAAAATTTAATCATATAGCCACAAATTCCCTGACCTACATCTCCATGCCTATTCACTAGAAGTGCCTCTTTAGCATCTGATACATCTTGTCATCACCCAGATGCATCTAAAGCCAACTAAGAAATGCTTCCTCTAATAGATGTTGTTGTAAGGAGTTAAGTACATAAACTCAAACTTTATGATAAAGCAACCCTAGTGCATCAATTTCCACCAAGGAGCTAGTGACTGCCTAAGCTTCTTGTACCAAGAATTTGAAGATCGAGAACTTAGAATGGGGTTGGATAACATCCATCAATTAAAATCAAAACTACACATGGATGTATGTAGTTCCCCAACTTGGGTACATCCACACTCAGAGGGTGGAATCCTTGCATACCTTCAAATTTCATTTCTTCAAAAATGTGGTTTCAAGAACATCATAACCTTCATAAAGTTTGAGCTTCACAAGGAGTGTTTTCATACAAAACACACCCAATATCGCAAGGTCCAAAAAAGCTCAAAATGTGGTTTTAAGGATCCCATAACCTTTATAATATCTTGAGCTCCTCTTAAGGTGTTTTCTCTCAAAAACACGTCCAACTCCTCAAGGTTCCAATAAACTTAAGGATGTCTTCCTGTAAGAAGCACATCAACCTTGCAAGGCTTGGAAAGAGAGAAAAGAAAGAGAAAGGAGAAAATTTAATCTAATTGTAGATTCCTTCCTTTTATGCTCTTAATACAATGCACAAATTAAGAAAATGATCAAGAATTGAGGTACAAAAAAACTACATGTATATAAGGAAGGTCTTTTTCACATTAACAGTGCTTATACTTTTTCATAAAAATAATGCTTCTTTTATACACTTTTTCATTTTCAAATGACTATTGGAGTTCATATAATGGCTAGAAAATGGCTAATGGGGATGTCTCATTTGACCTTGAGATATCTTGATAAATTTTATATGCTTGTAGGTAGAACATATTGCTAAATTAGGATGTCTCACATGAGATGTATTGACTAGAATATCTCAACAACACTTGGGATGTTTGTTGTTTTTCTGGGATGTCTATCTTGAAACTAAGCTTTGTAACTATGATGTCTACTATTCTTCTAAAATATCCTAGCAAACACTAGAAGGCCTTATTTTGACTTTCAAATGTTGTGTCTCATTGTGACTTCTCCCAAATTATTACAATCTTGGTTGAGACTTTGTTACTTTAGATTGACAACTCAATTCTCATCTTCATCTCAACATGCTCATGTCTTGGTTTCATCATGCTCTTCATCTTGATGCCATTATTCTCTTTTCCTTCTCTTGTCTTTGTCCTTTCCTAGTACTACAAGTCTCACAAGCACGTTTTCCAAGTTTTTCATTTTCCAAGGTTTTAACATACCAAAAGGTCAACAAGATCATGCTACTACTTTAAAGTAATCTCATCCAATAGATTTAACTAAATCACCAAACTATGGATTTTACCAGCCACATGGCTTACAACATCCACAACATCATTGCTTTATCCTATTTAATATTGGATGCTAAAATTGAAATTAGCTAACAACTCAACTCATCTCCTTTGATGTAGGTTCAACTAAGGCCATTTCATTAGGTACTATAATCTCCTATGATTTGTGTAAATCATCAAATATTCATTGAACAAATAGTAGCACCAAGTCTTGAGGTATATACCACTACTCCCAACTCTAGAACATGAGTGGGATAACATACCTTATGAGGCTTAAGTTGTCATGAGGCATATGCTACCAATTTTCTCTCTTACATGAGGACACACTCATAACCTTTCTCTTATGCATCGATACAAACATTAAGTGATTTATTTGGAGTGAGTAAAATTAGAGTAGAAGTTAAGATTAGTCTACTTTTGAGTTTATCAATAGTAGCCTAATAACATGGGTCCCATGAGAAACTAATATCCTTACACAAAAAATTCAAAATGGATAAAGTGTTGTAGGATAAGTTCTTTTCAATTCTTTTGCAATAAACTACCAATTGAAGAAAACTACAAATCTCTCCAACATCCTTAGAGATAGAACAATCTTAAAGAAGTGATAATTTAGTAAGGTTCATCATTATATCAACTTTTGAGATAACAGGTCCCAAGAACTAAATCTCTCAACTCCAAAATCTCTCTAACTATTTGCAAAATGATCCTGAAGTGTTACTAATGAGGCTCCTCTGATGAAGAGTATAACAAAATTTCATCGACCAAAACAATGATAAACTAGTGAAGGTATGACCTCATAGCGTTATTAATGAGATTCATAAATACTATAGGAATATTAGTAAGCCCAAATGGAAAAATTAAGAACTCATAATATTTATACCATGTTAATAAAATTATCTTTGGGAGAATCCTCCTCTCTGATGCATACCTGGTGGTACCATGACTTTAGATCTATCTTTGAGTTCACATTTGCTTCTCTCAACTAGTCAAATAAATCATCTATCCAAGATAAGAGATACTTATTTTCATCCTTACCTAATTTAACTATTGATACTTGATACACAATCATATACTACCATCCTTCTTGTTGACCAAGAGGATAGAAGCATCCCAAAGATACACACTTGGATGAATCAAGCCCTTGTTAAGTAACTCTTGAAGCTAAATCTTTAGTTTTGATAACTTGATAGAAGACATATTGTGTGGAACCTTAAAGATAGATCGATAAACAAGTTTGAGAGGGATTTCAAATTCAATAGCATGCCTAAGTGGCAAACCAAGTAACTCTAAGTAAAAAAAAACATCTACAAACTTATGAATAATAGGAATCTCATTAATTCCAACTAAAAAAGAAGGATCACTAATTAAAACTATGAAGCAATAATGATCCCTCTACAAGAAGAAATAACAAGACTTTGAAGACATAAGATCCATCTTGATCTTACACGGCCTTGTATATACTGTCACCCACATACCATCATTCATTATCAAGGAAAGTGTCTCATGAGAAAAATCCAAGATTTCTTGATAGCAAGAAAACTAATCCATAACCAAGATTATATCATAATCCCCTAGGACCATTATGTGAAGATCACTAGGCCAAATGGTATCCTAAATCACTAGAGGTATAGACCTACAAACTTTATCCATAGCAAACACATAGCTACCAACAGTGCTAACAGTAAGTGGTTGAGAAAAGGACTAATCCTCTAAACTCAACTATTCAACTACTTACATATCAACAAAAAAATTGACTGGTAAAAACATAAAAAAGAATGTAAACCACCATATAGAAAATCATACCTTTAGACTCTATCACAGTGTTGTGTTGGGTGTCTATTGGCTGGTTTATCAAATCATAGATATGAGCATGTGTCTTGATGCTATTCTAGTCTCTTGTAAGTTTTCCATCCTACTAAGAACCTTTTAAATTCTTCAAACATATGAAGCTCTCATGGCTTGACTAGCCATAGTTATAATAGTTAGTACATTCCTTGCAAATATATTTAACTCTACCACAAGCATGATAAGGAATGAATCCATAAGTGATTCCATCACCTATTACCTATTTCTGCAACCTTTGCTACTACTACTCACTAGAACTACAACCCCCAAGCCTACTTAAACCTACTAGATATCCTAGAAGGTGTTTGGCTTCTCCTTTAAAAGGATCATCTTATGTTGTCTTAACTATTTGAATACACTCTAGATCTAGTATACAAACTCCTATATCCTTGTATATTTGAATATAGAAAGGAAGAAAATGATTCTCAATGAATGCACAAAGACCACAAATGAAGTGGTTGGTCATAGTCCTCTCATCTGAATGTATGTGTGGCACATGCATACTCAGCTCTAAGACCTTGCACTTATACTCATTCATGGTATAACTACCTTGGTAGTGATGGTAGAACTCATCTACCTTTGCCTCTACATGCTCTCATGGAATGTAATGCATATCAAAAGCATCAAGGAATTCATTCCAATGGACCTTACACTTCTTCCACCAATGCATCTTCTCTTGAGTAGCTCATCAATGACTAGCAAAACCCTTAAACTGGTGAGTTGCCAATCTAGTTTACTACATGGAAGAATCACCCATTAACTTGAAGATCTTAGTGATATCCTTAAAAGCCTTTTTGTGATGATAGAAGGATCATCCTCATCATTAGAAGGTGAATGATCCCAACTTACAGAATTTCTCCATAAACTCTATCTTGATTAGTTATATGCCACCACCACCACTACTTTTTAAAGCACCAAACATTGTTAGCAAACTAGAGTTGTTCTCTGTATGTTGATGGAGGAACTAAAATAGAAAATGATTGATATTTGTTTGATTAATCTCCTTATTTAGTGTAGGAGTATAAGTAGAAGTAATAAGCTCTACATGCAAGTCTATCACTAGTTCATCTATTTGATTAAGAATGACATTAATTGTCGAAGTTGGGTTGCTAGGCCTAATGTTTATCCTCATATTATGACCACATATACCTATAGCTCCTATCATAGTTAAAAATAACATTGTAAATGATGACATTAGAAAAACCTTTGCTTTGATATTAGCTTGTAAAACCCCTCTTCCTAACCTTAGGTTGGAGAGCATTACGTTGGGTATAAGCTCCTAATGAAGAATTGGTCATGACAATAGAAATAAAACATCAAAATAGATCTATGCGATGAAAGAAAATAGAAATGAAACCTACAATGAAGCCATGACCAAGGATAAAATGAAACTAGAAAAGTGAAAGAAAAATGTATCATTTAAATTATACTACACATGTATGCTAAGAACTAAAAACTAATTGAAATAGATACTATATCATAAACTAAAAATATAAAATTTTATAAATAACCAATAAGGTAATAAGAATCTAATCATACATAATTCATGAACTTAAATGCCTACAAGATTAATAGATAATATTTGAACATAGAGCTATACAACCAAGTACATGAGTAACTAAACAACGTCTAAGTTGAAAAGATAATAAGTTATAAAATCTCTAAATTAGTAATGCCATTAAATGTCTTCATACTTCACCTAGCTCTAACAACATATAAACAGAAGGAGATGTTAATATAAAACTAAGTGAGGAACCTTAGCACCTCCTATGACTAAAGAATGGACAAATCTTATGGTTGTTAGGCATGGTTAACCTAAAAAACATGTTAGCATGAATACTTATACCAAGCAATCATGATCATACAGCTAAAGAATCCAAACCATACATTCCTAACTTAGCAAACTGCTACTCCACCAATCAACCTACAAAGAAGGAGCCTAGAACATACTACACTTAGTGTTAAATGTGTATTAAAGGTTTTTATATGTACTTGATCATTTTCAAATGTAAAACTAAATCCAAAACAAAATATCAAACTACCATGCACATGAATTTATTATTAGTCTCAAACAAAATGAGAAGCATCATCCAAGTCACAGCTTACAGTTCAAACTAGTGGTGCTAAAGGCATCTACAAAGACTCCCATCTAATATTTTGGAGGTATCAAATAAAGAAAAGTAATGAAACATGGAATCATCCTCGTGTATAGGATGGAACATAAAATGATAGCCACACTAATGCATTCTAGTGAGGATCAATCACCAAACATCTCTATAGAGACTATTTTCAACCAACCACATAACTCGGTATCACCTCCAACATTAAATCTGTAGCAAATAACCAAACATAGCAAACTAGATATTGATGGTAGAGGACTAAAAAAAAATTGATAGAATCCATCAGTTCATAAGATTCAAATAAGAGATATGAAATCATTATGTATAGCTTATGATCATTGATTATCAAATGATACATATTGAATTCTAGTACCCAATAGAGAGCCAAAATCCATCACACAAGAATTTCTCATATTGCCAAGACATTATACAAATGACACAAACTTTCCAAAAGAATTTGTGTATACCCTTGATATCCAAAGGATAATACAATAATCTCATAATAAAAGGGATTGATATAAAATATATTTGATATGTTATGAGGTAAAGAGAAACAATTTGGAGGCTCACAAGAAAATCTAAGTTCAAGAAAGATATTTTTTTTAATATTCCACTTATAGGAGAGGTGTTCCATTTTGTAGAAGACTTCTATCATCCTAGGGAGATATCTATCAGGAAGATAACACATATTATTCTAGAGAAGATATCTATTAGGAGACGTCAACCATGTAGAGGAACTGTTTGATCCTTAGGAAAGATGTCTTGTCCATAGGGGAGACATCTTCTTAAGATTCTTGGTAGATGGGAAGGACATCTCTCTAACATTAAGAACATCTTGTTTGACCAGAACAACTGGGAATAGATCAAAATAGTGTATAAATGTTAAGGACATCAAAAGCAAAAATTATTTGGAATTTGATAACCATGGAACAAGTCTAAGAGATGAACAATAGACATTAAATACATATTGATGAGTGGCGAGGTACCCCTACACTCAACCATACGAATACGAGTGTTACACATGCGATCCGGTCGAACTCTGTAGACTAAGTGCCTACACGCCTTATGGAACACCTAAGGTTAATCAATCGTTGTCCTCCCAAGCTTACTTGTATTTGTCACAGTTGTATGGTTAAGTAAGCTTGAGGCATGTAATTTTTATATCTTTTATGTTTTTATCACCTATGCTAATGAGGGAAAGGGTGAAGAGACTAAGTAACTAACTTTAACTAACTAAGCCTTAATTACCCTAGCATTAGTATTCATTCCCACTTGTCTTTTCACACTCTAAACCAATGCAATGCTACTGGGATTACCAAACACTATTCGTTACTAGGATTACCAAGCATAACGCACATGCTTGAAGCGGTCATACTGAATGCACTTAACTAGGAGTTAAGGGTTGAGAGAGATTTAATTAACTAATAAAGCATTTAAACATTAACAATAATTAAAGTCCTAGTTAGCTTAGCCCATACACTACAAGGTTTATCCAAAAGTTCGTCTTTATTGTCGTACACAATCGTGTGCTTAGGTATAGAATTTCTCAAATGAAGATCTGTTCACTTTGGGACTCCTACTGTGAGCACATGGAAATTATTCTAACTTTGGAATGGAAAAATTGCAAGAGTTTGGCTAAGGTCTAGATCTAGATGGAGAAACAAGGGAGAGCCACCTCTTATTTATAGAACTGGTGGCAGGCTACGATATCGCGTCCCATCATACCCCCATGATTGAATAAAAACTCATCCTCAAGTTCCTTACAAAATATTGGGAAGATATGGGATTATTGACTTCAATGGAACTAATGGTGAATGGGATGACACGTGAATGGATCATCATTACAGAACATGATAAAACTGGTGTTCATGACAGCAGAGTGAACACTTTCAACATTTGACATCAGGCCTTATTTGGTAGATGAGAGAGAAGAGAGAAGAGAGAATAAATCTGCTACTACCAATGCCAAGGTTGCGCCTTTCGTTGTCCATCCATAAGTGCGCCATCAATCTTGTTCCTTGCATAACTGCTTTAGCACCGATCCATTCCAAGTGTTCCCTCTAGGTCCAATCCATTATTGTATGATTGCCATCTGCACACACAACACAGTCTTATATTAGCAAGGGTAAAGAAATCACAATGTAGTTGATACCTTGCCTGAATGTAAGGTCCATTAGTTGAGTTGTGGTATGGCTGATGCAGATTTTGGAGATACAATATTGGTGACTACCGAAGGTGTAGGGGCTAGGAGAAAATCAAAAAAATTGTAGCAAGACCCCCATGACTAATCGCAAACCTCCAGTAGTGAGAGAATGGAAAAAAAGAAGGAATAAGAAGGAGGAAGAAAAAGAGACAATGGCAACGCCAATAAAAAGGGATGTCAAAGATGAAAATGAAAAAAATAAATGGTGATTGCATAAATGTTAAGGGAAAGAATTTAACGGATGCACCAAATAGAAATGTCAGTGGATCCTCCACAAAGCAGGCTCATGCCCTTAATGCCCTGACAAACCCACATTCAAAGAGTCCGTAGGCTCTGGAAATGTCATTTCGAAACAAGAGTTAAAGTCTTAACCACAAGAATTTACCAAAAAGAAAACAATGCTTCCACCAAGATATGGACTACTAATACAACAGGCAATGAGGTGATAAATGGGGAAAGAAGGATGGAAAGAAGAGAATGGAATGGAGTCTTAAGAACAAGGTGGTGTACAGTCCCTTGTGTATTTAATGATTAATTGTGACTTAGTAGATCCCATTCCAAATCCAACCTAAAAAAAATCACATCTAGTGACTTCACATTAATGCATTCGGCCAATCCATCCACTTGAAGTAACAAGAATGCCTTCACCCAAGAGCCACCACCATTCTGATGAAACAAAGGAGGAGAGAATAGGAAGTGAGAAGGGCCTTAGTTAGAGGGAACATGTTTATTTTAGTTCCATAACCAATGCTTGTAGCCCAAATGATTATTTTGTCTAAGGGGTGTGCTTTGAATTCTCACAGTGTTTTTTTTTTTTTTTTTTTTGTGCTTTTGCATGAGAACCACACCATGCAAAGACTTATTATTTTTATTTACTTAGCTTCCTAATAATATGGCAATCATTGGAATGGTAAGAAAACTCAAGAAGAAAACATCCAAGCACCCAAGAGAATGGCCAACACAAACACATCAAGTTCCCTTAAAGCCACACCCTTTTCAATCCTTGAGTCCTTCCTTAGTTTGAGAAGTACCCAGTCACCGATTCGTTGATAGTTCTTATAATTTTGAAGAAAGGGATTGTACAGTTCCAACCCAAGAGAGACCATAGAGATTTATGGATGCATGGATGATGTGGACTCATTGCCTGTTATATCAAAAGAACCATATCTTAGTATCAACATTGTAACTTAAAAGTAAAAACCAAACATTAGCAACCAATAGAAAATAGTTCATACCATCATTAATAGCACTTATTAGGTGAAAAACTTAACAAAATGGATAAGACACATACATACATACACAAATAAAAGAAAAAGTATAAACGATGTTGTAAAACAAAAATAAGAAAAGTTAAAGAAATTTGTAAAACAAAAAAACTAAAAAAGAACTAAGGGCCTCAATTGATTAGCATAGGTGGTCATCTCCCCCATGACTGAATTGAAAGGGAGAGATCCAAAATAATGAGTGCTTATTTGAATTTTTTAGAAGTGTCCAACTTCTCCCAATTGATGTTTTTAGATTAAGGGTTGGAAGTTGGTGATGCTCATACTCTAATGTATCTATGCTTTCATTGTGGTTGCAAGTTGTTCCCCTAGTTAGTTCCATGCATATTGGTGGGTTGCTCTCTTGATTAGCTGTTAACCACTGGGTGTTCTCTTGTTGTGTGGTTGCTACATACAGGCACCTTTGTATGTTAATCTTCTGAGCACATCGGTTGCATGCAGGAGTTGCTGAGCATTCCTCCATGTCATCACCTTATGTATCACTATATGTGATGCATGGAACTTTCTTCTTCTCGATCTTTCCATAAATGTTTTCCTTAGATATTTCCAAGGAAAGATCACAGATTCCTAGCCATGTGTTTATGGTACTTAGCCATGCCCTCCCCATTATAATTGAAAAGTCCCCTTTGTTACTGTTGACTTCTATCACTAGGAAATCAGCTGGGTATGACCAACCACACACAGTGGTAATAATGATTCCATCAATCCCAAGGGAATAGTGATGGAGTGGTTCACCAGCTCTAGTTGAATATTGCTCTTCTTTAGCGGAGGCAGGTTCCAGGCTTTATACATCTCTCATGATATTAAGTTGACTCCGGAACCTGAGTCAAGAAGAGCCTTACATGGTTCATTCCCAGTGACTTGGAGGTAGATTAAGGGACTTCCAGGGTTAGAGAGTTTCCTAGGAAGGTGTCCCACCTTTATCCAGTTAGTGATGGTATGTGTTAACATAACCATGTGCATTGATCTTTGTTGTTGGTTTGAAGGGAGTTCTAAAGCCTTTCTTGATGGAGGAGTGGTCATAAACTCAATCGCTTGTGGTTGTGAGAGCTTGTTTAGATTGTTGGTTCTAAAGAAGGATCTTCTCTTTGTATGGTTTTTAGAACCAGGAGTGGGTTGAAGGTTTATAGCTCTCATAGCATTACGTTGTTGCGGTTGAGTGGGGAGTTCCCATTGCATCGTTGGAGCAGGTTGTAGTGGAACTATCAGTGTAAGAGATGCAAATGGATTAGAAGGATGGTATGCATGTGGAGTGTCTCTTCCAGGAGAGGGAGTCTTAAAATACTCCCAAACTTGGTAGTGTTGTGGAGTTATCTGCCCCATAGAGTCACTTAGAGAAACCGGCTACTGCATGTAATAGCCATATGGGTCTAGTTGCTAGTAAGGGTATTGTTGTCTCGGTGGTGGCATCCCTCATGACTCTGGGTATCGCCACTACTGGTGTTGCTCAATAGGTTGTGGTAGAGTTCCACTTGGATAATACATTAAGGGTTGGTGGAACTGCCTTGGGTTACCTTGGGGATAAGGTAACCTTTGGGGTGCTTGTCGTTTGTTAAGTCTTGGGTTGAGTGCGTACACCCTGGACTCTTGCAGATGTGAGATTATTGGGCAACATCCTTTAGGATGATCATACTAGCATATTTCACATCCACCGTCATCATCTGTATTGGAATGCACAACCTCATCGATGATAGTCATTTTTCCCTTACCCTTGCTACATTCATGATATGAATCTCTCCTCTTTTTCTTATCATGGTGACTACTTCACTCCTTAGACTCCTCTACAATTTTCAAAACAGTTTTGAATCTACTATCTAAGGAGTCCCACATTTGATCTACCTTAGCTAACACTTCGGTTGTTAACTTTTGAAGTGACAAGGTTTTTCTATTCACCAACTCCTCAAGTGGTGACTCATCCTCTTCCTCATAAAATCTTACTCCCTTCTTTCGGAGGGAAGGATCGTGGTTATATTCTTCTGCGCTTTCTCTTTTCCATAGCTCTCCTTCTTCCTTAGCTACTTGCTCCAAAAATCTATGAACTTCATGGGACCTAAGTTCAGATAATCTCCCTTGGGCATATGTCCCAAGGATTCTCCTAGTTTCATGTCTTAGCCCATCTACGAGGTGGCGTAGTTGATCCCATTGTGCGTAACCATGGCCCGGGCAATGATGTAGCAATGCATAATATCGGCCCATGGTAGCATCCAAGGGTTTGTAATTACCCTACTTCCATCCTTGGATCTACTTACGCAAGTTGGACACTCTGGAGTACGTTTGGTATTTATCGTTAAATAATTCTAGCAGCATACTCCACCATCTAATGGATTCAAATTCTAAGCATTGGTACCAACTCTTCGCTTCTTTCATGAGTGTCCTTGGGAACAACTTTAACTTCTGCCACTCATTTTCAATATTCTACAAGGCATAGGCATCATGGAATACCTATAAGTGGTTTTGCATATCAGCATTGTATCCCCCTCAAACCGCAGCATATTGTTCATGTCTAGTCTCTTGATCCGGCTATCTTTTTGGTGCCTTGTAGGTATTCTCACAGCCTCCATAATTTCTAACATACTCTAGGTTGCTAGTAGGGGTTCATCATGATCATCTCTCTCATGACATCTATGATGCTTATGTGGTTCCCTACTTTCCTTTCTATGCCTTGACTCTCTAGAATGCCCTTGTCCTCGCTCTCAACTCTCTCGTCGATGTCTCTCATCTTGCTTATCCTTACCCTTATCCTCATGGTTCGGCTCTTTGTGACTACGTCCAGATGTGGAAGGAGAGGGTGAATGGTGTGATGAAGGTGAAGAAGAAGGGGAACCATCACCATCACGATGTTTCTTACCTTCTCTTCGGTGGCTACGGCCTCGATCGTGATGACAATCAGAATGCTTACCCTTATCTTATGTTTGTGTTCCCTCATTGAACACTTGGTGTTCATGGCAATCAAAACAAGGGTTGTGTATCATGGAGCATAGGTTCTGATACCACACCTCCTCACTATCATTAGGAGGGGGAACATCATTTTGTGAAGAACCTATTGAGATAGGTTCACCACCCTTAATTTTTCTTATGATGAGTGAAGCATTATGGGGGCCTTTTCCCTTCAACGATGTGTGGTGACTCTCCTACTGCAAGTCTTGTTGATGTTGCGCTTCTATGGGATGGTAGTCCCTCATGTTGTAATCGCATGCAACATACTCAGCGTATAATTGTGACATGTCAATTTGTGCAAGGGCATGTAGGAGCATGTTGGGGGTGGCTCTATCTAGAGGCAACACTATGTTACCCTCCAAGTCTCTCCATCGTAGTTGTTCATCTTGATGGAAGACAAAGGTAAAGTCAGGTATATATTCATCATGATGAATATATACCGCACTGAATTGTTGAGGAACTAGCAATTCTTGGTTATGTATGTTGTGCTGCCAACTGTCTCTTGTGTGATCCCTAGGTGGTGAAGTGCTTTTATGAGAAAAAGACATCCTAGTTTAGTTTGGTGTGCTATTTTTTCATTATGTTATTTTTCATATGATTAACCCTAAGGGTTCGTTTAAGCTTCCCAATGATGTGGATGATTTCCTATGTTCTACTTAGCACACAAACAACTTAGTCCCTGACAACGGCACCAATGATGAGTGGCGAGGTACCCCTACACTCAACCATACAAATATGAGTATTACACACACGATTCTATCGAACTCCATAGACTAAGTGCCTACACGCCTTATGGAACACCTAAGGTTAATCAATTTTTGTCCTCCCAAGCTTTCTTGTATTTGTCACGATTGTATGGTTAAGTAAGCTTGAGGCATGTGATTTTTATATCTTTTATGTTTTTATTGCCTATGCAAATGAGGGAAAGGGTGAAGAGACTAAGTAATTAACTTTAACTAACTAAGCCTTAATTACCCTAGCATTAGTATCCATTCCCACTTGCCATTTCACACCCTGAACCAATGCAACACTACTGAGATTACCAAACGCTATTCATTACTAGGATTACCAAGCATAACGCACGTGCTCAAAGCAGTCGTATTGAATGCACTTAACTAGGAGTTAAGGGTTGAGAGAGATTTAATTAACTAATAAAGCATTTAAACATTAACAATAATTAAAATCCTATTTAGCTTAGCCCATGCACTGCAAGGTTTATCCAAAATTTTGTCTTTATTGTCGTACACAATCATGTGCTCAAGTACATAATTGCTCGAATAAAGATCCATTCACTTTGGGACTCCTACTATGGGCACATGGAAATTATTCTAACTCTGGAATGGAAAAATAGCAAGAGTTTGGCAAAGGTCCAGATCTATATGGAGAAACAAGGGAGAGCTGACTCTTATTTATAGAACTGGCGACGGACTGCGATATTGCGTACATGATATCACAGGAAACGACACGATATCGCGTATGCGATATCACGTACGCGATATTGCGGCCCATGCTATATCTCATGCCATCACATATCAACAATATGAAAGAAAGGAGTTCTTACAACACAAGGAAATACCTAAGAAGAGTAAGAAAATTTCATATATACTACTATGAAACACAAGAACAGCAACCAAGTAACCATACCATAGAGCAAATAATCACAAATCAAGCAAGGAAGAAACATGACAAAGTGGAGATGCAATACAAGGAAACAATATCCAAAATTCTAAATTATTCATCAAACTGAAAAAAAATTAGAACACTTCCACTGAATTTGAGAATGCATAAAATGAAAATTATAATAGATTGGAAATCAATATTGCAATCAATATTGACTATTTATTATGATAATATCCAAATCAAAAAAAATTTGGTATCAATTTCTCATAAAACCCACATTTGAAACTACCAAAAAAAATGATGAATCCATCATAAAATGGATAACTAAATCATAAGAATTTGTACATTAGATCAACCAAAGAAAAAATCATATTCCCATAAAATATTTCTACATGATCATAGAAAGACAAAAATAATTCTAGCAAAACACTTCCAATGCAATGTGCACTAAACGTACAAATACAACACATGAAGAGAGTTCAAGATTACTCACCTCAAATATATATGATGAAATCTACACAATAGGATGAGATGCTACAATGAATCTATCAAAAGCATAGTACAATCAAAAATCTCCAGCACCACCATAGGCTCTAAAACCTAGCAAAACCTTTTCTTCTTCTGTGCAAAATGTCAAGGTTTGTAGATTACAAGAGTCATGGATGTTTAATGAGAAATTTTTTTAAATCACATATAGAAAATCACACCTGTTCCCATAATAGGAGTTATACTATAAGAATAATTTTACTAATCATTACCACATCTCATGTAACCTTCTCTCTCTTACCATTCCTACTAAGACATAACTTAAGAAGAAACATAAATATAAAAATCACACATACAACATATCTTTAACTTAATCACACAAAGTAATCTAAATTAAGTTAAATTAAAGATACAATATATATCTCTAACTTCTACCAAAAAAGCATAAATTTCCAACCATGTTGTGCTCCTAGCCAAACCTCCATGAAATCCTACCATACTCATCAATACAATTAGTGCATATGTATTGGATAGAATTACATAAATAATAAAAATAAAAAATAAAGGCATAAATAAATTAATTCATCAACATCTCAAGGCTCATAAGGCAATAAATATTGTGTATATAAAATATAGAAATACACCAAGCTACAATCTACTAACAAGCATACCACATCCAAGCATCATCAAGCTACAAAATCCCAAAGAGAGCAATATACATACCAAGTATCTAAAACTATAGGGTGTTATAGTTTTTTTAATTAATTTTACTTTCTACATGGATTATTAGTTTATTAATGGATTTTTATTTGGAGATGTATTAGTATAAGGTGGATTACATAGAAATGTGTATGAGGAGATCTCATAGTATAATCTTGTATCAATGAGCTATGGTATAATCATAGTTTTATTAGTATTTTATTTTTCACTATTGCAAGACTTATTAACTTAACTATGATTGGTATTCAAGTACCATGATCTCATCATGATCCTTTATGAAGTTGTCATGAGCTTCCAATGACTTGTGATCTAAGAAATTTCTTATGAGTGACCTCCTAGTTTGTGGTTAATTTTTCAAGAAGATTTTGATCTTGAAATTACATATTCTTGGAGTTGATGAGGACCTTATTTCATTTTGAAACCCTAATAAGTGATATAAGATTAAGAACTTAAAAATATAATATAAAATAAATTTTAAAAAGTGAACTTACTTTAGATTCTATACACTAAGCACATGGAAGAAGAATGTTATAACATGTATCAAAGAATGGAAATCAAGTTCTACTTTATAGCTACATTTTTCAATGAGATTGATGTTTGTTTCATGCACTATTCTAAATGACCTTGAGCATCTAATTCTCACCTTCTTATGAAATTTCTCAAAAAATAATTATTATGACCCTAGCCAATAGGTATTTAGGTCATCTAATGCAGTCAAAGATATTTATGTTCAAATGTAGAACATGTAAGAAAGACATCTTTTTTATGGAGTAGATGTATTACTATGCTTCAATATTTTTAAGTTAGATGTCTTCTTCTAAGAATAGACATCTACTACATAATTTTTCACTTTTGAGAAAGACATCTACTTGATAGATTAGACATATTACTGGAAGGATAGATGTCTATTGTTCTTAGTTAATATTATGTAGCCATCTCTTGATCCTTGAAAAACTTTCTCACTTTACTTAGTATCCATTTGATCTCCGTTAGTTCATTTTTTACTCTTGTAAAATATAAACTAACACACATAAGCATAAATGATCTGTATTTTGCAAGGTTTGAGATACTGAAATAAGGATCTATAAATAATCTTCCTCTTTTTATTAATGTTTAAAACTTGAAAATGGGTTAGTATGAAGGCCCAAAATACAAGAAGTGCAGGATAAATGCTATGTGCATAAAATCGTAGCATAATTTAAGATAATCATATCAAGATATAAACGTTTATGAACTACATAATCCATCCTAGAATAAACATACATGTATGATATATGATGCATAAATTTAATCTAACTAGGTCAAGGATAAATGTAAAATGGACTAAACAAGTAAAAAATATAGGTAATAATAGCAACATCACACCACATATCCACATTACATTTGGCAAGGGTCTAAAAGATAGGATCTCTACTCTTTTTTGGCATTTATCTTAATCACATCATCTAAACCACTAGCATCATCATCATGCCAATACAACTCCTCCTCCTCATCATCATTATTGTTGGTTTTGCAATGAAAGATCTTTTTAACATCATTAACCTCAATCATTTGAATAGGTGCATCAATAGCACTATGAGGTTTAAGCTTCACCTAAAACTAGGTGAGCATATGTGGACTATCCAAAGAATAAATAGCCCTAAAGGTAGAGATTTTATGAGAGTGGGAATGAGTGCTATGATGCTAATATATCTTCAAGATTGTTAAAATGAATGAAGCATGTTGAACTAAGACCTTGAAAATACTCTATGTGGCCTACTAATTAAATGAGGAAGGTACCTCCTCTAAACAAATCCCCTTAGGGAATCTTCCAAAATACTTCCCCTACACATATGACATAGGACATGTAAGTACCTCATTGAAATATGGCATTGGTTACTTCTCACCTCTAATGATATGCTTCCGTTAAGTGTGTGTCTCTTGTCTTATCAACTTACGAGAATCATCCTCATTATTATAGTCATACACTCTAGTAACTAGATCATTTTCATTATCATCACTCTCAAATTAATGAGTCCTCATGACATCAATGTATGATATGATCTTCTCAAGAATGAAAGGAAACCTAGCTAGGCCAAATTACCTCTCCAAGAAATTCTAACACATAGACACCTATGAGATATTCCTTCCAATCTTCCTAGTTTTCTTGGTAATTAAGCAGAGATTCTTCTTTATTAAGGAGATCATCTATATCCCAATTGATTTGAAGTGAGGAACCTTTGATGGAAATGCCTAGGTAGGTGGAACCTAAAAGGTAGATGGTTCTAAAGGATTAACATGTAGAGCATCCCTCTTGTTAGACTACTTAACCAAGCTCCACTTACTCCTAATGATGGGGTATATTGGATATGGGTACACCAACATAGCTAATAATATTTTTTTCTTTTTTTTTTCACAGATAACTACGATACCATATCTATGATGTCATAGATATGATATTGTAGCCCAACATATGATGTCATAGATGTAATGTCGTGAGCCATTATCATACCTATAAGTATAAGTCCAAAATCATGTCAAACCTTAACATTGATAAATAATTAGAAAAACTATGTTAGTTTGTTCTCTTAAACTTAAGGATAGCTGTGAGTACCTACAATGTAGTAAACTATAGTTTTCTAACATACTTTTTCAAGTGGATTGTTCCTATATATAATTCATGTATGAAAATAGAGATCAAAATTTTTCTTAATCATTACAAAATCTCAATTACACTATATTTACATTCCTATGCAATTTACTTTTCTATTTTCATTTACATTTCATAAGTCATTTAGTTTTCTCATGTTTATTGGTATGGATGAAATAAGTACAATTAGCTTTGAGAAAAACGTATAATTATCTGATGACCCAGTAGTGGCTTAGCTTGATTCGCTTAGTAGCAAAGTTGCTTGGTAATCCCATTAGTAGTTACATTAGCCTAAGACATGTATGGTAAACTAAGAATGGATATTTATTGCCATCAGGCTATCTTAGCTTTACTTTTCCATTTCTTGTAGTTAATAGAACTCATACTCATTTCATAATATTTTTCCTTAGTAATTTAAAAGCCTTTCAACATCACTTAATCATATACCTCACTCAAAGTTAGATCATATGTTCTAAACTTTAATAACTCTAGTGGGAAGGTAACAATCACAAACATGTCATCAATACACTAATATACTTATATTTTTCTATCCATGAATTATGATATAGTCATGTACATTTACTTGTAACTTCTATGCTTGGATGTTGCGAACTCTCAATCATTGGTGCCATTACTAGGGACAGTGTTAATATAGACTAGCTAATTGATTTTATCAAAGTTTACTGTATTTTCATTTTTAAAGTTTATCTTTTAGATTTATAACAAATCTTAGACATACATACTTAAGCATTAATTGATTAAAAATGGCTTCAACACATAAGACAAATTTCCCACCTACTATTGATCTTAATGAGAGTAATGATAGAAACTACATTGAAGAGAACTAGAGTGAACTAATTGGTGTAGGAACACGTCTTCCAATTCCCTTTTTCTCTTCCCTACATGTGATTTTTGTAGGTTTTAGGCTTTGTGAAGATGTCTTGAAGGTTAAATAGATGTCTTCTTTGATAGCTGGGAGTTCATGGTAGACATCTGGGGCATGATGTCCTTGCCCAAAGATGAATCTTCACAAGAGATGTCTTGGAATTCTTGAAGACATCTCATGTGAGACATCTCAACTAGGAGGAGACATCTTACCTATGAAGGAGAAATCTCCCAAATTTAGGAGACATCTCTCCTAAAAGATGTGTCTTAATAGAAGATGACCTAAGGAGGCTAAAGATGATCCATATGGCTAGGAAACTTCTAAAATTGGTTGTTCTATATTGAGAAATAGTCCACATAAGGTGAAAAAAGATAGAAATATCATGGAATCTCAAGTTAAGCTTGAGGAAGGTTTTCTAGGCTTTTTTCTTACTATGTCAATAAATATGAATTGTGTTTTGTGTTTGTATTACCAAGAAGAGATGATATGTTATGAAAGTTCATGTGTTAAGCTTGAGCAAGAGTGTGTGAGAGCACATTGAGTTAGGGCATATGTGGTTGCAACTCCAATTTCAATTATATGATGTATTGGCCTATGTATTCTTGTTCTTGATTCTATGTTAAGATGTTAGTCCTGGGTTATGGGAGAAATTCTCCATTGGTTTTGTCTTGCATTGAGGATAGCCATTATATGGTTGTAGAGCTTCATGCTTTGCAACATCATTTGAGTATTAAAAGTTTTGGACCTTTCGTAGATTTTGGAATCCTTGTGTAGTCTTCTTTTAATAATTAAAGATTGTTACTTTTCTTGTTTTCTAGCATATAACTTATCTTTTAATAATATCTAGGTCGAGTATGTTGAAGATGATTTTTTATTAAAGTGAACCTACTCCAACCAATTAGTGGTATCAAAGGTTTTTGTTGCTTATTACTTGGACTTAATTATGGATTTTTTCAAGTTCAAATGATGCCTATGAAGAAACATGTATAAGCCCTAAATAGAGACATAGAGAGCATGAAGTGTACCTTCCAATTGATGGTTGCTTGGTTGGACAAAATTGATGCAAAGCTAGATAGGAATGCAAGTCCAAGCTATATTGCAACACATGGAGATGATAAGATTTCACATTCAAATGAAGAAATCTCATAGCCTAGTGAAGATGGAGCAAATCATATGGAAGGATAATCTAGTTATGGAAGTGTAGGAACACATCAACCAAGGATTCTAATGAAAGGAAATCCTAATCCTTGGATGAGAATTCCAAGAGCTCTAATAGTGTGACTACTTCTCTTGGAAAGCTAGATGAGGAGGATAAAGCAAGGCTTGCTATACTATTTTGTAATGCTACAAGGCTCTTGAACATTGAGTTCAAGACCTTTAATGATATAGATAAAAATAATGCTCTTTTAAGTTGGCTAAAGGTACTTAACAAGCATTTTGAGTTGGAAGAGGTACCAAATCACTTAAGGGTACTTATTACCAAATCTGTATTAGAAGGAATGGCTCCTACTCTATGGGAAAAGGTGTTCATAGTTATGAAAGATAAAATGATCAACCCATAAGAGATTGAAATTTGATGAAGTACATGTTAATAAGAAAATTTGAATAGTCTCTTTAGAGATAAGAGATCATTATGAAGTTTAAATTCCTAAGGAAAGGTGATAAAGATGTTAAAGACTTCTACATCGAATTTTGTGATATATTTCATCAATGTAAGGTAAAATGGAAGGAGTATGAATAAACTTCAATATTTTTAAAAGGTCTCAAAATGGCATATCAATAGGAGTTGTCTTTTTATGAGCCACAAACTCTTGATGAGGCTTATGATTTAGCACTCTAGGTAGAAAAGAAACTAATGGATTTGGAAACAAGAGCAAAAAATCTTCCAAGGCGAAGAACAAGGGATCCAAATTTGAAAACAAGGATGATAGTCATGATAAGAAAATAGAAAAAAAATGATGAGAAGGATAGAGCCAAGAAGAATCAATGCAAGGAAGGAAAAGGTTAAGAAAGGAGTTCATCCGAGAATTTTATGCTTCAAGTGTGGAGAATGGGGAAACAAGTAATGGAAAATTCCACTTCACAAGGGTAACCAAAGGTAAAGATATAAAAACCATAGAGGTAGAGGAGACATCAAGCCATGCTCTTCAGAGAAGTAATCCTAATGCTCCCAAGAATGAGGAATTTTCTGAATTAAATTTTTGTGCATTCATGAGGAATGTAAATAGAGTCCATCTTACTAGGAAATTATTATTCCATATTAGGGCTAGATGTTTGTATAGTGGGGAATGAATTCTTATTTTGATTAATAGGAAAGACTAAGAAAATTTTATTTCTCCTAGGCTAGTTACTAGATTAGGTCTCGTAACTAATCCTTATCCTAGACCTTACATAATGCATTAGTTATCTATAGATTTCTCTCATAAGATGAGAAAACAATGTACTTTGAAATTTAATATTAGGAGTTTTCATGATGTTGTGAAGTGTGATGTACTTCCAATAGATTATGCTGATGTAATTCTTTGTAGACCTTGGAATCATAAAAATGGTGCTCAATTTGATGAAGCAAGAAATGTATGGAGTGTAGCTAGATCTAATGGAATCAATGAGCTGATTTCCATGATGGCTGAATGAGGCAAAAAAGCTTACTTAATGCCTTAATCCTTCTAGGAGAGAGGGAATACATTAAAGAACATGATGAAATAGTTTTTTGAGTTGTTGTTATATCACTAGTTGCCTCTAACCATGATGATGTTTAAGATGAAATTCCTACATGTGTGCTAACTTAGAGGATAAATTTCCCAAGGTATTCAAGGGGGAACTAGATGGATTAACAACAATGAGGAATGTATTGCATTAGATTGATTTCACCCCTGGTGCTACCATTCCAAATAAGATAGCTTACAAGATGATACCAAATTAGCATGTAAAATTACAAAGAAAACGAAGAGGATTTACTTACAAATGGCTTCATGAGAAAATCTATCTTACCTTGTATAGTTTTAATAGTACTAGTGTCAAAGAAGAATAATGATGAATGAAGGATATGAAATGATTCTATGGAAATCAAAACAATAATAATGAGGTACATGTTTTCTATCCCAAGGATGGATGATATCCTTGATTTTCTTACCAATGTGGAAATTTTTAGTAAAATTGATTTAAAGAATGGTTACCATCAAATTAGAATCAGACCTTGTGATGAATGAAAGATAATTTTTAAGACACAAGATGGATTAATTGAGTGATTAATGATGCCATTTGGACTCATGAATGAACCTACTACATTCATGAAGTTGATGCATGATGTATTAAAGGACTTGATTAGTAAGTTTTGTATTGTCTTTTTTTACAATATTTTGCTCTATAACTCTAATGAGGAAGAGCATTTGGATTACTTGTAGATGGTGTATCTTACATTAAAGGAGGAAAAATTAGTGATCAATGAGAAGAAAAATTATTTCTTCAAGAGAGAAATCACATATTTGGAGCATGTGATTTCTAAAAATCAAATTCAAATGGAAGCTACCAAGGTGAAGGCTAGTAGGGATTAACAAACTCCTAAGAATGTTGGGGAGGTAAGATCATTCCTTGATTTAGTGGGTTTTTATAAATCGTTCATCAAAAATATTTAGTGGTATTTCTTATTCCATGTTTTCTTTATTACAATAAAATAAAGATTTTAGATGGGATAACAAAACCTAAGTAATCTTTGACTTGTTAAAAGCAAAAATTACCAATGAACTGGTGTTGGCAATTCCTTATTTTCAAAAGCTTTTTTAGGTGGAGATGGATACAAGAGGACTTTCCATTGGTGGGATACTTTTACAAGAAGGTAGACCTATTACTTTCTTTTCTAAAATGTTGAATAAGTCAAGGAAAAACTATAGTATATATGAGAAGGACTTGTATGCTATTCTTCAAGAAATTAAGCATTGAAGGTCCAAGGAATTCACTTTGATAATGAACCACAAAGCACTAAAATTTCTAAATTTCTAAAATAAGTTGAATGCAAAGAATATGCAATGGGTTGCATAGTTACAAAATTTTAAATTTTTGTTGAAACACAAGAGTGGGAAAGGTAATTTCATGGCTAATGCATTACCTAGGATGCATGTGGTAAATTTTAACATACCTCATGTGGAATATATGTGTGCTTTTACTTATTATATGAATATGATGTTGATCTTGGGCAAGTTTAGAGGAGCCTCAAAGAGTTTTTGTTGAATAGGATAGACCAGTGAAGGGACTATTATATTCAAGATAAACTATTATTTAAAAATGAAAAGGTATGTATTCCTAATTATGATTTTAAGAAAAACATTTATTTGAAAAGTATGTAGTGGCATGACAAGTTACATGGGTAGGAATACAATATTGAAACTTGTGGATAGGCACCATTTTTGATCTGGTATGGCAACTAAAGTTTTGAAATTTGTGAATAAGTATTTGACTTAACAAAAGTTCAAAGAAGATAAAGGAATGAATAGACATTCTATGCCTTTGGCAATTCCCATGGGTCCATGGAAAAGTGTTTCTATGAATTTTATGAATGCTATTCCAAAAATCAAAAATGGAAATGATGTAAATTTTATCATTGTGGATAGGTTCTCCAAGATGGCATATTTCATTCCATGAAAAAATGTAAGTAATGCTTTTCATGTGATAAATTTTTTTTTTTAGCATGTTGTAAATTTCCATGGAATTCCTTTAAATATTAGTGACAAAGATTCCAAACTCACTAGTCACTTTTGGAAGATCCTTTAGAAAATTTTGGAAATAAAATTAAATTTCTCTAGTACATATCATCACAATCTAATGTTTAAACTAAGGTGGTGAATAAATCCTTGTTGAACATATTTGATGAGCTGCAATATCATGTCTGCGATATCGGGTATGTGATATCAAAGCCTTCCAAGTGATATCGTGTACGTGATATCAGGGCTTGCCTCATTGCCTATAAATAAGAGGTGGGTGCACTTGGTTTGCATAGTTAGCCTTAGTCCCTTACCCAAACTCTTGCCTTTTTCCCTTTCTAGAGATAGAATTATTTCTGAGTGCCTGCAATAGGAGTCATAAAGTGAACGAATCTTTATTCGAGCATTGTGTACTTGAGCACACCTTATGTACAACAATAAAGACAAACTTTGTGATAAACCTTACAACATTTAGAATAGATTAATTAATGTTAATTACTTTTACTTAATGCTTTCCTTAGTTAATTAATGTTCTCTATCTCACCCTACAACTCTCCTAAGTAAGCACACTCTGTACGATCACTTCGAGCATGCGTGTAATGCTTGGTAACCTAGTAACGATTAGCGTTTGGTAATCCCAATAGTGTTGCATTGGTTCAAGATGTGTACGGCAAGTGAGAACGGATGCTGGTGTTAGGACTAGTTAAAGCATAGTTGAGTAGTTAAATCAAAATTAGTTACTTCGTTATCTCTCTCCTTCCTTTGTAGCACTAGGATATAATAACATAAAAACTATAAAAATCATGTACCTCAAGTTTACTTAACCATACAATCCTGCTATACAAGTAATCTTGGGAAGACAACGATTGATCAACCCATCCTTGTTCCACAAAGGTGCATAAGCACTTAGTCCTTGGAATTCGACTAGATTATGCGTGGACGCTTGTATTCGTATGGTTGAGCATAGGGATACCTCATCACTCATCATTGGTGCGTTGCCAGGGACTTTGTTGTTTGTGCACTAATTAGAACTTAAGAAATTTTTCTCATCGTTGGAACGAATCCTTAGGGTTGGTTACAAGAAAAAAATATATAATAATATATAATACATTACACACTAAATAGACAATCATGTCTTCTTCTTCGTACGAAAGTGTTTCACTGCCTAGGTCTGATACAAGGAACAATCGGAGGCATAGTAAACATGATAATCTGCCAGTCCCTCAACAGTTTTGTGTGGTATATGTTCATCTCACTGAGTATATACCAAACTTTACCTTTATCCTCCACCAGGATGAACAACTACGTTGGTGAGATTTAGAAGGTAAGATAGTGTTACCTCTTGATCGCTCAGTCCCGGGCATGCTTCTTTGTGACCTCACACAAATTGGTATGTAGCACTTATAGGTAGAGTACATTATGCATGATCATGACTTGGGAGAGTATCGACCCACAAAGGCACAGCGTCAAAGGGATTTACAACAAGAGAGATGTCATGAATCCATGAAGGGAAAGTTGTCAAAAAATGTCCCACATGTCTTAAGCAAAAATGAGGGTGATGAACCTACCTCAGGCAGCCGCCCACACAATGATGTTCCTTCCATTGACTTTAGTCAAGGGGTTGTGTATCAGAATCTTTACTCAACTATCCATAACCTAGATTCTGGTACCGATAGACATAAAGTGTCTGAAAAAGGAACACAAACACATGACAAAGATGGACATTCCGATCATAACCGTTATCAAGGCCATGATCACTGAAGAGAAGGAAGTAGGCACCAACATGATGACGATCCTCCTTCTTCTTCACCTTCATCATCTCCTTCACCCTCTCATTTTGGATCTAGATGCAGCTACAAAGAAAAAGACCATGACGATAAGGGTAGGTGAAATGGGATTCATAGACAAAATAGTCGATAAAGGGGATGAGGGCACTCTATAGAAACACATCGTGAAAGAAGGAAGAGTAGGGAACAACATGGGCATCATTAATGCCACAAATGAGATGATCATGATGAACCCCTACTCACTACTCAAAGTATGTTAGACATAACTGAGGCCATTAGGATCCCAACAAGGCACCAAAAGGATAGTAGGATCAAGAGATTAGACATGAACAATATCCCATGATTTGAAGGGGGATACAACACTAATCCTCAAAATCATCTACAAGAATTTCATGATGCATGTGCCTTACAAAACATAGAAAATGAATGGAAAAAATTAAAGTTGTTTCCATGGACGCTAATAAAAAAAAGTAGAAAGTTGGTACCAATCCCTAGAACCAGAATCCATTCGTAGGTGGAGTACCATGTTAAAATTGTTCAATGATAAATACCAAATGTACTCTTGAGTGTGCAACCTACGAAAGTAAATCCAAGGTTGGAAACAAGGAGGACATGAACCCTTGGATGCTACCATGGGTCAATATTATGCACTGTTGCATCATCATCTTGGCCATGGTTATTCGTAGAGGGGTCAACTACACCATCTCGTAGATGGGCTTAGGAATGAAACACGAAGAACCCTTGGGACTTATGCCCAAGGAAGACTATCCGAGCTTAGGACCCATCAAGTACAAAGATTATTAGAGCAAGTTGCTAAAGAGAAAGGTGAGTTATGAAAAGAGAAAGTGCAGAGGAATATAATAGAGATCCTTCCCTCCAAAAGAAGGGAGTAAGATTTTGTGAGGATGAAGAAGAGTCACCACTTGAAGAGATGGTGAATAGGAAAACTTTTCCCATTCAAAAACTTCCATCAGAAGTATCAGCAAAAGTGGATAAAATGTGGGACTCCCTAGATGATAAATTTCAAACCATTCTCAAAATATTAGAGGAGTCTAGAGAGCAAGCTAATGAACGGGAAAAGAAAAAAAAGAGAGAAGCAGAATATGCATGTAACAAGGGTAAGGACAAAGTTTCCATCATCGAAGAGGTTGTGGATTCAGATACAGACAATGATAGTGGATGCAAGATATGCCAATATGACCATCCTAAGAGATGTTTCCCTGTAATCTCACATGTGCAGGAGTCTAGGATGTATGCACTGAACCCACAATTAAACAAAAGGAAAACACCTCGAAGGTTACCTTATCCTCAAGGGAACCCAAGGTAGTTCCACCAACCTTAACATATTATCCAAGTGGAACTCCATCAAAACATATCGAGTAGTATCAACAGTGGAAATCCCAAAATCATGGGGAATGCCACCACCATGGCAACAATATCCTTACCAAAAACCTGACCTGTATGAATACTACATGTAGTAGCCAATCTCTCCACATGACTCTACTGGTCAGGTCACTCTTCAACCTCACTACCAAGCTCATGAGTACTATAGGACTCCTTCTCCTAGGGGTGATGTTCCACAGACATACTATCCTTCTCATCCAACTGCATCTCTTCCACCCATATCTCCATTACCACCTGCTCCAGCTATGCAGGGTGAACTCCATGCCTAGCCGCAACAACGTAACGCTACAAGGGCTGTTAACTCTCAATCTACTATTGGTTCTAAAAACTACATGAAGAAAGGACCTTTCTTCAGAACCACTAGTCAAACTAAGCCCTTGCAACCACAAGCAACTAATCCTTTAGGTGCCTCATTACCAATCAAAACTTCAAAACTCCCTTCAGGCAAAACACCATGCCCAATGGATATGGTCATGTTAAGTCATGCCATCACTGATTGGATTAAGGTCGACCATCTTCCTAGGAAATTTTCTAATCCTAGAAGTCCTCTTATATAGTTACAAATCACTAGGAATGAACCATGCAAGGCTCTTTTGGATTCAGGTTCCGGTGTCAACCTGATCTCTCAAGAAATGTACAAAGCTTGGAACCTACCTCCACTAAAAAAGAGTAACATTTATTTAAAGTTGGTTGACTAGTCCATCACTGTTCCATTAGGGCTAGTGGAGGACATTATCACCACTATTTGTGGGTGGTCATATCCAATTGACTTCCTAGTGATCCAAGTGAACAAAGGTAAGGGGGAATTTCTAATCATAATGGGAAGAGCATGGCTAAGCACAATTGACACATGCCTAGGAATTTGTGAAATTTCCCTAGAAATATCAAAGGAAAATATGTTTGTGAAGATTGAGAAGAAGAAAGTTCCATGCATCGTATATAGTGGCACAGGCTGTAATTGCGTGCAGAAGGCATGGTTTGTACAACGTTTAACATTGCCTACATGCAATCAGTGTGCACAAGTGACTAATATACAAAGATTCTTGTATGTAGCAGCCACAAAACAAGAAGGCACTTAGTGGCTGATAGTTGATCAAAAGAGTAGTTCAACTATATGCATGGAACCAACTGAGGGTTTGACTTGCACATACATCAATAGCATAGACACATTAGAGCAAGTCCATCGCCAACTTCCAAGTCTTGACATTGAAAATATCAACTAGGGAAAGTTGGAAATCCCTAATAAGTTTAAGTAGGAGCCCCTTGAGTTAAAACCATTGCCCACCGGTATGGAGTACACGTTTCCCAAGAATAGAAAACTAGTAATTATTAATGTGAAGCTTCCTCCTCAACAAAAAGAGAGACTAATGAAGGTGATAAACAAATGGTCAAAAGCCTTTGCTTGGTCATATCCCAAATTAACTAAAATAGATCCTAAGATATGCCAACATAGAATTTACACCGACCCCTCCATGAAGCCTCGACGACAACCGCAAAGGCAATTGAGCCCAAAGCTTAAGCAAGTGGTTAAGGAAGAAATCGAACAGCNAAGACCAAGCCAAGACTACATTCACCAATCCTTGGGGAACATTTGCATACAAACAGATGTCATTTGGCTTTTGCAATGCCCCTACAACATTTCAGTGATTAGTTCTAAGCATATTCTAGTAGCAGATAGGAAATGGTATGGAAGTCTTCATGAATGACTTCTCCACTTACAAAACGAACTTTGATCAAGCCTTGAACTGGTTAGAGCAAGTACTAAAGTCATGTGTAGAAACCAATTTGAGGCTCAATTGGCAAAAAATCCATTTAATGGCCCAAGAAGGTGTCGTATTAGGGCATAAGATTTCACAAACAAGGATAGAGGTAGACCCCGAAAAGATCAAATTCATCCAAGGAATCACTCGACAACCTAAAATTGTAAAAGATATTTGATCATTCCTTGGACACACTAGCTACTAAAAAAGGTTTATTGAGAACTTTTCAAAGGTTTCAAAACCATTGGTTGAACTAACGAAAAAGCATGTACCTTTCAAATGGACCAAGGAATGTGAACTAGCTTTCCAAACTTTAAAATAGAAGCTTATAGAAACACACATTCTACAAGCTCCTGACTAGTATAGACCATTCCACATAATGACTGACGCATCCAATATGCTTTAAGAGCTATAATTACATAGTTAGATGACAAAAAATGTCCTTATTACATTCAATGTGCAAGTAGGAGTATTGTTGGTGCACAACTTAACTACACCAAAACAGAGAGAATTAATGGTTGTAGTGTTTGCACTAGAAAACTTTAGGCACTATGTCCTGCACTATAAGGTATTTGTGCATATGGATCATAGTGCAATAAGGTTCCTAATGAATAAACCAACAATGATCCCTCACATCATATGATGGCTCGTGTTCTTACAAGAGTTCGATCTTACAATGATTGATCGAAAAGGCACCGAGAATGTAGTTTCTACTCATTTATCTTGGTTCTGAAGGGACAACAAAGAGGATGAGTATCCAATTTCTAATCACTTCCCTGATGAACTCCTCTTTGCAGGTGTAATAACTAATCAATTGACCATGGAAACAAACTGGTATAGTAGTATTCTCACCTATCTCCTTACTCAACAAACACCAGAAGAGTTAGACACTAAAAAGAAACAACAGTTCCTTCACTGAGCCAAGTATTTTATGGAGATCAATGAGCAACTTTATAAAGCATGTCCCAATAGCTTGGTTTGATGGTGTGTTCCTGATATAAATCAACTAAAAGTTCTCCAAGATGCACATGAGGGTCCTTGTGGTGGTCATTATGCCAGGAAACGAACAACCATTAAAATCCTACTTGTAGGATATTATTGGCCTACATTATTTTGGGATGTCCATCATTTTTTCCAATCTTGTGAGTGTTATCAACATGATAGGGGAATGACTACTAGAATGGAGGATCCACAACAATGGATTCAACCTTTAGAACCCTTCAACATATGGGGAATTGATTTTATGGGGTCCATTACACCAATGTCCAATGGGAAAGCTTACATCATTGTTGTTGTTGACTACTTTAAAAAATGGGTAGAAGCAGCCACTGTTAAGGATTGTACATCATCTACAGCTACACAATTTATTCAACAAAAAATTGTAAACAAGTTTGGTGTGCCTCGTGCACTTATTTCTAATAATGGCACACATTTTACAGGTGCAACTTTTTGGAAGCTGATGCGATGCTTAGGGGTTGAACACAAATTGACTACTCCATACCACCCTCAAGCAAATAGTCAAGCTAAGGTCACCAATAGGGAGATTACAAAAATATTAACAAGAACTATTAGCAAGTATAGGAGAGATTGGAGCACCAAACTGAATGATGCTCTTTGGGCATACTGCTCCACATGGAAACTTCCTATAGGCTACTCTCCCTATGAGTTAGTGTAAGGAAAACATCCAATGCTTTCCATTCAAGCATAACTTCGTACACTATCTATGGCATATGATCTCAACCTTGACCTTGATCTAGCACAAAAAGAGTGGTTAATGACCCTTAACTTGCTAGATGAGAACTAATTAGCCACCCTGTCATCTAACGAATTACACAAGGCCTTCAATAAACAACATCATGACATAAAAATTAGGAAAGTTAAATATCAACTAGGAGATAAGGTTCTGTACTGGAATCCCACACACGTGCCACAATGCACTAAATTTCAAATGTTGTGGGAAGGACCTTATATTATTTATGCAACTTTTCCTTTAGGGACCATGATGATTTACAAACCTGAGAGCCTGGATAAGAAATTGTTGGTCAACATCCAACAAACCAAACCTTTCCATGAGCTTAGAATAGCCAATACCAATACTACCTCTGTTGGTGGACAACCTTGCTCGTTATTTCAAATCTCCTCCTTCCAACTCAGTCGTGGGGGAGATGGCCAGCAATGCTAACCATTCTAAGCCCTCAGCTCTTTTTTTTTTGTATTTTTGTTTTACACATTTGTTTTCAATTTTATTTATTTTTTTGTTTTACATCATCATTCACATTTTTTCCTATTTCTTTGTTTGATTTACTTTCATTCATCATATAATAAGTGCTTATGATGGTGGATTGTACTATAATGGTGTTGATTGTTAATATTGGGTTTTTACCTTTGATTTTCACTATTGATACTATGATATGGTTTGATGAGTGGCGAGGTACCCCTACACTCAACCATACGAAACGAGCGTCGCACGCGCGATCCGGTTGAACTCCGCAGATGGACTAGTTGTGGTATCTAGATAGTTAGCCTTAGGTCGCAGTTCGCTGTCTTCCCATCTAGACTAGTTTTGCATATGTCACGTATGGTTTAGTCTAGATGAGGTGTATGATGTGTTCCT
>MNCI01023311.1:229189-258513 GCA_015680685.1 Gnetum montanum | reverse complement strand
GTGAGTGTCCTTGGGAACAACTTGAGCTTCTGCCACTCATTATCTATATTTTGCAAGGCACAGGCATCGTGGAATGCCTGTAAATGATGTTGAGGATCAGCGTTGTATCCCCCTTCAAAATGTGGGATATTATTTATGTTCAAACGCTTGATCCTGTTGTCTTTTAAATGCCTTGTGGGGATCCTAACTACCTCTGTGATATCTAGCATGCTGAGGGTTGCAAGTAGGGGTTCGTCATGATCCTCTCTTTCATGACGTCTATGATGTCTTCGTGGTGGTTCCCTACTCTCCCTACGTCCTTGCCCTTGTCCTAACTCCTCTCGACCTTCTTGTCGAGGTATTTCATCTTCCTTTTTACTTTTACCCTCTCCGTTATGCTCACAATGGTTGCGCCCAGATGTGGAAGGAGAGTGTGAGTGGTGAAATGAAGGAGAAGAGGAAGGGGTTCCATCACCATGGCGATGTTTCTTACCTTCTCTTTGGTTGCTTTGGCCCCGATCGTTGTAACGATCTAAGTGTTCGTCCTTAGTGTGAGTGGTTGTTCCTACCGTGAACAGTTGGTGCTCATGGGGATCAGAGCCTATGGCATGTACAGTTGATCGAAGGCCCTGATGCCTACCCTCTTCACCATTANTGTACAGTTGATCGAAGGCCCTGATGCCTACCCTCTTCACCATTGTTCACCACAAACTATTAAATATGTTCAATTTTTTCTTGGTCATATAGGATACTATGAAAGATTTATTGAGAATTTCTCAAAAAGGGAAAAACTACTAGTATAACTAACAAAAAAAGACATACCATTCATAGAGTCATAGGAGTATAAATGTAGATTTTACCTAGAAAAAATGCCTAATGAATCTTAACCTATTGGATGAAAATCAACTAGTAGCTCAAATGTTCAATGAGGTCAATAAAAAGTATGTTAAATGTTGACATGATGCTATGATTTGATAGGTTTCTATTAGATCAAGTGATAGAGTCACATATTCTAATCCAAATAATGTGCCTTACATCATCCATGCTATATATCAATATGAGGCCATGAAAATCTACCATCCTAACAACCTAAAAAAACTTATTCTTATCCATATTCAATAAGTTAAACCATTTAGTAACTTCCAATCACTTATAGAGTCAATCATTGCCTTTACTAAAGAGAAACTCTATTCAATCTTCTATGTTTTATCTTTTAATGATAGTCCTAGGGGATTTACTTATAACTCTTAGTCCTTGTGAAGTTTCTTTTATTGTTCCTTTCTTATATTTTTAAATTCTTTGATATCTTTCCATTCTTTCATACTTTTCCCTTTTTATTTATATAAATTTTTGTTCTTTTATTATTTTTTATTCTTTACAACATTTTTTTCTTTGAATATTCTAATTTTGTATTGTATATATCCTTGACATTTTTACCAATAAAGATCTTGATAATAAGAAAAATGTTGTTTATATAGAGAAAATTTAACCCTATGTTATTACATTATTAAAAGACTGATTATATATCTGGTGAGACATCATCTAGTTCCCTTATTTCTAGTAATAATAGGTATTTACCATGGGCTTAATATAATTCTCATTACATAAACCTAAATTTAACCCATGAAATTTATCCCTTAAAGAAAACATGAAGAACTAAGAGGCTAAAAAAAGGATGTGACATCAAGGGGATTTGTTGATTCTTTGAACTTTTTCTATGAGTTCCAATCCTCCATGTGTTCATGTCATTATTCAAATCTTTCTCTAAAAAAATACAAGATGCCATAATATGGGAAAATGATTTTAGTTTCTTTTCCAAAAAATATAAATACTTTATTTCGTAACAAAATAAGTGTTTGCATCCTAAGGAGGGCTAAACTACAACTGTTAAAACAAAATAAATGTAAGTAGAATAAAATTGAGAATAAAAACCTAATTCATGAGCAAGATATGGTTTTGAAGAATGGAATTGAATCTTTGGAGATGATGATATGAATGAAGAGGTTGTAGGAGCAATTGAGAATTAATTTCGAGACAAAACAACATTGGAGTCAAAAAAATTCTAACTCTAGAGACTGACATTGGAGGCTTATAAATTATATATTTGGGAACCAAAGCTGATGTTGTTAAATAAATTTAAGAAACATGCTAGGGTTGGCCTTGGAGGTATAAATGTGGTTGTGGAGAATTCTGATGATCTAGAAAGACTATTATAAGCACTCATGATCTCTTGAAATCTTACAAATATGCTTAAGATCTCTAGAAACTAGTCCAAGATTTATTATTTAAAACCCTATTTATAGGGCTATGATTCCAATTCCAACTTAGGATTGCTAATTTTGAACTTCTAAACTTCACAAATCTAGTGGCCAAGAAAGGTAATGCTAATGTTAATGCTAATATTAGTGTTAGCATCACCAAAACTTAGGAAATTTAGAACAAGTTTGACCAAGTACTAGTTTGAGCCTTTATAAATTTTGAATGATGCTAATAATCCTCGAGGCCAAGGAATGATGCTAAGTGTTAAAATGAAGATGCTGGATAACATGTCTAAGGTTCCAATGATGGAGACTCTAATGCTAATATTAGTTTTAGCATCAATGTCACTCATAGTTAGCCAAATTTCAACATTTTGATCAAGTTGGCATTTTGAGCTCCCAATACCCCATTTAACCCCTAAACTGATGTCAAACACTACAAAGATGAAGTCAAGGAACCCAAGAAGCCTATGGATGGTATCAAATGTGGTTCTAGAAGGTCAAAGATGATAAAATATGGGCTCCACATGTGGTAATGCTAATGCTAATGCTAACATCAATATTAGTGTCAACAAGATACTTAGAAAATTTATGAAATTTTCCAAATTGATGTTATAAGCCTCTAGGATACCAAAATTGATATTGGAATATGCTAGAATGATGCTTTTAGAATGTCAAGGAGAATAAAAAAATAAGAGGATGATGTCAAATGTTGATCATAAGTGCCAAGGAAAATGCTAACATTAGCATGATAATGTTGATTTTTGTATCAGTGTCACTTATATGAAAGAAAATTGTAACTCTCAAACTACTAATAACTATATTTTACCTTGCTGAAATTATCATTCTAAAACTAAAACTAATGTTGATAATTTTTCAAAGAGCCAAGAAAGGTAGAATGAAAGCTAAGTTGTAGGTGAGATGTGCCATGGTGAAACCCAAGGTCAAGATTTTTCTACAAGTTAACATTAGTATGAGCATCAACCTAGAGCTAAAATTTTCTTGGGTTTTAGGAACCCAAGGTCAAACTCGCTAAAATCACCAAATTTTATCCTAGTGAAGCTATAGAAGCCTAGGATGTGCCATTTGGGGACTCATGAGATTGAATTTACCTGCAAGATGTAGTTTCATGAGGTGATGTTGGGAAGATCATAACTAACTTAAATAACCCTTGTAGATCTTCATGAGTTGAGAATTTTCCTTGCAATGCTAATTTGATGAAGTTGTATGTTTGTACTTATGTGGAATAATATTTAACCACACTTAATCTTGGTTCTATGAAAAATTAAAAAGTTTGGTATAATAATAACTATAACTTACATTTAAATCTTAAGTTCCAATGGATATTTGTAGGAGTGTTTATACAAGGACATTAAGGGTAGAAGCTTGCTTTGGGGAGGATCCACTTGTATAACTCTTGTGTCTTATACTTGACAACCAATTTTACCTCATCTTGAATATTCCAAAATGTTATATCACCTTCCATATTATTCATTAACCTTATATTGATTCATATACTTAACCATTTTCACCTTCACTAGTCATTGGCCACCTATTTTACCATCATTTTTTGATATTTCATGGAAACTTTCACTAGACTTTAGCATTATTTTTTGGCTAGATATTCCAAATTATTCATATTTCCCCTAGAATTAAGTGGATTTTTTTAATTTTTTAAAGGTAATATCATAGATAGGATATCACATATACAATATTGTCAATATAAAAGACTATATATAGACACCAACCATTAGAAAAAATTTTCATTTATACAAAAATGCAAGAGGAGCTCATGTTGTTTATCTACTAGAGAATTCTCTAAGAGCCATATCTTCCATGTCTCAAAGCTAATTTCAATTCTATTTAAATCAATGAGCTCCTAGAGTGAGCTTCTATGTTGTTGGGGAACACTAGGGGGTCCAGGGGTGGGGACATTTGCATAAATTTTGGAAAAGGTTTGCTAACTCTTGCATTATAGAAGTACATAAAGGGTTAGTAATCTTATGATTTATAGAAATAAATTTTTCAAATTTTTGAATTAGGATTTAGGCCAATAAACTTAATATTTCTCTCATAGGAATGTTTTGTAATCTAAAAATAATATATTAGGATTAAGCAATAGGATTATTAATCATATAAGCAAAATTATGGCTTTTCCAAAATTGATCAAATTCTAATACTATAATCCTAATTAAAAATAAAATTATCCATATTTTGTAATTTTTATCAAAACCCAAAATCCAACAAGAGGTTACAAAAAATTAGGAATGTTTTCTAAATTTTTGAGTAATCAAAGTTTTCTATCACTACAAATGCCACCAAAAGGAGTCCCTGAGGAACATCACAACTTAAAGAGAAGAGACCAAGGGAAAAACATAAAGGATGAAGAAGTGAACATCTCTTATTGAAGATTAAAAAGCTCACTCTTATTTAATCCTATAGCCAACACTACTGATAGGATAGTTTGCATAAGTAGAGATTGTAGAACATCTGCCTTCTCCAAAACTAGGCCAACAAGTCATACATTTAAAAGATTGCATCTAGGCAATCAATGAAAAATCAATTATTTTCATAGTCATAGTGAAATTAAATTTTGGTCCTTTTATATAGTTTGCACCTAAAGAAATTCATGAGCAGTTGCAAATATCACCTTTTTCACCTACTTTATCTAGTAATAGTAAATGGTACCTTGGGAAGATATATTAATTCTGACATAATAGGCAAGATGATGCTAGAGTTATAATTGAGGGCATAACGATTCTATATTCAGTAGAAACCATTGCCAAAGCCCTAGATTTGCCAAATGTTGAAGCAAATATCACTCAAATATCTACAAGGTTAAACACTAATGCTAAGAACTTTTGGTTAGAAACAACCTATGGGAACCAATAAAAATAATATTATGGACTATCCTTAACAAAAAAAAATTTACTTCAAAATTAGCACTTATCACATCTCACATATGTTGCCAAAGGGAATGTCATTCTAATAAAAACAATTTAAGCAAACATCAATGCTCAAATAAAGATCTGTACACTTTTTGACTCTTGCTACAAGCACTCAAAAAATATTCTAACTCTTAAATGAACAAACTGCAAAAACTTCCCTAAGCCTATGATAAGACATCTCCATAAACACAATGAGTGAGTGCATATTTATAGACTTTATTATGGAGCTATGTTGACAAGGCCTCATAAACGTAGCATACACTACGTCAACGAGGCTTGTCGATGAGGCCACGTCGGCGGGGGCCCATTGATACAACACTTTGATGCTTCATCATTCATATATTGATTGACTACTAATCACCTCTCAAAATGCACTAGAAATCATTGACTTTCAAGTTGGTGGTAAATTAATAAAATCTCTACATCATTTTATATAGTTTTCTATTAAAGAAATGTGTTATAACTATAAGCAATGCTAGAAAATAAGAAGATGTATTATAACTACAAAGACAAAATCTTTCTAGTAAGAGATAAAAAATTTGTTGGAAATTAAAAAGTCTAAAGATCAGTTACAAGAAATATTTTTAGAAGGTACAAAAAATATTACTTTGCAATAGCTATAGAGGTAAGAAGTGGTTTAATAAAGAATGTCTACAAGCAAGATTAGCTATCAAAAATTCATATAATAAAAAAGCTTTGAATAATGACTACATGAAATTACTTCAAGAGATAAAAAGGGAAAATTTCTAAAAGAGCATCAAAACAATAAGGTACAACTGATAAAGCAAAGATCTATAAAATTTTTGGAAATTTTTTAAAAATAAAGTTTCTCCAGGCAAAGATATTCCATTTACATAGATAAAAGGGTTTTACAAAAATTTGTTTAATCATAAGACAAATACAATAACTAGTTACATACTCCTAGATATTTTATAGCATATGTATGATGTAGTAAAGGGAATTAAAAAATTAGCTTATAGAAAAACTCTAGGTGTAGAAGGATTGTATGCTAACTTATTAAAATGTAGTGGATAGTTAGTCTATAGAGAGACTTCAAAAATGCTTAATGAAGGACTTCAAAATCATTTGCCTAGATAATGGATGCTTAGCAGAGTTACTATGCTATGAGATAAATCATATTTAAATAATTAAATATTAATCATGATCAATGGCTTGACAAAAGGAAATAGTTTATGTACTATTTCACAAGTAGGATTTAAGAAAAAAGTGTTCTATGCTAGATCATCTGGTTACTCTTAGATATTGCATTGAACAAGCAAAGGATAAACAAGGTAAAATATTATATGCTTTTTAGATTTTACTAAAGCTTTTAACTCTGTTATAAAAGAATAACTATGGAGTAGACTTATCAAACATAGAGTTAACTTTGGTTTACTCAATATCATTTAAAGTCTATATAAATATATAATTTTTGAATTAAAAGATGAAGGAACTACATAATCTTATCAGTTTTATAGTAATATAGAAGTAAAGTAATGTTGCCTTCTTTCACCAGCTTTATTTGACATTTTTATTAATGAACTAGAAGCGTAAATTAAAGAGGTACCTATAAATCATAATCTTAAAGTAGATCAATCATGGATACAACTTTTAATCTTAAGCTAATAAAGGAAGAATATTAGCAAGAAAATCTCTACAATAAACTACATTACATCAAGCATGAGCTATAGCTCACTTAGTAGGCTCATACTATTTACACCATGAGGTATCAAGTTCAAAGCCTAATATCGATACCTCCATGCTAGCTTGAAGGCATGTTCCAAGTATAGATAATACAATCGAGTATTTTCTAAAAGAAAAAAACTACATTACATTAAAATTTCAAATAACATAAAGAACAAGGGAATAAAAACAACTTTAAGTGCAAAGGAAAAATCCTTAAAATTAAGTATCATCAAATAAAACTCTTCTCAATCTTGGGTTAAAACAATGGAAATATAAGCTACACCAAGACCAAGAACTTTAAGAAAGGGAACAAGTCTAATAATAATGGATGAAAGAGTATTCCATGAACACCCAAATAAAAATAATAAATACCAATAACCAAACCTTGATGAACCAACTACCATAAAATTACTTAATTTTTTTAAAAGTCAAAGCATTCCATATATTCTAAATTTGATACTTCCATTATTGCACATTATGGTTAACATTCCATAGATAGTTCAATCTTGGCCAAATACTAGTATTATAGGCAATAATAGTATAGGCAAGTTTGGATCAAAATAGACAAACTGAAGAGCCATTGATCCATAAAAAAATCAAAAAAAACATTAATAGAATCATGAATAATTAAAGTTCTATCCAAATTATTTAGAAGATGAAAAATGGTAATGTCAAGCTTTCAACATGTACTACAATGATATGGATGCTTAATGGTCCAAGATTCATTATTAATAGGAAGCCATCAAAGAGATAACTTATCAAGCATTAAAGCAAAAAATTGAGAAATTATTAAAGTTCCAAAAATCACTAAAAACCTTCAAGCCTTCCAATTGTATTTTATGATAATAGAGCTTGGATGTATATACATTTAAGAAAAAGCTTAATTTAGAAAATAAGTATCTTTCTCATAATCACTACCTCTAAGCTTACTCATTTGGATGTAGTTACGAAAAATGTGTTTTATGGAAAAAGAACCTAAGATGGTCATAACTTTAGGAAAAATAATTAGTTTAAAACTAAGTATGTTTCTAGTAATTACTACATTTAAGCCTACCCATTTGGATCCACTTATGAAAAATAAGTTTCCAAGGCTCCATACAAGTTAAGCACTTTACTATCCACTTGGTATATAAAGTAATATCTTGCTTATAATAATTTATTAAGCTTAAAAACCACCTTCTTTGTGAGAAGTGAAAATATCTCAAGCAATGCAACAAAAGCCCTTTCTAGAATAGATACTACTCTAAAAGAAATTTCACATAAGTTTTTCAATTTAATGATATGTAGCAATACTAGGGGTCCAACATGAGGAATAGTACACACAATTTGCTTGGATGATATACTTACAAAAAATAAACCTTCTAGCCATTAAAAGCTTTAGTCTTGTTCTTCCACTTATAAAGCCTTTTCTCAGTCTTCTAAATTGTAATGTTCCATAAATTTTTTGAGGATCTAACAAAGGTAAAAAGGAATGCCTAATGGATTGAAGACAATCAATTTATCCAAAAATTGTTAAAATTTAAAGAATGTGTAATCTTGGAATTCCTTATTGTAGAAAATACAAGATTTTAACCAATTAATCTAAGAATTTAAGTTTTCAATATTGATCAACATAATAAAATGATGATATTCAATAGTTTTGTTATTTCTTATCATAAAAAAGAGTCATATCCAAAATGTACATTTAATAATGTAAGAACATTATTCTTAATAAACATGTCTTACACCAATTTAAATTCTTGATTCTTCTAAATAGCATGAGATAGAGAATCTACAACAAAAATAAGAAGATAATGTGCAAGAGAACAACCTTGCCTAACTAAATGCTTAAGCTTAAAATTGTTAATAATGCCAATATTTGTAGCCACTTGTACATTACCTTTATTGAAAAGAGTCTCAACCATCCTGATAAATTTATTTTTAATACCATATTTGCAAAGACAAGCATTAATAAAATGTCATTAAATCCTATCATAGGCTTTAGCATAATTAAACTTAAAAATGCAATGTCTTGACTATAATCGTGATCCCATTGCATACCCTCCTACACAATAACAACATTATCCAAAATATATCTACCTTGAAGAATAATTACTTGAAGAATAATTGATTTTAATCTTCAAGAAAGGCATTATGACCAAATTTTATAACCTGAATTCAAAAGAGTAATATGACACCATTCACCAATTTGGGTATAATCATCTTTTGTAATAATAAATTTGATGATTCCTCTAATCAACTCATGATCAAGTAAACAATGTTTAATAGATTCAATAAAAACATTAAAACAAGGTTAATACCAATAATATTCCAATGATTTTTTTAAAAAAAAATCAATGGGAATTCCATCAAACTTTGGAGATCTATCATTGGCCAACCTAAACATTGCACTTTTAATTTTAATAAGAGAGATATCTTGCTCAAGAAGATGATTATGACATTCAAGAAAACTTTTTGGCAAATGGTCTAAATTAAAAAGAATATCCTCATGATCAAAAACCCTTTGAAAATATATATAATGAAAAATGGCTTTCAAGAAAACTATGGATAATAAGTGGATCAAAGGTAATATTACTATCAACCTAAAGAGAATCAATAATAGATAAATTAACTTTTCTTTTCAAGAACTTAAAGAATTCCTTGCATGGTTCTCCCTCTTAAGGGAAGTACTTTTTACATTATGCATATCCCATTTCTACTTAACAAAGCAATCATAAGCAAGTTGCTATTGAAAATTAGTATTAAAGGGATTGCTTTGAAGAGCAATGTTGGCCTATTAAATATCATCACAAATTATTCTCTTAATCTTCATTTGTCTCTTGGCAAATTGCTTACCCAATTAGCAAGCAAAATTTTTAACATGATAGATGACATGCAATCATCTATCAAGCCACTAAGAATTACCGAGGGATCTTATTTCAGCATTATAGAAAGATTTCAAAATATCTTTTCTAAATAGAGAAAGAAATAAAGATGCGTTCATGCAAAAAATTTCATAATATTAACTAGATACTTAAAAACAAATTCCAAATTAAGCAAAATAGGAAACTGGTCTAATAATATTGCATCTTTGTAGACTTTAACTTTTTCATTACAAAACCAAGAAGAGTAATTTAAGAAATAGAATCAATTAAATCTTTCAAATATTTGGTTATTACCCTCTTAGAAGTTATACCAAGTAAACCAATCATTGTGACAAACATAAAAACCAATCATCAAATAAACAAAATTTTCCCTTAAAATCAAGCTAAACAAAGAGCTCATGATTAACAAGAAAAGAAGAAGCTACACCAATTTTATCATAAGGGTTTTCCAACATATTAAATTGATCACAAAAAGCTAAGGAATGTTCAAGAAACTTTGAAAAAACTACTAAAGAGGAATTCTATTTGCAAAATTAGGAGCATAAATGTTACAAACACCAAAAGGACTTACAACATCTTGAGAACTACTTAGACTACATAAATGCTTTTTCCTTTAGAAATAATTTTATTAGATATAAAATGATTGATAATAAGAGTTGCACTACCTTGACTTGTATTATGATTAGTAAATAATACTAAAATTATAAAGATTGATGTTACTACCTATGACTATATTTGAATTGGAAATGTTAATCTCTTGAAGAAAAAAAATCAAGAAATAAATATCATGTGTAAAGAAAATCACCAACAAGTTTCATCCAAACTCTATTAGTAAGACCTCAAATATTCCATGAGAAGATGAACATATGGTAGAAGCGGAGAAGGCCCTAAAAAGTAGCATCTTCACATAAGTTATCTTCATATCCTACGCAAGAGCTATAAAAGAATTATAAGTAAATGAAATATTTTGAAAATATTGACTATAATGAAGATTTAACATGTATTCGCTAAGAGATAGATTTCTTCCACATTTTTTATTTTATAAACTTATTTAGAAATCATTTGAATATATAATAGATTTCTATAAGGTTTAGGAACATATATCTATTTCCCCTTAGCCACTAAAGAATTCTTTAGAATTGATCTAATTAAAACCTTCCTTAAAGATATATTTTACTAAGTAGCATTAAAAGAAGAGCAAAGGTTAACTGCTAAAAATTTAGTGTAATAAACCTTATCATGATTTGCAATATCTTATTATTGACTTGTTTGCATTACCTTTGTTTGAAGTATTAAAGAACATGAGTTAAACATATGAGTCTCTTGACGATAGTTACATGACTTTGAAAGATTATAATATCAATTGCATGCACATAATTAATTTCACTTGCAAAAGAATTTCTTACTTAAGTAAGTCAATATCCAACTAAATTATAGATTGAGTCCTGACAAAACCATTAATTGCAACCAGGGTTTGAAATTGTTTGATAGGTCCAATTTAAAAGACTATGCTTTTCAACTTTTTCCAAAAATCAATGGTGGTTTTAACAATTCAACCAAAACAAGAAACTCTTTGATATTCAAGGGATGTTGGATCAAATATAGAAGTCCACTTTTGAATAATCAATAAAGCATGACAATGACTAAATACAACAATATCTAAGATGTTAGAAACCATTATCGAATCAACAAATTCTACCTATATAACTGAATTTGAAAGATAACGTACATGAAGAGCTTCCAAACCTTGATCTTTCCAAACTAGATTTAAATGATTTAAAAAGCTTAAAGATAGAGGTAAATAAGCTAGAATTTGAATAAACACATACTTTTCTAAAATCTATTGAGCAAGGGATTTATATAAATTATTTGAAAAGTTTGATCAACTTTGGTTATGTTGGTGGCAATTATAATGCTTTCGAGTTAAGGATTAAATTTTCTTTGTTAGAAAATTTCATTCTTTACTTCATCCCCTCTATGGTTGCACTCTCAACCATTTCATTGGCATAACATAAAATGCCACTAAATTCAATAGGAATTTCAAGTAGAGTTTTTGCTCCTATGCCATTTTATGAATTGCAAGATGATTTTTACTTGTTGGCTAAATATCCTAGAGCACATATAGTAGTTATCTAGTTATAACTGGGGGTTTCAACAACCCTTTAAATGGCAATTAATTTTAGCATTTTACATTTCAAATTTGTTTTTGGTGTGATTAATTTTGGTTGAAATTGAAACAAATTTACCTATTGAAAAAAAGCTATGGCCAAAGTAAAGAAAGGCTTACTATGATAGGGTAAGCCGTCACTAGTTGCAAAGGAAGGCTCATACAATGTATGAGTCATCTATAAGATACCATAATCTAATACACCATTTTTGTAATGCTCTTGCACAAATTTTATGTTGTTTGGACACAATTTCATAATGTAATTTGAAAGCCCTTATCCACCACTTTTTTCCCAAATGGATGTCTCTTTAACTATAACCAAAATTGCTCATAACAAAAAAGCAAATTTGACTTGTAAAATATTGAGATTGGTTGTTGTTTTGACTACCACTGCTAAATTAAGTAAAACATTTAGCAAATATAAGTCATATAAGCAAAATTCATATTTACGAGCAAAATTGGATTAACGTAAAACAAAAATATTTACATTTTAGTAAAATTACTATGGGAAATGATGACTTTGTAATTATTCCTTTGATGACTAAAATTTGGAATTTCTCCTCTTAATTTTGTTTCACTTAAGAAGAATTTAATCCATCAAAGGAAAAGGAGGAAAGTGGTGTTGAAACTTGAAACTTATTTTAACTCAATATTGCTCACAAGAATCAAACCAATAACTTAGAGCTACCAAATCAATAGTCTTACCACTTCACCATTAGGCTATGAACTTTGTTAAACAAAGAAAGGAATTACTTTGTTAAACAAAGAAAGGAATTTATTCATGTTATCATGAATGCATTCCCGGTGACACGGTGATTAGCGTTTTAGAATTGTGGCACTTGTATGGGTGCGTAACAGCGACAGTAATGTCAGGATCAGCAGCAACAGAGGAATTGAAGCCTGCATTAAGTCCGGATTGCACCTATACCAAGTCCAAATACAATGTCTTCTCTAATCACTGGTGTAGCTTTTGTTGTTTTTCTTTTCTACTCCTTCCTAGTCGATAATAAAAAAATTCATGAAATATTTCCGACCTTTTTATGCAAGGAACTAGATTCTCGTCTTCTGTCTCAAAATCTAGGCTAAATTAAGATCCTCAGCTTCAAAATCTTTTCCTATGTCTTTTACCCCAATATTCTCATCTTGTGTCTCAAAAGCTGGACTAAATTGAAAACCTTCACGTCGAAATCTTTTCCTATGCTTTTTACCCAATCTCATGGAGCAGTAAATTCTCTTTCTTGATTTTCAGTGTCGTTCCCTCTCTCACTGTATGCTGAGCTGTACCAACCGTCCATTCTTTGTTATTTCGTGCAAGGAGAACTCGATCGAAATATAACTTGGGTATGAAATAGTTTTGTTGAAATAAAGCAAAGTAGGTTTATCTACAAATCAAAACTGATACTAAAGAAAACAAAATTTACATTTAAAAGTGCAAAATTGATATTAAAAAAAAAAAGCAACGGCAAAATCAATTGTTCAGATGAGTAAAATTGAAAAACATTTTGGGTAGATTCGATTTCTTATAGGTCCTAGTAGCATGCTCGCATTTCCAAAGTAGTAGTAGGCAGATTTGATTCTATAGGCATGGCCGGGTTTCCAAGGGCAGAGGCAAGGCATGGGATTCATTTCATTAGGAACTATTGCAGATTGACGCCAAGAAATACACCTTTGGTGGAATCTGCTTCAAAGCCAACCTATCTTGAGAGGAAACTCAAGTTAAAGTTTACAATCACCTTTCTATGTATACTGGATAATTTTCGATGCCACCAATGTTACAAGGGAAACGTTCCTACCCAATTTCCTCTCAGAGATTTTTGTTATGTCAACAAAATTCAAGATTTATTGGCTAGAAAATGCTTGTATTTTCTCAGTTAACGTATCACAAACTACAGAATGATCAATCACGGCTTCCCTCCATCCATCTGAATGATGAAAGGTAATGTTCCTCTGTACAGCTTTCTGATAATAATTTCTTACGGGAATAAATAAAAAAATAACTGCAAACACTTTTCAGCAAACGTAAAGCACTAAAATCCCAAATAGTATAATTGCAAAAGTACAGAATGTCAATTAGAAAATCCTGATGGGTCCCAGTTGTAACTGGCTAATGCACATCCCTCTTGAATACATTTCAATATATACTTTTAACAGAGTCACGTTTCTATAGATAACAGTAAAGCATCAAATGTTACTCTGAGACTTGGAGAACAAGACTTCTGTAACATAAACAAATTAAGTTAAGTTGAGTCTGAAACACTGAAATATGTACAGGCCTTAAAAGCCAAATTGAGTTCATTGGAGTACCAGGAAAAAAACAAACAAACATAAAGGTGCTTAATATTCTGGCCAATCCTGTTTTATAGTACCAGTGCCGGGGAAATTTCCGGCACATGATGCATATTGCGCGCCACAACTCATAAAGGAATAAATTGTATCCTTAATGATTAAGATCAACTGACGTATTGGCCAGTAAATTGCGTATGAACCAATAATATTCACGGGGAGGAAGTAGAGAGCCCTTACTTTTCAAAATATAATTAGGTATCATATCTATGATGGCTGCTGTATCATGAAATCATCGTCTGTCCTATGATGAAGCTGGTGGCTTCTGCACCAGGGCCACATTCCTGGATGAAACAAGTTGGTCACCATCCCAACAAAGCATAAGGCAGTGGCCACCATTGCCACCAGGGGCATCATCATCATGCCAATCATGAATGCAGTAGAGCCTATGAATATGAGTGTTGATGCTATTCCAAGTAGCAATGAAGCCAGGCCTGCTGCAGTCATCTTTCTTCGTTTCAGAGGTGTAGACGTTAATGAGCACTCTAGCGTTTGCATCATCAATGCACAAAGCTGCCCTAATGTCTTGTCTGACTGTGATTCATTTCTCCCAACCATCATTGCAAAAGACGGGAAAAGCTTTGTCAACAAATTCTGCGTAGTATCTATTTTCCAATAAACAGAGAAGCAAAATTCACACTATCAGGCAACCATGTCCACCACTATTCTAATAAATCAATGATGAATAAACATGCATATGGTTATGGCATGCAGACTACTTTAACAGGTTAGCCAAGATCAACCCAAAACAATAGATTAAAAGGAATCAATATAATAATCATCCATAAACATATTTTACTTGTAGACTATGTAAAGCAAAGATTCTCTGCCCTGAAAGCTGAAATATGTTGGAGGTACCCCAATCAATGGCATAAAAATGATGATAATGAAAGCCAAATAAACATTTAGTCATTTATCAATAGTAGCTATCCAAGGAAAGCATCTATTTGCCTTTGAGCTTAAAACATGTTTGCATCGCAAAAAGCTAATGTAAGATTCCCAGTCCAGTTCAAACTTACCTCAACCGCTAATATAAAACCAAAGGGAAAAAAAGAAGCAAAAACAGTTCTCCATTGCAAACCAGGCAAAGTATCTTTTTGCGTTGGTAACAAGGAATGCAACTTGAACTCATAACAATTTCCAATTGGTTTTCCCAAAACTCTTATTCACCCAAAAAATAAATAAATAATGATATACTATTTATCATTTATCAACAAACTGATTAACGCAAATAGACTTGGTCCTAAGGGGAATAAACCTTGGCAAATTCTTGTTAAGTTTGCTGATTAGCATGGAAGCGATAAGGTCTGGAACAACCGAAGTATCTTGAAAGAACAGAAGATTTGGATTAATGAAGACCTGAGCAAAAAAGAGTATGCAAAAAAGCAGGAAGAATAGCATAAAGTTAAACAAGCTCAGGCTGAAGTTGAAATTGCTTACTTGAACTATAAATATGTTGGAGTCATCAAGGAGAGGGCAAATTCCCTAAAATCGGGGTTTTCTTCTGTTACATGTGGTCTTCTTAATATTGAAGACTCATTGGCTAATAAAATTTCTGCTTTAGATTCTAGTCATTTCTTCAGTGATTTTGATCTGTTTATTTTTGCTGCAACTTGGGAAGAGAAAGATTTTCCAATTGTATTTATTCTAGGCTTTCATATCATTTCTATTAGAAATAAGCATTCCAAGGTGAGGTGTAAACTTTCTAGTGGTATTTCTTGTTTAATTAAAAAGTTCAGAGATCATTCCATTAAGGTGCACAAACTTGATGATAATAACCAATATTTGCGGGTTAAAGTTCAAGGCATTTTAGAGGTTCTTTATATTGCTTTTTGTTATTTTGCTCCAAGGGATTCTTCTATTTACAATTCTGCTAATCTTTCACAAGAGCATCCTTCTCAGTACTTATGTCAAGATATTGCAAAATTCTTTTAGACTTGGTAAGTTTTTCTTTGTGAGGGTTTTAATGCTCGTGTTGGACAAAGCCAAATTCAAAGGCTTGTTTGGAATCCTCAATTAAAGTTCAGTGAATAGCTCTATTTAATGCACAAAAGATTATCTGCTGATCATAGTACAAATTAAATGGGTATTCATTTTTTAGAATGGAATCATTCCTTTGGTTTTTAAGCCTTAATGGCATCAACAAATTTCCTTCCTCCTCTCATTTCACCTTTACTAAGCACCAAGGTAACTCTTGCATTAATCTTTTCTTGTCTACTCATGATAATATAGACACAGTGAAAACCTTTCAAGTGGGAGAAAAGCTCCCAAAATCTCCTCATCATTACTCGAAATTCACTATCATTACTTCAATTCATCATATTCAGTACAAGAAATGCAGAACTCATCATCTCATAGAAGACATTCATTAGGATTTTCAAACAAGAGTGGCTAATATATTGGTCAACAATGACAATGAACTAGATTTGACTAATGTTCTTTTATCTACGACTACTTAGGTGTACATTAAGAAAATGCTGCTTGTAGAAAACCTTGGTTTGATGTAGACTATTTGACAACTCATAAATATGTTTTAACTTCACATTTTGATGTTTCAATGTTGAAGAATAATAGAAAGCATATTCATTTTTAAAAAAGGAAGTTCATTAAGAGCAAGCAAGAATGATTAGTTTGCTTCAAGCAAATCCGAAAAGCTTTTGGAATTTCTTCTGAGATAGACAACAACATGGTTGGGGTTTTTCCTTCTGTACTATTTAGACTTTCTTCAATGACCTTTTTAATCAAGAGGCTCTACTATGCAAGATAACTCTAGTGTTCTTGAGTTATCCTTTTATGACATTTTTGCAGAAATTCAAAGGTTATCTTCTGGGAAAGTGCTGATGTTAACGGATTATATGCAGAGCTTCCTAAATCGGGGGGTCCATTGGTGTCAAGTAACTTGCAACCTTCTTAATAAAGGGCTTTGGCATGGTTTAGATCTCTCTCAGTGTTCTAGTTAAGCAATCTTTCTTTTCAAAAAGGGAGATACAACATATTTTAATAATTACCTATTGATTGCAATTAATTCAATTTTCACTAACCTTTTGGATACTATTTTGGAGAATAAAATTAGTTCATGGGCAAAAATGCATGGTCTTTGTGCTTGGTCATAAGCAGGCTCTAGAAAAAATCATTCTACTATAGACCATCTAATAACTTTGTGTTACTGTGCAGAGAAAGCAAAAAGGCCCAATCATAAAACTTTTATCTATTTTGTTGATTTTTCTAAGGCTTATGATTCTGTTGCTTAAGATAAACTTTGAAAAAGATTGGATAACATTAACATTTCACAAGATCTTCTTTTTGTTGCTAAAAGAATCCATGAGATGTTTAACATTCTTATTGAAAATAATCTTACTGGAGAAGAAACAATTATCAATAACCCAATTGGAGTTAAACAAGGATGTCCCTTGTCCCCTAGCCTTTTTGGCATATTTATAGATGAATTGGATGAATGGATGCAAAATATCTATAATCATGATATATCAATGAATAGATTATTTTTGAACATGCTTCTATTTGCAGATGATGTGGCCTTGATTACAAAATCAGCTACAAGATTAAATTATATACTTCAAATTCTCCATGACTACTATACCCATTCTGATATAAAAGTTAATATTGATAAGACTAAAATTCTAGTTTGTGGTACTAGAAATAAAAATTACAATTTTTTCTTGGAGAAAAAAGACTTGATATATGTGAATCTTATAAATATTTGGGAGTTGAATTTGCCAATAATTATAGTTAGAATACCCTTATTGCTCAAATGGTTGCAAGTGGCATGCGAGCTCTATTTTCTCTAAGAAATAATTGCAGCAAGAAACAAATTTTGGCATGAGAGATCAAAAGGAAACTTCTTCGCAATCTTGTCTACCATGTAAAGGAAACTTATATGGGTGTGTTGCATGGGAACATTCTCTTTCCATACATAATTGGAAAAAATTAGAGCATGTTCAAAAATAGTTTCTTGTATATAAATTTCAAGTGAAAATGTAAACTTCTTATGATATCTTACTTTTAAAAGTAGATTTGTTTCCTCTTGAAGTTGAATCCCTTTGTCAATTTCTTGCTTATACTCAGAAGTTAAGTCACATGGAGGAAATCAATTATGCTAATGAGATAATAAACGCTACACAAAAAATGGATGGTTGCATCAAGGAAAATAATGACGTTAGTCATAGAATATTGTAATAGAGGATCTTCCTTTAAACATAAGGCTCTTTTAGAAGACTATAAAAGAAAAAGTCCTGGCTAAAGTTTGGTTGAACACATCAAGGAAAAAGCATTTTTATTTACATTCTATTAGTGGAGGTTTGTTATGGAGTACTTAATGGTATCTATTTTCAGCTATTCCTATTCATTTAAGAAATCAAATTGCTAGAGCAAGAATGAGCTCTCATTGAGACCGGTCATTGGATCAATTTACTAAGAGTACAGCGTATTTACAGACTCTGCAAACAAAGCATAGAAGATGAAGAACATTTTTATTTTTTTTTGCCCATCTTTGGCTCACATTCAAATGAATTATAACATTAATTGTAATTTGCTGATTATTTTCTTTCAAATTGACTCTATCTGCTTGGGGCATTATATCAATGATGTTCTCAATTTTCTTCAAACATATGTTGACGCTTTGTAACTGTTGAACAAATCCTTTGTGATTTCCTAGACATAATAAAAATTTCCAGTTTTCCGGTTTTCAGATTAAGAAATTTTCTCTAAATACTGGTGATCATGAATGTAACCTATCCAAAACACAGACCAACCCCTATGAACCTTTTCATTAAATAATAATAAATGTTTGGGAAGAGCAGACTGCACAAAGTCTCTGTTTGTAAGGCATCCATGGTCACAAATGCAACTTGGAAAACAAAAATTGCGATAACCATCGTAATAACGACAGGCTTCCCCAAAATCAAAATCAACAACAAAAAAGCATTTAGCAATAGCAATCACTGCCCACAAAAGCGTAACAATTCCAAAAGCTTCCCACGAAACAATATCAAAATCCTTCATTTGCAAACGCAATTGAATTGTGAGCACATTCCTGCGATCAGGTACCAGGTCTCGCTAACCTTCTATTCAAACAATTATAACCGGCAATATGACGGGAAGAAAACCACGAGAAAAAACATCGCAGTAAATCCAAGATATATTTCAAAAACTTAATTCCCAAAATCCTAATCCCTGAAATCCTATCTTACGATAAGTGCAGTCAAAAGGCACGCGAACATGCGGAGGAATCTGAACCTTAATTTGAAAATAATTCCATCAATATGAAACAAAACCTAATGCAAATCAAGAAAGAAAACAGGGACAAAAATAAAACAGATCACGCAGAAACCAGGGCAAACAAATCAATCGAACGAAACGAAAAAAATTTAAAAAAATACGCGTCCCTACCTTTGAAAAAATCATCTCCGAATCCTGTCCAAACCATGCTAACACGCTCACTGGATCTGTAATTGAAACGTAGTAGCACCGATGAAAGCCGAAGATTAGGTGCTGCTGGGCTGCAATTGAGGAGCAACAACAGAATTCACTCACGACAAACACCAAGCTGAAGCAAAGGAGGAGACAAGAAAGGCCATGAGCTGAGCATGAATGAAACTATAACCGACCCGATCCAATCTGATCAATAATTACAAGCTGTGTGTCAATATGCCTGCTTCACCCACAAGAAAGCCCAAACTTTTTCCTTTCTCCCAAATCCTTGTCATCACCCTGACATTTCAGATATCCACCTATTCACGCCAAAAAGTACTGCATTTCTCCGTCATCTTTGTCAGTTACAAATGCTCAACGAGCCAAGCATGATTCATCTCAGCGCAGAGTCATCAGCGTTATCCGGTTTCCGGCGTTTGTGAGGGCGACTTTATTGACGCGTCTCTCCAGTTTTCTGGGCAAACACGTTTAGAGTTGCCAATCAATCGGACATGTTAATAATGAAAAAAAAAAATTATATAGCATCTGTCCGGCGTTCATGTTTATTTTGTTTGGAAAATGAGATATTTAGCAGACAGACATGGGCGCGACCTGCGATCGGGTTCTTTTCAAACATGCTTGCTGTAACCGCAAGGTTCAAGAAGCTTACTTATTCAAGTGAATGACTACTGTTACAATTGTGGCACAGAACCACGAAGAATTGTAGTTGCAATAAGACTAGACCAGAGATAGGGAAACATGTTAAATGGATACAAAAGCTGAAAAGGATGCTACGGTTATCACAATAATAATGGAGGGGTCCCACTTCTCCATGCTTTACAGAAAGCTTTACATGAATATCTGGTCCACCAAATACAAGATTGGAGAGTTGCACAAGCATATGCTTCTTTGCTTGGAATAACAAGCCAAGCAAGCAACAATATTCATAAATTGGGTGCCTCCAAAGTAACTTGGAAGCATATTGCTTGCACAAAAGTTCAGCTCAATAGATGCATGGTAACATAGATTAGGGTAGGTGGTCCCTCAACCAAAACCACCACTGAGTGCACTTCACGACATATAGTTAATACACAACTTCTATACAACCTAAGCATAGGAGCATATGTCCTTGTGGCTTGCCAACATGAGCCATGTGCACCGTAATATAAATTGATTGATATTCCACTATGTTATGAACCCATGGTTTAGATTTTAGGGGAGAAAATTTTAATAAGTTATACCATATAACCTTAATGATCTTAAGTTTGAAGAGAAAACAAGTTTACGAGAACAAAGCTTAGCTATACATAATAAGTTGTAAATTTGAGTTATGATAGACGCATTGTTGATTTTTAGTTTTTGACAACACCTAAGTTTAGGGAAAGCAAAATTAAGATGACTTTTGATAGCTCAATTTTTTAAAGTGGAGTTTCTAACACCATCCTAACTCTGAAGTTGAAAGCGAACTTTCCTTGATTTTATATATTGAGCATCATTGTCTACACTAGAGCTAAGTGTTGAACCCACATTTTCAATACTTTAGTGATAAATCATGGGTAATTGAAACACCTATAATATCATAACTTTATCTACAATGTTGTGGATACAATGTGTGGGTTGTGGCCATGCCTATAAATACAAGCCCAGCCCACCATCATGTCAAAGTTACCTTATGGTTGAATCCTTAGCAAAATTCTTGTAATTTTATTTCATGAATTTAGAGTTAGTTGTGAGTGCACACGATGTGGTGATAAACAATTGTATGATATCTTTATTCAAGAGGAGTGTATCTAGACTCACTTCATGTCTAACAATAAAGATCAAGATTGTTCTTATTGCAGCATATCACATAGATTAGATTTACTTTCTATGCCATTTATATTTCAATGTCTTTTACATTTCCTATCTAGACGCACTTAATGTCTAATAATAAAGATCAAGATTGTTCTTCACTATTGTAGCATATCACATAGATTAGATTTATTTTCTATGTCATTTATATTTCAATGTCTTTTCCATTTCCTATGTTTATTAGTATTTTGGCAAAATAAGTACCATTGATTTTAAGCACACAAGTATAATCATCTTGTAATTGAGTAGTAACTTTACTTGATTTGCTTAACAACAAGTCACTCGGTAATCCTAGTGATAGTTATACTAGCCCAAGGCATGTATAGTAAATGAGGACCAATTGCTTATCATCATTAGGTTAAATAGTATTTTATTTCTATTATTTTTACTCACTAGACTTTACATTAACTTTGCCATGTTTCACTCTAGTAATACTTTAACATATCAACATCATTCAATTATATGCCTTACTAAGAGTTAAACCATACATTGTGGTTTCTACTAACTCTAATTGATGAGCCGTGATATCGCGTTGGCCCCTACGATATCGCGTACGCGATATTGCAGCCCATCACCATGTCTATAAATAAGAGGTAGTTTTCCCTTGTTTCTCCATCTAGATCTAGACCCTTAGCCAAACTATAGTAGTTTTACCATTCCAGAGCTAGAATAATTTCCATGTGCCCACAGTAGGAGTCTCAAAGTGAACGGATCTTTATTTGAGCACATTGTACCTGAGCACACATTTGTCTACGACAATAAAGATGAACTTTCTGATAAACTTTGCAGCATATGGACTAAGCTAAATAGGATTTAATTATTGTTAAATGTTTAAATTCTTTCTTAGATAATTAATCTCTCTCAACCCTTGACTCTCCTAGTTAAGTGCATTCAGTACGACCGCTTCGAGCACGTGCGTAATGCTTGGTAACCCAGTAACGAGTAGCATTTGGTAATCCTAGTAGCGTTGCACTGGTTCAAGGTGTGGGTGGCAAGTGGGAATGGATACTGGTGCTAGGACACTTAGAAATGAGTTAGTGAAAGTTAGTCACTTAGTCTCTTCACCCTTCCCTCTTAGCATAGGCATTTAAAAGATAAAAGTTATAAAAATCACATACCTCAAACTTACTTAACCATACAACCATGACAATACAAGTAAGTTTGGGGGGACAACGATTGATTAACCTTAAGTGTTTCATTAGGGCACGTAAGCACTTAGTCCTTGGAGTTCGACCGGATCGCACGTGAGACGCTTGTATTCGTATGGTTGAGTGTAGGGATACCTTGCCACTCATCATTGGCGTCGTTGCCAGGGACTTAGTTGTTTGTGCGCTATGTAGAACATAGGAGATCATCCATATCATTGGGAAGCTTAAACGAACCCTTAGGGTTGATCAAAAGAAAAGTAAGATAACAGTAGACAGCACACCGAACAAAGACCAAAATGTCTTCTTCTTCGCACAAAAGCACTTCACCGCCTAGGAATAACACTAGAGATAATTGGTGGCACAACACACATAACCAAGAACCGCCAGTTCCTCAACAATTCCGAGTGGTATATATTCATCACGATGAATATGTACCTGACTTTACTTTTATTCTCCATCAAGATGAACAACTGCGTTGGAGAGACTTGGAGGGTAACATAGTGTTACCTCCAAACCAAGCAGTCACCAACATGCTCCTTCGTGCCCTTGCACGAATAGGCATGTCACAGTTATATACAGAATATGTTGCATGCGATTTTGACACAAGGGATTACCATCCCACAGAAACACAACGTCAAAGGGACTTGCAATAGGAGAGATACTATACATCATTGAAGGGCAAAGGACCCCATAATGCTTCACCCATCATAAGTGAAAATGAGGGTGGTGAATCTATTTCAATAGGTTCTCCACAAAATGATGTTCCCCCTCCTAACGATGGTGAGGAGGTGGTGTATCAGAACCTTCACTCCACGATTCAAAATCCTGGTTCTGATCCCCACGAACACCAAGTGTTCAATGAGGGAACACGAACACATGATAAGGGTGAGCATTCTGATCGTCATCACGATCGAAGTCGGGACCACCGAAGAGAAGGTAGGAAACATCGTCATGGCAATGGTTCTCCTCCCTCTTCACCTTCATCGTCACATTCACCCTCTCCTTCAACATTAGGACGCAGTCACAAGGAACCTAACCATGAGGATAAGGGTAAGCAAAATTAGAGACCTCGACAAGAGAGTCGAGAGTAAGGACAAGGACACTCAAGAGAATCAAGGCATGGAAGAAGGGAAAGTAGGGAACCACGTAGACATCATAGACGCTATGAGAGAAATGACCATGAAGAACCCCTACTTGCAACCCGAAGCATGTTAGACATCATGGAGGCCGTTAGAATTCCTACAAGGCACAAAAAAGATAGCAAGATCAAGAGATTATACATGAATAATATCCCACGATTTGAGGGGGGATACAATGCTGATCCTCAGAACCACTTATAGGCATTTCATGATGCATGTGCCTTGCAAAATATTGAGAGCGAATGACAAAAATTAAAGTTGCTCCAAAGGACACTGATGAAAGAAGTGAAAAGCTGGTATCGGTCCTTAGAATCAGAATCCATTCAAAGGTGGAGTACGATGCTAGAACTGTTTAATGATAAGTATCAAACGTACTCCCGAGTGTCCAACCTGTGAAAGCAAATCCAAGGATGGAAGCAGGGAACTCATGAACCCTTGGATGCTACCATGGGCCGATACTATGCACTGTTACATCGTTGCCCAGGCCATGGTTATTTGCAGCAAGATCAACTCCACCATCTCGTAGATGGACTTAGGCATGAAACCAGGAGAACCCTTGGAGCTTAGGTCCCATCAGATTCATAGATTGTTGGAGCAAGTAGCTAAGGAAGAAGGGGAGCTACGTAAAAGAGAACGTGCAAAAGAGTAAAATCGTCATCCTTCCCTCCAAAAAAGGGGAGTGAGATTCTGTGAGGAGGAGGAAGAGTCACCACTCGAGGAGATGGTGAATAGGAAAACCTTGCCCCTCCAAAAATTAACAACAGAAGTGTCAGCTAAGGTAGACCAAATGTGGGACTCCTTAGATAGTAGATTTGAAACCATTCTAAAAATCGTAGAGGAGTCTAAGGAGCGAAGTAGTGACCATGATAAAAAGAAAAAGAGGGATTTGGACCATGCACGTAACAAAGGTAAGGGTAAAATGGCCATCACCGAAGAGGTTGTGGATTCTGATACGGACAATGACGGTGGATGTGAGATATCCCTATATGACCATCCTAAGGGATGTTGCCCAATAATCTCACACCTGCAAGAGTCTAGGGTGTATGCACTTAACCCATGACTTAACAAATGGCAAGCACCCTGACGGTTACCTTATCCCCAAGGTAACCTGAGGCAGTTCCACCAACCATTAACATATTATCCAAGTGGAACTCCACCATGACCTCTTAAGCAACACTAGTAGTGCCAATACCCATAGTCATGGGGGATGCCACCACCAAGGCAACAATACCCTTACCGGAAACCAGATCCATATGGCTATTACGTGCAACAGCCAATCTCTCCACGTGACTCTGTTGGTCACGTGACACCACAACATCACTACTAAGCTTGGGAGTATTATAGGACTCCTTCTCCTAGGGGAGACACACTACATACATACCATCCTCCAAATCCATCCGCATCTCTCACACGGACAGCTCCATTACCACCCACTCCTGCAATGCAAGGGGTACTCCCCACTCAACTGTAGCAACCCAATGTCACAAGGGCTGTGAATCCTCAACCTGCAATTGGTTTTAACAACCTTATGCAAAAAAGATCTTTCTTCAGAACCAACAATCCAACCAAGCCCCCATCATCACAAGCAGTTGAACATCTAAACACCTCACTACCAAGTAAAGCTTCGGGGCCTCCTTCAACCCAAAAGTTGAGCTTAACGCACACGATTATGTTAACACATACTGTTACTGACTAGATTAAGGTGGACCACCTTCTNTTAACACATACTGTTACTGACTAGATTAAGGTGGACCACCTTCTCAAGAAATTCTCTGATCTTGGGAGTCCTCTAATCTATCTCCAAGTCACTGGGAATGAACCATGTAAAGCTCTTCTAGACTCAGGTTCTAGAGTCAACTTAATATCATAAGAAATGTATAAAGCCTGGAACCTACCTCCATTAAGGAAGACTAACATTTGACTAGGGTTGGCCAACCAGTCCATTACTGTCCCCTTGGAACTTGTGGAGGATATTGTTACCACTGTCTATGGTTGGTCATATCCAGCTAATTTCCTAGTGATACAAGTAAACAACGGTAAAGGGGACTTCCCAATAATAATGGAAAGGGTGTGGCTAAGTACTGTAGATGCACACCTAGGAATCCGCAATCTTTCCCTGGAAATATCCAAGAAGAACACTTTTGGAAAGATCGAGAAGAAGAAAGTTCCATGTATCGCATATAGTGACATAGGGTGCCATTGCGTGCAAAAATCATGGGTTATGCAAAGTTTAGCATTTCCTACATGCAATCGGTGTGCACAAGACATTAATATACAAAAGTGCCTATATGCAGCAGCCACACGACAAGAAGACACCTAGTGGCTGATGGCTGACCAAGAGAGCAATTCGCTAACATGCATGGAACTCACTAAGGGAATAACTAGTGCTTACATTGAAAGCATAGACACACTGGAGCAAGTTCGTTGCCAACTTCCAAACATTAACATCGAAAACATCAATTGGGGGAAGTTGGAAATTCCTAAGAGATTTAAACAAGAGCCCCTAGATTTGAAACCATTGCCCACTGGTCTGGAGTATATGATTCTTGAAGATGGAAAACCAGTAATCATCAACGTAAGACTTATTCCCAAACAAAAAGAAAGACTGCTAAAAGTGATAAACACATGGTCAAAAGCCTTTGCCTAGTCATTCCCTGAGTTAACCAGAATAGATTCTAGGATATGCCAACATAGGATTTACACTGACCCATCCATGAAACCTCGAAAACAACCACAGAGGAGATTGAACCCAAAATTGAAACAAATAGTAAAAGAAGAGATAGAACCGCTTCTTAAGGCTGGGTTCATCTATCCCATTACTGATAGTGAATGGGTTAGCCCTCTAGTGATTGTGCCTAAAAAGGGAGAAAAATGGAGGGTGTGTATATATTTTAGGCTACTGAACATGGCAACATTCAAGGATCACTTTCTGTTGCCATTCGTTGACCAAGTCTTAGACACTATAGCAGGGCATAACTATTATAGTTTTCTGGATGGTAATAGTGGATACAACCAAATACAGATAGCACCAGAAGATCAAGCCAAGACAACATTCACTAGTTCTTGGGGAATGTTTGCATATAAACAAATGCCATTTGGCTTGTGCAATGCCCCTACCACATTTCAACGCCTAGTTCTAAGCATATTCCAACAGCAGATAGGAAACGAAGTCGAAGTCTTTATGGACAACTTCTCCACTTATGGAACAAGCTTTGATTAAGCCTTGGACCGATTAGATCAAGTGCTAAAAAGGTGTGTAGAAATCAACTTAAGGCTAAATTGGTAGAAAAGCCATCTCATGGTCCAAGAAGGCATGGTACTTGGGCATAAGATTTTGCATTGAGGAATAGAGGTAGACCTAGATAAAGTTAGGGTCATCCAAGGAATCACCCGACAACCGAAAACTGTTAAAGACATTCAATCATTCCTTGGACACACTAGCTACTATCAAAGATTCATTGAGAACTTCTCCAAGATTTCCAAATCATTGGTAGAACTAACAAAGAAGGATGCACCTTTCGAATGGACTAGGGAATGTGAACGAGCATTCCAAACTTTAAAACAAAAGCTTGTGGAACCTCCCATTCTACAAGCCCCTAACTAGTCCAAACCATTCCATATAATGACCGACACATCCAATTATGCCTTAGGAGCTGTACTTATACAGTTAGATGATCAAAAACATCCTTACTACATCCACTGTGCAAGTAGGAGTATCGCCGATGCACAAATTAACTACACAACTATAGAAAAAGAATTAATGGATGTAGTGTTTGCACTGGATAAGTTTAGGCACTATGTGTTAGGTTACAAAGTGTTCATCCATACGAATCATAGTGCAATCAGGTTCCTTATGAACAAGCCAATGGTTAGCCCTTATACGATAGCTAGTAATCCTACAGGAGTTCGATCTAACGATGATAGATCGAAAGGGCACCGAGAATGTATTTGCAGATCATTTATCTCAGTTGCGCTAGGATAGCAAGGAGGATGAATATGCCATATCTGATCATTTCCCTGACGAAGCCCTCTTTGCTAGTGTAGTGAACAACCAACCCATGGGAACAAATTGGTATATTATCATTCTCACCTATCTCCTTTCCCAAAAAACACCACAGGAGCTGGACTTTAGGAAGAAACAATAGTTTCTTCACAGAGCTAAGTATTTCATGGAGATCAACGGACAACTTTACAAAGTCTATCCTGATGGCTTGCTTCGATGGTGTGTGCTCGATGTGGACCAACTAAGAGTTCTCCAAGATGCTCATGAGGGCCCTTGTGGGGGTCACTATGCAAGGAGATGAACGGCTATTAAGATCCTACTTGCAAGATATTACTAGCCAACATTATTTTGGGACGCCCATCAATTTGTCCAATCCTGCGAGCATTGTCAACGTGATGGGGGAATGACTACTAGAATGGAGGGTCCACAATAATGGATTCAACCCTTGGAACCCTTCAACATTTGGGGAATAGAGTTTATGGGGCCCGTTACACCAATGTCCAATGAAAAAGCTTACATCATTGTTGTTGTAGACTATCTAACAAAATGGGCTGAAGCAGCTGATGTTATAGACTGTACATCATCTACAGCTACACGATTTGTACAACAACAAGTCGTAAATAGGTTTGGTGTGCCACATGCACTTATCTTGGATAATGGAACACACTTCATGGGTGCAACCTTTCGGAATTTGATGCAACGCTTAGGGGTTGAACATAAATTGACTACACCTTATCACCCTCAAGCTAATGGCCAAGCCGAGGTCACTAATCGAGAGATTACTAAAATATTAATAAGGACAATTAACAAATATAGGCAAGATTGGAGCACTAAACTAAATGATGCTCTCTGGGCATACCGCTCCACTTGGAAACTCCCTACAGGCTACTCTCCCTATGAGTTAGTATACAGAAAACTTCCAAAGCTTCCAATTCAAACTGAGCTCTGTACACTATCCATGGCACGTGACCTCCACCTTGACCTTGATCTAGTACAAAAACAAAGATTGGCAACTCTAAATGTGCTAGACGAAAATCGATTGGTTGCTTTGTCATCAAATGAGTTGCACAAGGCACATAACAAACAATGTCATGACTTAAAAATTCAAAAGGTTAAGTACCAACTAGGAGATAAGGTCTTTTACTAGAACCCCACACATGTGCCCCAATGCACAAAATTTCAACCATTATGGGAAGGGCCTTATATCATTCACACAACCTTTTCCTCAGGAGCCATGACCATATACAAACCTAAAAGCCCTGATAAAAGATTATTGGTTAATGTGCAACAAACCAAACCCTTCCATGAACTTAGAATAGCTGGTGCACATAATACCTCTGAGAGAGGACGACCTCGCTCATTATTTCAGATCTTCTCCTTTCAACTTAGTCATGGGGGAGATGGTCACCTATGTTGACTAATCAAGGCCCTCAGTTTCTTTTTAAGTTTTTGTTTTACAAATTTCTTTAACTTTTCTTGTTTTTGTTTTACAACATCATTCACACTTCTTC
>MNCI01023311.1:191475-212616 GCA_015680685.1 Gnetum montanum | reverse complement strand
GAAGAAGCTGAGGCAAAGATCAATAAGATGTTGGAACGGATGAATCAAAAGTGTGGAGAATATATCAACATCATTGGAGATAGAGTTTTGACAACCCAAGAAGCAGGACAAAACAATAGACATTCAAAGAAAAAAAACGAAGGGAATAAGCGCTCAACTGCCAATCATACATATGAATGCAACATATGCCTGTACAATCACCCCAAGGGCCAATGCCCAATATTGTTACATTTACATGAGCATTGGCGAAACACATTACATCCAAAGTTCGTACAGAGATACTGTGTTCGATCACAGTGGCAACAATCCCAGTCGTGGGGGAATCCACCCTTAGACTAGAGGCACCCTTCACATTTTCCGAATCCAAATGCTTATCACGTCCAACACCCTGTTTCTTCAACTGGGCCAACATAGTCTATCTCACCACAATACCATTCCCCACAACACTACCAGCCCATACCTCCAACACAACCACCACCTTGTGTACCTTACATCCCTCCTAACTTTCAACATCCTCATCCTTTCCCTCCTTCCACAGTGCCACCAATTGTTCCTAAGGTGTTTGTACCACCGCAACCCACGAACAACACTTGTGCTGCTGCTACTAACAACAATGAAAAGCCTCCTCAACATCAAAGGCGTCCTTTCTTTAAACATGGCCATAGGAAGGGACAACACAATTCTGAGGCCACTGCACCTTCCAGCCCAGCCCAAGTCCAACAATGTGGTGCACCCTTACCTTCGAACCCAACGCCTCATATAACTTCATCAGGGCCACCAACTTACACTCCAACAACCATATGGCCCAATGAACACAACCATGGGAGGCATCAGCCTAATCCTTGCATACCATCTAATGGTCCTAAACATCATAGTAGGACAACTCGTTATCCGGGAACTACATCGTATGAAGTGCCCCACTATGTTTATTATAAAGTGTGAAATCCAAGGGGATAAGTATGGACCGATTTCAATATTTCCAATATGCAAGGATCCTCATTTCCCATTTATTAATCCTTGCCATACTCAACCGACTAGTTATGGGGGACATCCCCCATTTTAATGACAAGCAGGATTAATAAATTTTTTTCAATTTCTTTAATTTTTCAACTTTTTGTTTTCCAGTTTTTCATTTTTTAACTTTTTGTTTTATCTTTTTGTGTGTTTCTCTTTTTCCATTTTTTGTAAGTAATCTCATCTACAAATAAAACACTCATGTGGTTCATTGGTTGAGGTGTGTTTTATGTTATTAAGTCATGAGTGGTCAATTATTTGGAACAATGAGCCCATTACATCCACTCATCCACTCTATAAATAAAGAGGTTCTGTTCAAAGGTACAATGATATTCTTGAAATTTCTAAACTTAAAATTAATTTTGTGTTCATTGTACCCAAAATGAAGAAGGATGGACCAAGAGGGAATGATTAGGGTGTGACATCAAGGGGACTTGCAGATTCTCTTTGGTGACATCTGTGGGAGTTATCATGCAATATGGTTGTACTAAGATCCTTGTAGATCTAATGAAAAATGGGAGTAAGAGTAATCAAACGAGCACTCAAAAATCAAACGTTGTTCTAGGGGGTCCCACTGGAAAGACATGCACCCATGCCTGAAGGTTAGTGGCTTCTATGGATTTAGTAAAGTGAAAAAAAAAGAGAAAAAGAAAAAGAAACTGTCATAAAAAAAATCACTCCTCCCTTGTACTAAAAGCCAAGTGATCGTACACCTTGTTGTTATGGTACTCTCGTAGTTGTTCATCATGGGATGAAACAATGCGATGTCACTAATTAGAAGGATGGACTTGGTCCTGATCTTGGAATGATGGGTTAATGGCACGTTAATCATGCTTTACACGCAGGATTCATTGTGCCCTAGGTCAGTACCTCATGTCCCAATCTCTCCGATCCCTTTCTTTAGTTCGTCTCATCTCACTGTTTGTGTAATTGTAGCTCGTGTCCTGTGTAACATAGAATTTTCATCTCATTTCGGTGATATTTACATGTGTGTGTTTTGTGGAGTTAGTACAGATTACAATTAACCCGTCTAATGCCCACGGACACTTTAAGTGTGATTACACAAGGGCATAATAGGTTGAAACCTACTTTGGGGAGGACCCACTTGTGTAATTTTGTTGTAATCTTCATTAATTCTCTAGCTAGAACACACAATTTCTTACCCTCAGCTTAAATTTTTATCATTTTCTTTCCCTTTTATTAACCCTCAAAGTTTTAACGTTCCAATGTACCATTACATTCCCTTTTCTTCATAACCGCCAAATTTTTAATTACGCAAATTCACATCATTATCATTCAGAGTGCCTCTCGAATCAATGTAATTACCTCTAAATATATTAATCCTTGTCCATGTCCTCATTTTACACCATTAATTTCAAGAAAATCATAAAAAAATCGGTGTTTTTTAGGTGTCTTTTAGGTGTCCCACATCACTAGGGACGAGATATTGCATACGTGATATCGCGTCCTATTTTCCTATAAATAGGAACCCCCGCCGCAACACTTAGCATCATTTTGCCATTTACACGAGGGGAATTTTTGAAAATTTTCTCTACGACTCGTGATTGCGTAACCCTCGCTTTTTCACTCATATCTCGCGCACTGGTGCTCCGATTTTACTTCTGTTTGAACCTATTTGAACCTGAAGCGTTCAGTTTAGTCGTGGGGGAGGGACACTTACCGAAAAGTGCCTAACTTTTTTGAAATTTATCATCACCCAAAGGACATCAACTAGGGTAATTAATACTAACGCTTAGAAAAATTGTGCCAAAAATCATATGACCTTAGGTACCCGGGAGATTAAAATGAAATCCACCTAAGTCATAGGACCCATTATTATAATTTTTGGGCACGATCACACGATAACATAAGATCTTTAATTAAAGGCATATAGTAAGGTATAACTTAACTTTGAAAACAACCTTACTAATGTTTGACCCATGTGATTGCAGATGGCCTCGAAACGTGCTCAGCGAGAGGGTCCTGCTCAAGGTGAAGCGAAACAAGCTCGAAGAGGTGGAAGACGAGTCCCTGCCAGAAAACATGCAAAATAGGAGGTGCAATCATTTAGCATCCATCAAGAAGAACCTCCTATAGGATGGTCTGGGCAGGCAGAAAGAGGAGCTACTGCTGCGCCTGAACCGGGACAACTCACGTTGCCCCCGGAATGTGTTCAGGCTATCCATACGAAGTCCACAATTACTGCGATGATCGTGGAGCTTAACTTAAAACCTTTTGCAGAGTTTGCTCCTGAGGCTATTAGGGATCACCTTAAAGGCTCTCCCTTATGGCCTATCCTCTCTGAGTGCGGTGCTTGGTACTTAGGTGAAACATACCTGTTCTGGCACAATAAGGAGCAAGGCACCACGGTAAACATTTGTGGTGTGACGGTTGACTTTTCTACACAGGCGATTTCAAAAGTGTTAAACCTTCTGAATTTAGGCCCCCATGTTGCTCGGTTATCCACCTGATCAAACCCTGATGTGTGAAAATATTGGTTAGAGAAGGCTTATGGCAGAGATAAAGCTTTTGGTGAGCTGACGACGGAAGAGCGGGTTTATTTCAAAATTGGAACCTATCACCTCTTCCCCATAAAAGGTTTGAAAAGAATATCAACATATGTGGTGCAAGGATGTGCAGTGTTGATGGGAAAGGTTAACGCTAACCTTCTCCATCTATATTTGATGGAGATCCTAAGACGATTCGAAGAATGGAAGTCAGGGAAGATGGCGTTGCCTTTTCCTTGCCTTATCAGAAAACTATGCCAACAGGCTAGTATTCGGGGATACATAAATGACGTCCTCTGAAAGGCCCAAAATGCTTCTTATGCTGAGTTATTAAAGGTGCTAGCTCCAAGAAAGAGCACTGGCGAAGTGCTGGGACTAGATGAAGAAGAAGAACAGATGACTGGATCACCTGCAACTCAAGTTGCAGGACCCAGTCAACCTCTAGCCACAGGTCCTAGCCAACAATAAGAAGCAGGACCCAGCACAGGCCAGGATTAGCCACCACTGCTGCAAGACTACAGACCATCAATGAGTCATCTTAGGGCCATCGCCGAGATGGTTAGTTGGGGAAGTCGTGATGACGCAAATCTCTTCCATATCATCAATGATGCCGACCAGCCTACTATTTCATTAGATTGCACAAGGAGAGAGTTATCCATCCAAATAGGAGGAGGGAAGAGCAGATGGTCACAACAGATTTTAGGAAATGCGGCATCTTTTCAAGTGCAGTTAGAGACTGGTAAAGGGGCCACTGTGGTGGTCATGCAACACCAGGATGCCACGGAAGCTACTGAAGTGGTCGCTGACCACATCAAAGAATCTTTCAATGTACCTGTTGTGCCACTAGCAAATCTTTCAGGAGCACGAGATGCTCAAAATCTTGCCGGAACCTCAATGACTCCTGCGGAACATGAGGATGCACTGGACAGATTGCTTCAAACAGGACAAGTTTTGACGTCCCTGTTTGACATCCCCTAGCATGTAACAGCAATTCAATCAGACCTCATTTCCACAAAGGGGAAGCTAGTCAGATCCGAAGTAAGGGTAGAGCATGCTGAAGCTAAAGTGCAGAAACTACAAGAGCAGCTCATAGCCTTACAAGCAGCATAGCGGGATCCTTTGCAATTTGTTCCCGCAGACCAGCTAGACAATTTCAGAACCGAGCAATTATCAAAGTTAATTGCAGAAAATAAGAAGGTGGTAGGAGAAAAGGAGATGGTCACATGGGATGCCTCCGCAGCTCAAGCACAAAATCATGCGCATCTTAAGGTACTCAAGGCCTTAGAAGAAGAAAACAAGCAGTTTGTTGTAGATAACCTTCGGTTGACTTCTGTGGAGAAACTAAAGAATATTCTCGATGAACACTTTCATTAGTTACGAGAACAGTTCATTCGGGTCAACCGAGATGTAAGTCGTTTAGCTAGAGAAAATCGAACCCTCTCAATGAAGGAGGTTCGCGCTATTCATCAAAAATCAGCCATCGAGATCAGCGCATGGCAGAATGAGGCTAAACGACACGAGAAGTTGAAGGAGCATTTCCGTGATTAGGTGGGGATGTACAAACAAATCTTGGAGAAGGAGATCCATATGGCCAAGACTCAAATCAACAACATCAGTGCTCAGCACACTGATTGGACACTTACGCCTTCGCCCACCAAGCGGAAATTAAGAATCGGGACCTGTAGATCCAAGACTTGACAGAGTACATGGAGTTGGGAAATCTTAGATATGTCAACCTAGCCATGTTAACAGCAGGACGCCCGAGGTTAGAGCTCAAGTAGCAGGTAGCTTCCACCCATATCAAATATGAAGCAGAATTTGCAGAGCGCAAGAAGCTGGCTGAGAAACTAGATGTCGCAAATTCTGAACTTGCGGTGGTAAAAGAAAGATACTAGGGACAAAAAGATGTTGCAACCGACTTGGCTCGACGGCTAATAGAGCTCCATGAATACAAAAACAAAGCCAGAGCCTATGAAGAGGAACGACGGGTGTTCGCAGCGTGGTACGTCAAGTCTAATCAAATGTTCATGCAACTACCTTGTCTGTGGGAGGTGCCGACTCCGTCAAACATCGAAACATTAGCATGGACGGAACAAGATCCTCGGATTGAAGAGGAGAAGCTCCAGGCCATTCTTCAGCATCGTCAACCTTCCAAGCTTGGAGCACGTGGCAAGGGAAAAGCACCCATGAAGGAGCCACCGCCACCAGGAACTACATGAGTTTCACATTTTTGTAGTTGTAGTATTTTTTTCTCTTCTCTGTGTTGTGTCTTCCCACACTGCAGCATTAGTCCATTTCTTTTTCCAGTTAATAATCCCATACCTATCCACTGTGTAATTAATGAAGCTTGTTCTCCTTGTAACTCAAGGATGAGTTTTTATTCAGTCGTGGGGGTATGATGAGACGCGATTCGCATAGGCAGCGATATCGCATCCCCCGCGATATCGCATCTTCCCTACGATATCGCATACGTGATATCGCATTCTGCCGCCATATCTATAAATAACACGTGGAACTTCCTTGTTTGGGATCCCAGTTTTAGAGTAGCGAAGCTCTAGCAGTTTGATCCCTCCAGAGTTAAATTTTTTCCCGTGTCTGCCCGCAATGTGGTGAATGTAATTGTACGGTGTCTTTATTCGAGTGTGCCGTACTTGGACATGCACATGAGCGGCAATAAAGATCGAGATTACTTCATCATTGTAGCATTCACTTTGTTATTTATTTATTTTTTATTTATTTAATGTTATTTACTGTTTTCTCTCTTTCACCCTTAAACTCCTAGAATGTGAAACGAGTACGACTTGATTACGAGCATTTAAGTGTGACTGCTTGGTAGCCTAGTGGTGTAGCTAGGATCTCCACTTGGTAACCTAGTGGCATATTTGGGATCTACGCTTGGTAATCCCAGTGGCGTACCTAGGATCTATGCTTGGTAGTCCCAGTGGTAGTCGTGCACGAAGTCCAAGATGTGTACGATTGATGAAGGAATCGGTTGCTCGTCACACTTAAGGCTAGATTAGATTTTCTTACCCTTATCCTCCTAGCTTAGCTTAGTTAAATATTATTTTCCACCGCCTTCAGGAGTAGCATAGAATTAGGAAACACATCATACACCTCATCTAGACTAAACCATACATGACAAATATAAATACTAGTCCAGGTGGGAAGACAGCGAACTGTGACCTAAGGATAACTATCTGAGTGCCACAACTAGTCCATCTGCGGAGTTTGACCAGATCGTGCGTGCTACGCTTGTTTCGTATGGTTGAGTGTAGGGGTACCTCGCCACTCATCACATCCCAATCTCTACAACTACTTCTCATTCCATTATTCACATCACTGCTGCATGCAATTGTGAGCCTAATGATTTTGTATAGTATATTGCAGTATCCTAACCAAGGTAGTTGTGTGTTGTTTGGAACAAAGGCATGATATACATTTGACTTCTAAGGTGTCCATGAACATCTATAGAAGTGGTTATGCAAGGGCATTATGATAGGATCCTGCTTTGGGGAGGACCCACTTGGATAACTTTTGTTAATCATGGCTTTGAACCAAACCTCACATCTTCAAGAACATCATTAATTACTTCTCTAAATTTATGCATGATTTAGTGATCACCTTCTCATCAATTTCAAGTTATATTTTATGCTTTTATATTGAAATTTCCTCTATATTCGATATTCCTTGATCATCTTATGAGCTAGACCTTTGGTTTTAATTGTTAAAAAACTTGTGCACTTCCAAAGTTAAGCTCATTTATAATGGGAGGATTAAGGATGTAGTTTTTGAAATTTTTCTAACACCTCATTTTTGAACATTATGGCAACTAATAGTAAAAATATCAAAATAACTTGAACAACTTGATGGTTTTAGTTACCTTAGAGCCTTGGGAAACATTATTATGAAATCATCTTAAGCTTACATGCTAATTTTTTTTTTCAAATTTTGAGGTAAGTAAGAATTCAAAAGGGTTAATCATTAATGAAAAATTATCAAAACTAATGTTGATCCTTTGGTGATTTTAGATGATGCCAAATGAGATTCCTAAGATTGAAGGTCTATAAAAGTAAAGGAAACAAGGCCAAGAGGAGAACATTGGATTAAAGCTCAAACATCACATGTTTGTTGGATCCATGGGATGATGAGAAAAAATTTCATTCTATCCTTCAAGAATGTTCTACATAAAAAGACAAGCATTAACATAACAATCAAGGTTGGAAAGTCTACCATTGCTAGTGACAACAAGAAGATTCATCTTTAGTAGATTTTTGAAGACCTCTGCAATTTTGCAAAATTTGATGTCTATCCAGTCTTTTCCTCATTTTGTAATACATCCACTCGAATAAAATTTTGTAATGTGGCACTCCAATTTTGTAATGGTAGCTAAGCTAGACCTGATCACCCCACAATTTTTGTAATGAAACTTCATCCATTTATATATAACTCGAGGATGAGTTTTTAGTTAGTTGTTGGGGTATGATGAGACATGATATGCTAGCCAACTTCATCAACACATCCCCATCAATGAAGCCTCATCAATGCTTTCCTATTGATGCATCCTCATCAACACATCCTTGTTAACGTAATTGAATGCATTAACACATCATTGTCAATGAAATGCCTACATTTGCCTATAAATATGTGAGCACCCACCATGTATTTGGCACCATTTGATCATTAGTGTAGCTAGACTCTTACAATTTCCTCCTATAATCTTAGCAAATAATCAATGAGTACCCATGATGTGAATTTGAGTCAATTGTACGATGTCTTATTCAAGTGACATTATACCTAGATACATTTCATGAATGGCAATAAGATTGAGATTGATTCCTATCAATTATAACACCTTGACTTAGAATAGATTTACTTTTGATGTACTTAGTTAATATTTACATTTTCATGCATATTAATCGATTGGTGAAATAAGTGCAACTAGTTTTAGGCATAAACACATATTTGCTTGGTAATCCCAGTAGCGTTATTACTGGTTCATCCAGTAGCATAACACTTGGTAATCCCAATAGTGGGTACATGAGTTTAGGACATGTACGACAAGCTGGGAATGGACACTCATCACCCTTAGGCTAGCTTAGAATTTATATTCTTGTTATTAATTAGATTAAATAATTAATTTCTATGTTATTGTTAAGGTTAGTTTAAGGCCCCAACAACATCATAATCATATGTCTTATTTAGGACTAAACCATACATTATAAAGCTACCACTAGTCCAAGTGAGAAGATAGCAACCTATGATCAATGCTTAAGAATCTAGATACCACACTAGTTTCATCCATGGAATTTGATTGTATTGCACATAAATGCTTGTGATTCATTGGTTTGGCGTAGGGGGTACTCGCTGCTCATTAGTTATAATTAGCATTTCAAGATGTATAATACTCTAAAAACACACACTTAAGACTTAATTTATTAAACATGACTTCAACACACAAACTAAGTTTTCCACCTACACATGATATTAATGAAGGTAATGAAAGAATATATATTGAAGAAAATAGGAATGGGTTATTGCAAACAAGGACTTCCTATGCTCACATAGATCCATATTATTCTAAGTTCACTTTCATCTTTTATTAGGATGATCAATTCAGATGCACAGAGTTACAGGATAATATTATTCTACCACTAAATTATTTAGGTCCATCTATGCTTCAAGAAACTCTACTTAGATATGATCTTGGCCATGCACATGGAAGTTATTAGGTCACAAAGGACATGACCAAACCTTACTAGTCAATGGAAGCCTTCGCTAGAAGGGATGTCATCATGGAATTAAGATATGAACAAGAGAAAGGCAACCATGCATCTCAAGCAATCTTAGCTAAATCTCACCATCTGTAATCTAGCTCTCATCCACTTTTTCTATACACTAAAGATTCCATGTAACAAAATCTTTGTTCAACCTTAGCGAAAATACCAATAAGAGATGAGACAACCCCTAGAACAAAAAGGGATCCAAGGCCTAGGATCTCTAGCAGATCTAGAAGAGAAGACTTTAGAGGTCATAAAAGGAGAGTAAGCTAACATTACTCTTCAAGTCCTCCATCCTTTTCATCACCCTCATCAACAAACTTTGACAATGATGAATGCAAGCATGGAAACATAAGTCCATGAAGGGATCAAGGCCATATGCTTGACAAGGAAAGAAGGCGAGATCATAACAAATATCTGAAAAGAGAAAGACATCATGATGAAGATGAAGATGAAGAAATAAAGCAAAGGCTTAGGAAAAGAAATGAAGCAGGGCATTAAAGGGGTGATCACGACTATAATAGATATGATGAACTTGAAGACCATGATGAATCCCTATTAGCAACAAGAAGCATGAACAACATCAATAGGATCATGTGCATTCTAATAAAGCATTAAAGAAATAGTCACATCAAGCAACTAGACATGAATAACATTCCAAAATTTGAAGGAGGATATCATGTTGGTTCACAACACCACCTTCAAGCTTTCCATGATGTCTATGTACTAAAAAACATTGAAATGAATGGAAAAAACTTAAGTTATTTCCAAGAATGATCATTAAGAAAGTAGAGAGCCAGTATAGATCACTAGAACCAAAATTAATCTATAGATGGAGTACAATGCTAGAATTTTTTAATGATAAGTACTAGACTTATTTAAGAGTACCAAATCTAAGAAAGAAAATATAGGGATGGATATAAGCGATCCATAAGTCCCTTAACACAACTATGGGTAAATCCTATTCACTTCTACATAGATGCCTAGGACATGGATTTTTTTCAAAGGAAAAAACTTCAACACATAATCTATGGATTAAGAAATAAAATAAAAGAAACCCTTTGAGTCTCCGCCCAAGGAAGACTATCAAATATTTGAGCCCATTGAATTCAAAGATTACTAAACCAAGTTGATAAGAAAGACGGAGAGTTAAGATTAAGAGAGTTTGTAGAAGAATATAATAGGGATCCTTCTCTATTATCCTAGTGGGACTTATCCTCAACCTCAAGAATAGTATCATCACCAATGGAAAAATCCACAATTATGGGAAATATCATCACCCAGGCAACAGTATCCCTACAAACAATGAGACCCTTATCACTATTATGTCCAATAACTTGTCTCTTCAAGGAATGCTTTTGCTCATGTGTCTTACCACTATTATCATGAAGAGTATCATACACCTACAACACCTTGAGCAAAATCACCATCTTACATCCCTTATCCACCTATATAACAATTGCAACAACCTTCTAATCCAATGCCTCTAGTACCACTATTGTTGATGTAGAGAGAGTTGTCAACTCAACCATAATGAAAGAATGCAATAAGGGATATTAATACATAAGTAAAGAACACTACCAAAAACTATGATCTTAAATCAAAGAAGTGTCTTTTCTTTCAAATAAGTCTAGAAAAAGCTAGTAGGACTAAGATTCTATCTAACTTAGTTAATAGAAACACAATTGTAACTCTAGCTTCATTCTTTACTATGTTAAATCTCTTTGCAAAAAGCATGCTTCAACAAAGATCATAACAACCTTACAACTATCATGCTCACTCAAATAGTAAGTCATTGGATTTAAGAATTCTCCTTAGAAATTTCCAAGAAACATGAAAAGAGTACCATAAAAAGATAGAGAGTTCCATGCATCATGTACAATGATATAGGATGCAATTACATGCAGAAGATGTGTATAGTCAAAAGGAAAAACATCTTAGGATGCAAAACATGTATAGAAGATGTGTCTGTACAACATTGTTTATATGTAGAAACCACAAAATAAGAAGGCATCTAGTTGCTAATAGTTAAGAAAGAATGTAAATCCAACATATCCATAAAACCAATAGAACGAATTGCAAGTGCCTACATAGAAGAAACAAATGAGATATAACAACTAAGAAAATAACTTTTCCAAGAAGAATATCAATAGGAATAAGAAAAAATGGGGAAATTTAGAGATTCTAGACAAATTAGAGCCAAAGCCCATAGAACTTAAAGCATCACTAGACATACTATAGTATGTATTTCTAAATAATGAGAAGTTGATAATCATTAATGTTAACCTTAGTAAAAAGCAAAAGCATAAACTACTAAAGGTAGACAATAGATGGCCACAAAAATTCATGTAATCATATGATGAAATTAGAGGAATTGAGCCACACATTTACCAGCATTGCATCTACACAAATCCTATTATCACATCGTGCCACCAAAATCAGTGATGACTAAATCCAAAGCTTAAAGAAGTGGCAAAGTGAGAACTTATGAAGCTCCTCAAAGTAGGATTCATATATCCAATTGTGAATAGAAAATTAGTTAGTCAATTAGTCATTATTCCAAAGAAAGACAAAAAATGAAGGATTTACATTAATTTTTTATTGTTGAATATGGCAACCTTCAAGGACCAATTTTCTCTACCATTTGTTAATCAAGTCTTAGATACTATTATAGTTCATCAATATTATAGCTTTCTAGGTGTGTATAGTGGATATATTTAAGTTTACATAGTACTAAAAGATTAAGAAAATATTACATTCATCAACCCATTGGGAACATTCATCTACTTATAAATGTCATTTCATGTTTACAATGCCCTGCTACATTCTAACGACTCGTCCTTGGCATACTTTAAAAATAGATTGGTAATGAAATTTAGGGATAATTTTTTCCACATGTGAAGCCAACTTTGAATAACCCTTAGTTCACTTAGAGAAAGTATTAAAAAGATGTGTTGAAATAAACTTGAAGCTTAATTGGCAAAACAGCTTGTAATATGTGAATTTCTATGATGTAGATTGATGAGGCTATATCTCAAGCTTGGTTGAGGTTAAAAATATAAATATTTATCTAAATATATTTCTATATGTTAGCTTTCCATATCTCAATAGAAGTAATTAAAACCATAATGTTTTGAGGAAGTTATGAGTTTTTGTTCTAAGCTATTCACAATTTTACTATTTCTGATGGTGCTTAATTAAAATCCCATATCTCCTACATGGTATTAGATAATCCTTTGGAACTTTAATTTGTTATATTTTTCTCTTTTATCTTTCCAACCATTCTAAAACTACTAAAAAATAATATTTCATCATAGAGTTATGATTTTTCATTCTATACTATCCATAGTTTTACTATTTCTGACTATGCCTAATTAAAACCTCATATCTCCTACATAGTATCAAATAATCCTTTAAAACTTTACTTACTAATATTTTTCTCTTTTATCTTTTCAACCATTCTAGAATCACTAAAAAATAATGTCACATCATAGTGCTATGTTTTTTTATTTCTATGTTATACATAATTTTACTAATTTTTTTGTTATGCCTAATTAAAAACCCATATCTCTTACACAATATCAAATATTCTAAAAATTTACCTACATATTTTTATCTTTTATCTTTTCAACTATTCTAGAATTACTAAAAATTAATTTTTCATCATAGAGTTATGATTTTTCTTTCTATGCTATCTATAATTTTATTGTTTCTTATTGTGCTTAATTAAAACCCATATCTCCTACATCATATCATATAATCCTTTGAAAAATTCCCCATTAATATTTTGCTCTTTTAGCTTTCCAACTATTCTAGAATCACTGAAAAATAGTCTTCCTCCATGAAGCTATGATTTTTTTCTGTTAGTTGCTTTTTCTATTTTCATTAAAGCTTAATTATCTGAGGCTAGATTCATGGTTCTATAACTTTTTATTTCTGATAAATGCCTTCATAAACTTATAACATAGGATAGTTATAGGTTTTTACTATTTTGTAGGGATCTAGAATCATTATAAAATTTAAAGGGATGGTAGAGATATTATAAGTTTATCTACAGTTGATGAGTGGTGAGGTACCCCTACACTCAACCATATGAATACGAGCGTTTCACGCATGATCCGGTCGAACTCCACAGACGGGCTAGTTGTGGTATCTAGATAGTTACTCGTTGATCGTAGTTTGCTATCTTCTCATCTGGACTAGTATTTGCTTTGTCACATATGGTTTAGTCTAGAGTGAGGTGTATGATGTAGTTCTAAACTAGTGCTACTCCTAAAGGCAATGGAAAATAAATTTAATTGGACTAAGGAGGAGAGAGGGAGAGAATCTAACTACGAGGAGATGGGAGGAGAGAATCTAAGCTAGCCCAAGTGTGATGAGCATCTTTCCTCAATCATCCATACACATCTTGAACCTCGTGTACAACTACTATTGGGATTACCAAGTGCATATCCTAGGTACACTACTGGGATACCAATAGTCACACTTAAATGCTCGTGATTAAGTCATACTCATTCTGCATTTAATAATAGGGATAGGAGAGGAAGGTAGAGAGAGATTAATTAAAAAAGTAGTAAATAATAATTAAATAATTAAACTAAGTGAATACTACAATGATGAAGTAATCTCAATCTTTATTTTCGATCATGTGTGTGTCTAAATATGTCACACTTACATGAAGGTGTCGTACAATTACAATCATCACACTGTAGGCATGCACTAGGAGAAAGGGTTGAGAAGAACTAAAAATGAAAACCAACTTCTAACTAAACTACTGACTCCTTTCCCATGCATCCCATGTGTATTTATAGGCTCAAATGGGAACCACGATATCACATATTCAATATCGCTTATCATGTCGCGATATCGTGTACCCGATATCGAGGGTTTGATATCAGGGGTCTAATATCGAGGGTCTGATATCAAGACTCATCAAACCTGATATCTTATACCTGATAACAAGGGTTTGATAACAAGGGCTCAATATCAGCACTTGGAAAACCATGATTAATCAAAAATCATATGTATAAGTGATGATCCAACTTTAGACTTGATTTTGATTTTAATAAAGTCTTGATTCACATCCCTTGATAAAGTGATTAATTTTTTGTTTGAGTATTAATCTATATATGATTGTTAGCTATTGGGTATTTTTATTGTTGTGGCCTTATTGGTTTGTTTGGAAAGTATGGATAAAGATTCCTTTGCATGGATTAGTCAACACCTTGGGTTATTATTAAGGCTTTGTGAGGTCTATTTAGATGATGTTTTAGCTCTTTGTATGATGATGAAATTTCATGAAATTAGTTGGATTTGATGAGGTTATGCTATGCATCGGATTAGTATCCTTGTAAGGATCCCTTGGTTTGTTGAAAATTTTTGATGAGAAGAATTCTATTATTTTAGTTGTTGCCTCCACCAACAACTTAGTTGCCATGGTTATATCTTTGTTAATTATTTTGATGATGAAGCTATCACTGAGTTTGTGTGGCATGTTGAAGATGGGCTCCCTAGAAATGACTTTACTGATTAATCCCCACCATAGAGTGCACTAATGTGGCTCTTATTGCATGCTCCATCCTACAGAAGAGGGTGATATCATGGCTCATTGGTCCTTTTATTTTTGGTTTTTTCTTTCATAACATTAGAGGTTATATCCTAGGTGATGCCTCTAGCACCATTATGGTTGGGGAACCTTGGAAGTGATGTCGTAGGTGACGCTTCATGTTCTAGCAAAGGTGATGTCCTAGGTAATGCCTCTAGCACCAATATGTTTGGGGAATGTTGGGTGTAATGTCCTAGGTGATACATCATGTCTAGTAGAGGTGATGTCCTTAGTGATGCCTCTAGCATCGATATGTTTGGGAAACACTGGAAGTGAGGTCCTAGATGATGCTTCATGTTCCAATAGAGGTTGATGAATCGTGGTTAACCAAGCCACATATACTAGGCCCCGTATACGTGGCCCCGTCGATGCATCCATCCATGTGTTTACGTGGCCTCGTTAACGTAGTGTCTGTTTCTAGCTATAAATAAGTGCACACCCATTGCACTTAGGCATCTTTTGAGCAATTGTAGCCAGACTCTTGCAGTTTGTTCCTACAAGAGTTAGAATATTTTTCCCAAGTGCATGCCCACAATGTGATGCTTGTAATTGTACAGAACCTTTATTCGAGTGTGACGTACTTGGACATGCACATGATCGACAATAAAGATCAAGATTACTCCATCATTGCAGCATTCACTTAGTCTTAATTGTTTAGTTGTTATTGTTAATTATTATTGTTTTTTTTTCTTAGTTAATATTTCTTTACCATCATTTACTATCCTGTTGTTAAATGTGGAATGAGTACGACTTAATCACGAACATTAAAGTGTAACTACTTGGTAACCCAGTAGCGTATCTAAGAGTGCTCAATTAATATACGCTTGGTAAGCCTAGAAGTAGTACACGAGGTCCAAGATGTGTACAAATGATTAAAGACGGATGCTCATTGCACTTAGGCTAGCTTAGATTCTCTCTCTCTCTCTCTCTCTCCCCTTAGTCCAATTAAAGTTATTTTCCATTGCCTCTAGGAGTAGCACTAGTTTAGAACCACACCATACACCTCACTCTGGACTAAACCATATGTGACAAAGCAAATACTAGTCTAGATGGGAAGATAGTGAACTTCGATCAATGAGTAACTATCTAGATACCACAACTAGCCCGTCTACGGAGTTCGCCCGGATCATGCATGAAATGCTCATATTCGTATGGTTGAGTGTAGGGGTACCTCACCACTCATCATTAGCACCATTGTTGAGGATGGTGCTAGTTATCTAGAATAATTACATCATACAAGATCATTGTAACAAAGCATTAATGATATATCTCTTAAAAAATAGGAATTAATTTCAATTAAGTCACACACAATTCACAACAATGTCTCTCTCACAAGACTATGATCCTGCAACCACTAATGAGGCAATTCATTGGAGAACCAACAAAATTTATGATGAAGATGAAGTTTGGAGCACTCAATCTTATGCATGAGTTTCATATGTTCAGGGATGGCCCAACGATACTCAAGAACTTTTGTCATCCAACACAGACACCTCTAGTGAGGATGGGACATCCCATAGAACCAGGGGGCCCAAAGGGCCTAGGACCTTCTCAGTAACTAACAAGAACTTACTTGGGGATGATTGGAGGACTTACAAAAGTCATAACAAGTTTTATAGTTCCTTCTCTTCCTCTACTCCCTCAACATCAAATTGTGACATGGATGACTATCTTTCAAGGGATTGGTATAGAACTAAAAATCAAGCTCTCAAAGAAAATTAAGAACGCCAACATGAACAGGGACAACATCGTCCCAACTCACAAACTCACAACCTACTTAGTGATGATGAACCTCTACTGGCCACTAAGAGCCTAGCTCCTATACAAGAGGCTGTTCAAATATCCTACAGGCATCACAAAGAAAGCTGTCTACCTAGGCTTGATTTAAACAACTTTTCCAAGTTTTTAGGAGACTATGATTTAGATCCACAACAACATTTACAAGCCTTCTATGATGCCTGTATATGGAACAATATTGATAATGGATGGCAAAAACTTAAGCTCTTTCCTATGACACTCGTTGGCCAAGCAAAAGTATGGTATAGGTCCTTAAGCCCAAAATCAATTCGACATTGGCCAACAATGGTAGACCTCTTTAATGAAAGATATCAAACCTATGCTAGCATGTTAGCCTTGAGGAGACAAATCCAAGAATGGAAATAGGGACAACATGAACCCTTGGACATGGCCTTAGAAAGATATTATGCACTGTTAAACAACTACCAAGGCCATGGGTTCTCTGAGGAAAGGCTAATGTATCACATCATGAATGGGCTCCGTAATGAAACAAGGGAAACCCTAGGGATGTATGCCCAAGGACAACTATACAAGCTACAAATCCATCAACTTCAAGAACTTATTAAGTGAGTAGCAAAAGAATAAGGAAAAATGGCTAAATGGGAGAATGTTGAAAACTCTCAATGGGACCAAAATCTCGAATTAGCCAAGGTCCATAGCCATGAAGAGGAGAAATTAGCTCACCTTGAGGAGGTGTAACCATTTCTACCTTGTCCAATACAATAATCACTAGATGAAATCAAGGCAAAGATTAATAAGATGATGGAGTGGGTGCATGGAAAATATGGAGAATATGCTAACAATAGGAGAGGCACAACTATGCCAAATCAAGAAACAAGATAGGACACCACGCAACAATCAGAACAAAGGTAGAAGATAATAAGAGTAAGAACTCAACTACCAACTTCACATATCAATGCAACATTTGTCTATATGATCACCCCAAAGGCCAATGCCTAGTTTTGTTACATTTACATGATCATTGGAAAGGAATGTTACATCTAGATTTCATACAGAAATATCGAGTTCAACCACAATGGCAAAAGCCCCAGTCGTGGGGGAGGCTATCGCCAACTCGACCATATCCTTTGTATGTCCTAACATCAAGTGCTTACTATGTTCAACACCCTATTTCTTCAACTAGATCATCATCCTCTACTTCACCACATCATTATCATTCTCCTAAGTACTATCAACCCATCCTCTCCAACAAGATCACCACCTCATGTTTCTTACACTTCTCCTCACCCTCAATATTCTCATCATTTACCTCTTACATCGCCACCAGTTCTGCCAAAAGGTTTTTCACCATAGCATCAACCCATGAACGTTACTTGTGCTGCTACTATCAATAATAGTGGGAACCCTCCACAATGTTGAAAGCGTCCTTTCTTTAGATGTGACCATCGAAAGGGACACCATAGTTCAAAAACCACTGCATCCACCAACTCAGCACAAGTTTAGCACTGTGATGCATCTGCCTCCTCGAACTCAATGCCTCCTATTACTCTATCTGGGCCACCAATCAACACTCCAACAATCATGGGGCCCAATGGATATTTCCACATGGGGAGACATGTTGAGCCTTGCATACCATCTTACGATCACAAGTACCATAGTGGGTCAACTCCTTATAAATAAACCACATCTTATAACTTGCCCCACTATGTCAAGTCTAATCAAGTGTGTGAATCCCAATGGGGTAAGTATGACCAGGTCCCAATATTTCCAACATGCAAGGATCCTAACCTTCCATTTATTAATTATAGTCATGCTCAACCATTTAGTTATGGGGGGTATCCTCCATTCTAACAACACAGAATTAATAAATGTTTTTCCGTTTCTTTAATTTTTCAACTTTTTGTTTTCCAGTTTTTCACCTTTTAATTTATTGTTTTATCTTTTTGTCTTTTTATCTTTTTATGAGTAATCTCATCTATGAATAAAACACTCATGTGACTTGTTGGTTGAGGTGTTGTTCGATGCTATCAAGTCTCAGGTGACTAATTATTTGGACAGTGAGCCCATCACATCCACCCAACCTTTCTATTAATAAGAGGTTCTACTTTGGGTACATGATATTCTTGACATCATTAAAACTTAAAGTAATTTCATGCTCATTATACCCAGAGCAAATAAGGATGGACCAAGAGGGAATGGCTAGGGTGTGACATCAAGGGGATTTGTGGATTCTCTTTGGTGACATCTGTGGGAGCTATCATGTAGCCTGGTTGTACTAAGATCCTTGTAGATCTAATGAAAAATGGGAGTAAGAGTATTAAAGGCATCCAATAAAGAACCTAATGTTATTCTAGATGGTCCCACTAGAAAGACATGCACCCATGCTTGAAGGTAGGTGGCTTCTCTGGATTAAGTACTTTATCAAAAAAAAAAAAAACTTGTGTGTGTGTGCTGTAGATTCCAAATTACTCCTCCCTTGGACAAAATGCCAAGTGATTGTATGCCTTGCTATCATGATGCTCTTATGGTTGTTCATCATTGGATGAAACAATGCAATGTCACTGATCAAAGAAATGGACTTGGTCTTGATTTTGGAGTGATGGGCTAATGACACATTAATCACGTCTACACTTAGGATTCATTGCATCCTGGGTCAATTACCTCATGTCCCAATCTCTGCAATCCCTTCTACAATTCACCTCATCTCACTATTCATGTATTTGTGACTCGTGTCCTATGTAGCATTGAATTCATACCTTATGATGGTGGTATCTACATGTGTGTGTTTTGTGGAACTGATGTGGATTACATTTAACCCTTCTAGTGCCTATGGACATTTTAAGGTGTGGTTACGCAAGGGCATTATAGGTTGGAACCTACTTTGGGGAGGACCCACTTGCGTGACTTTTGTAATTTGTATTTGTTGCACACCACCACATCATTTTATACCCTCCAAATACTTCATTGCCAAATCTATTCTTTTTTTTGTCATCATTTTATCAAACGTTCCTTAAAACCAATATGTGTCCTTTGATGTGTCACCTAAAGAAATTAGGTCTGACATTAAAATTTTAGGGCAACTTCCTTGAAAAAAAATTCTAACTCTAAAATCACACTAAGCAAAGAATTCAACATTTATGAAAGGCAATAAGTAAGGTATGAAATAATTGAACTTCTTTCAATAACCTTACTAACAATTGATCTTTGTGTGATTATAGATGGCCCCTAAAAGAGGACAACAAGGAGGACCTTCTCAAGGTGCAACTGAATCCCCAAGGGGAGGCAAAGGCCAAGGACCTCATGTAGAACATGCAGAGCAGGAGGCACAATTATTCAACATCCATTAGGAACCTCCTGTTACTACACAATCTGGCCAAGAAAAAGGTGGAGAGGTTAGGACCCAAGCCTATGAAGAGGAATGACAACTATTTACAACATGGCATGTCAAGGCCAATCAAGTGTTCTCACAGTTGTCGTGTTCATGAAAAGTGCTAACTCCATCAAATATTAGAACATCAGCTTGGACGGCTCATAATCCTTGGATAGAAGAGGAGAAACGTTAGGTGCTTCTTCAACGATATCAATCTTAGAAGCCTGGAGCACAGGACAAAGGGAAGAGACCCATGGAGAAACCACCACCACCAGGAATCACATGAGTTCCAATAAATTCTATAATTTTGTGTCTCTGTCCCAATTTTGTCATATCCACTGCGGCATGAATAAATGTCCAGTTAGTCAATAATCCCATACCTATCCACTGTGTAATCAATTGAGCTTGTTCCTCACTTTCTTTGACTCGAGGATGAGTTGTTATTTAGTTGTGGGAGTATGATGATGAATTGTGGTTAACTAGGCTATGTAAACTAGGCCCTATCTACTAGGCCCCATATACGTGGCCTTGTTGATGCACCCATCCATGCGTTTACGTGGCCTCATTAATGCAGTCTCTGTTTCTAACTATAAATAAGTGTGCACCCATCGCACTTGGGCATCTTTTGAGTAATTGTAACCAGACTCTTGCAGTTTGTTCCTACAAGAGTTAGAATATTTTTCCCAAGTGCATGCCCACAGTGTGATGCTTGTAATTGTATGGAACCTTTATTTGAGTGTGACATACTTGGACATGCACATGATCAGCAATAAAGATCAAGATTACTCCATCATTGCAGCATTCACTTAGTCTTAATTATTTAGTTGTTATTGTTAATTATTATTGCTATTTATTATTTTCTTAATTAATATTTCTTTACCATTATTTACTTTCCTGTTGTTAAATGTGGAATGAGTACGACTTAATCACGAACATTGAAGTGTAACTACTTGGTAACCCAGTAGCGTATCTAGGAGTGCTCAAGTAATATATGCTTGGTAAGCCCAAAAGTAGTACAAAAGATCCAAGATGTGTACGGATGATTAAGGACGGATGCCCATCGCACTTAGGCTAGCTTAGATTCTCTCTCTCTCTCTCTCTCTCTCTCTC
>MNCI01023311.1:165516-191294 GCA_015680685.1 Gnetum montanum | reverse complement strand
TCTAGATACCACAACTAGCCCATCTACAGAGTTCGACCGGATTGTGCGTGAAATGCTCATATTCATATGGTTGAGTGAAGGGGCACTTCACCACTCATCATTGGGACCGCAGACGGGCTAGTTATGGTATTTAGATAGTTACTCGTTGATCGTAGTTCGTTGTCTTCCCATCTAGACTAGTATTTTCTTTGTTGCGTATGGTTTAGTCTAGAGTGAGGTGTATGATGTGGTTCTAAACTAGTGCTACTCCTAGATGCAATGGAAAATAACTTTAATTGGACTAAGGAGGAGAGAGAGAGGGAGAGAATCTAAGCTAGCCTAAGTGCGATGAGCATCCATCCTTAATCACCCATACACATCTTGGACCTTGTGTACTACTTCTGGGCTTACCAAGCGTATATTACTTGAGCGCTCCTAATTACGCTACTAGGTTATCAAGTAATTACACTTTAATGTTCATGATTAAGTCATACTCATTCCGCATTTAACAACAGGAATAGTAAATGATGGTAAAGAAATATTGACTAAGAAAACAATAAATAACAATGACAAATAACAATAACAACTAAACGATTAAGACTAAGTGAATGATGCAATGATGGAGTAATCTTGATCTTTATTGCCGATCATGTATGTGTCTAAGTACGTCACACTCAAATAAAATTTCTATACAATTACAAGCATCACATTGTGGGCATGCACTTGGAAAAAATATTCTAACTCTTGTGGGAACAAACTACAAGAGTCTGGCTACAACTACTCAAAAGATGCCTAAGTGTGACGAGTGCGCACTTATTTATAGCTAGAAATAGACACTGCGTTAATGAGGCCATGTAAACACATGGATGGATGTGTCGATAGGGTTGCATATACGAGGCCTAGTATACGAGGGTGGCCTAGTATACGTGGCCTAGTTAACCACGATTCATCAGAGGTGATATCCTAGGTGATGCCTTTAGCACTACTATGTTTGGCAAACATTGGAAGAAATTTCTTAGGTGATGCTTCATGTTCCAGTAGAAGTGATATTTGGGTGTCACCTCTAGCATCAGTATGTTTGAGAAACATTTAAAGTGATGTCCTAGGTGATGCTTCATGTTCCAGTTGAGACTAATAATAAATCTATGTGCAAGATAATTTGATATTTGGTTTTGATACATGTTAGTTTAACTTTTGGCAAGTACACAAGACAAACCTTGGTTTTGACATTATATGATGAATGGATTTTATGGTTGTGTGTTGTATTTTTGTCTGGATATTTTGGGTGGTTTGCTTGTATGCTTGTTAAACTAACATGTTTTGCATGTCAGCTATGCTCCTCCTAATCCCCATAAGACCTTTCCATTTGACAATTGGGGATGTTGCCCAAATTTCTCACTTAGTTTTACATTGATAACCTAGTTATTTTTAGGTTGATCAATTTAGGAAGGGGATGGATCTTTTGGAGGAATTACTATGATGATACAAGTTGGTTGATATTATGTATTGGTTTAAATCCTTGGATATTATGTGTTGGCATTTTCAGTGTTATATCAAATATTAATTCTCTTTTCTAGTTATGGATCATATGTTGTTTAGTCTTGTGACATTATATTATTCATATATATTATGGGATTTAATTTTACATTTATGTTATTATATTTCTTTTCTAGCATTTTTATATTCATGCAATTTTGTACTCATGTATTTCTTTCTTTTGCTATTAGTCTTCTCTTCTATTCTCTTTAGGGTTATAGCCTCATTCTAGGTTCCTTTGTTCATTTCACTGCATAGTACACTCATTCATGTCTCTTGCCATGACTAATCATTTTGTTAGGGATTCTTCTCAACGAAATGTTCTCCAACCTAAGGCATAGAAAAGAGCATGTTACAAGCAACTTCTTAAGGCTAGGTTCATATATCCAATTACAAATAGTAAATGGATTAGCCCATTCATGATTGTACCTAAGAAAGAAGGGAAATGAGGAGTTTGCATAGATTTCAAGTTGTTGAACATGATGACTTTCAAAGACCATTTTTCGTTGCCATTTGTAGACCAAGTGTTGGACACCATTGCAAGACATTACTATTGCAAATTTTTGGATGGTTATAGTAGCTATGACCAAATTGAGATCATACCATAAGGATTAGGCCAAAAAAATCTTCACAAGTCCATGGGGTACTTTTGCATACAAAAAGATGTCCTTTGGCCTGTGCAACACACCTACTACTTTCCAACTCTTAGTGCTTAGCATCTTTCAACAACAAATTGGTAGTGGGATAGAAGTATTCATGAATGACTTCTCTACCTATGCTACCATATTTGAGTAAGCCTTGGACCATCTTGAGCAAGTGCTTCAATGGTGCATGGATACTAATTTGAAGCTTCACTAACAAAAAAGCCACCTCATGATCCAAGATGATATAGTTATGAGGCATCAAATTTCAAAGAAAAGGATTGAGGTGGACCCTAAGAAAGTACTAGTCATCCAAGGAATTACCAGATACTTTAAAATGGTGAAAGATGTAAAGTTATTCCTTAGGAATATTGGTTATTATTAGTGTTTCATTGAGAACTTCTTGAGAATTGCTAAGCCATTGGTTAAGCTAACAAGGAAAGATGCATCCTTTAATTGGACCAAGGAATGCAAGTTAGCATTCCAACAATGTAAGTAAAAGCTTGTAGAGACTCCCATTCTATGCATTCCAGACTAGTTTAGACCCTTTCACATCATGACAGAGGAATCCAATTATGCATTGGGGATTGTGCTCACATAATTAGATGATAAAAAATATCCTTACTACATTCATTGTGTAACTAAAAGCATTGTGGAAGCACAGTTGAATTACACCACAACGAAGAAGGAGCTCATGGCGGTGGTGTATACCTTAGAGAAACGTAGTCATCATGTGCTTGGATACCATATCTTTATGCACATAGACCACAGTGCCATCAAGTTCTTGATGAACAACCCAGTAGTGAGCCCCTATATCATACAATGGTTAGTGATTCTACAAAAGTTTGACCTCATAATGACGAATAGAAAGGGAACTAAGAATGTAGTCACTGATCACTTGTCTCAGTTACAATAGAACAACAAAAAGGACAAGGGCTCTTTATCTGATCAATTCCCAGATTCACTCCTCTTTGTAGAAGCTATTGAAGTTCAAAAAAACAAAGATCCTAATTAGTATAATGAATTCCTTTCTTATCTGCTTACTCAGGAAACCCCTTAAGAATGGGATAACCAAAAAAAAAACAATAGTTTCTTCACCAAGTCAAGCATTACATAGAGATCAAGGGTAATCTTTACAAGATTTATGTTGTTGGCTTAGTACGATGGTGCGTGCGCAATGCTGATCAACTACAGATCCTCCAGGACACTCATGAGGATTCTTGTAGGAATCATTATGCAAGGAGGAGAATGGTTGTGAAAATCCTCATGGTATGATACCTTTGGCCAACAATTTTTAGTGACACCCATCAATTTTCTCATGCATGCAAGTGCTACCAAACAAATGGATGAACGATTGTACAAATGGAAGGGCCCCAATAGTGGATCTAATCATTGGAGCTTTTTGACCATTGAGACATTAACTTCATGGGGTCCATTAACTCGATGTTTAATGGGAAAGCATATATCATAGTAACAATTGAATATTGTACCAAGTGGACCAAAGTTGTAGCTATCATTGACTATTCATCTTCTACTACAACACGATTTATTCAACAAAGTGTGATAAATAAGTTTGGCATACTAAGGGCACTTATTTCTAATAATCTAACTCACGTTACAAGTTCTTCTTTTCAAAAACTGATACAACACTTAGGGGTGAAATATAAACTAACTTCCTATCATCCCCAAGCTAATGGTCAAGCAAAAGTTACTAACAAGGAAATAATCAGGATACTAACATGCACCATTAGTAAATACAAGAAATACTAGAGCACAAAACTTAATGATGGTTTATGGGCTTATCAATCAACCTAGAAACTTCCTATTTGGTTATTTTCTCTATGAGTTGGTGTATGAAAAACACCTAATACTTCTAATCCAAGCTATGTTCCATACACTCTCAACGACTTGTGAGCTTAACCTTGATCTAAGTCTAGCACAAAAAGAATTCTTAATGACACTAAATGTGCTAGATAAGAACTAACAAGTAGCCTTATCCATGAATGAAGTGCATAAGACACATGTCAAACAACATCATGATGCATGCATAAGGAGAGTTAAATTTCAACCAAGTGATAAGGTTCTTTACTAGAAGCCCATGCATGCACCACAATGTACAAAGCTTCAAACACAATGGGAACAAACTTACATCATTCATACAACTTTTCCTTCTGATGCCATGACAATTTACCATCCTTCAAGCTCACAAAAATGGTTTCTAGTTAACATCAAACAAGTAAAGCCTTTCTTATGACCTAAAATAACTGGTACGACTAACACAGCAACAGATAGATAAGCATGCTCTATCTTTTGGATCTCCTCCTTTCAACTTAGTCATGGGAGAGATGGCCACCCATGTTAACATTCTGTGAAGTCTATCTCATTTTTCACATTTTTTAAACATCATTCTTCATATTTTTCCATTTTCTTAAATATTTTCCTACTTCTTTTATATATTTTACTTTATATTTTTTGTTTTGTCATTATGAAACTCTAATATTTGTTGTGGATCCTTTACCACTAGAAATTAATTAATGCAATATTTAATGTTATGATTGATTGTTAAATGACCAAATTTCATCTGTGGATTATGTCCTCAATTAACATATTGTTAATTTTCTAATGATATTAGGTAGTGAGTCCACAACATCCATCCATTCCATTGAACTCTATAAGGCTCTACATTATGGAAACATGAGGTCCTTCCAAAATTGAAACTTAAAGTAACCAATGATCTTGTTACTCAACAAACTTAAAATGAATCAACTGGGAATGAATAAGGGTGTGACTTTAAGGGGATTTTTCATCTTTTTTTCTCTACTACTTTCTTGAGTTTTATGACTCTTCCCCATTGGTCTCTCATCACTCCTATTGTTGACCATAAAGGAAGCATGTCTTTTCATGGTGTGGTTCCTATGAAAAGAAACATGAGAATTCAAAGCACATTCCATAGATAAAATAATGGGATATAAGCACTAGTTATGAGGTTAGAAAGACATGTTACCCATGCCTAAAGGCACCCCTATTTTCTTCTTTTCTTGGAGTGGTGATTGTCCTTTGGGAATTTTCATGAACTCTTGATGGTCAAAGGATCAAGATATGGCAATGCAAAGTCACTAAACATGGATAGACTTGGTCTCAACTAAGGATGGAATGGTATCAAATCATCTTAATCACACACTTCAAAAGGACTTCATGTGATTGAGATGAGAGTCTCTTACCATTCTTTCTCTACCATCATTCTAACATCATCATTGACTACCTCATTACCTCCTATCATGGTCAATTACTGTATCTATTATGGCACATGGCATATTCATTTGATGATCTCTTACGTGGATTCAAATTTTAACTTATAATGACCATTAATCATCCTTCGTACCTATGGACTTATTGGGATGAGAGTATGCATGGGCATTATCAACATGAGCTTGCTTTGGGAAGGACCCACTTACATACCCTTTGGTCTCCTTAAGTTAAACTTTCTATCCCTTGGTCATTTTCATGATTGATCTCATCAATTTGCCTTCTAAACATCTAGTTTAGCTTTGTTTTGGCATTTTCAACTAATCCAAATCTAATCCAAGTCCTCTTCCAATGTACCCTCTTCTATTTCTTTGGCATCCTTTTCTATTTTTTAGCTTCCATTGGACTCTTGTTTCATCCCCAATCTCATCCAAAATTCCTCATTTTTCCTCTGCAAAAGTTGATCATAAATAGCTGCATCGATGCATCCCTATCAATGCAATGGGATGAGTCAACACAACCCTATCAAAAAAATGCAAAAATGCTATATATATGCATGATACTTAGTTATTTTTACATCATTTCTTCCAAATGCAAAAGGATTTTTTGAATTTTTCAGAGCCCAAGAATCTTCCAAGAGCCATAACTCTTACACTGCTAACCCAATTTACCCCATTTTTTGATCCTCAAGCTACTAGAGGTAAGCTTTACATTATGGGGGACATAAACCTTGGGTTTCTTCCAAATTTTTTTTTTGAAATTTTCCTAACTCCCCAAGGTTTAACCATTAAAATAATATTAAACTACTCATTCCAAGTGGATTAAACCTAATAAACAAACTCTTGTAGCTAATCGATAAAAATAATTNACTACTCATTCCAAGTGGATTAAACCTAATAAACAAACTCTTGTAGCTAATCGATAAAATAATTTTAAAATAATATAACTTACCAAGATCAAAAACAAGCCTCAGTATAACCCAATTTAATAGGAAATGTATCAAAAAAACTAAGGGTTATAAAGTAGAAAGCTAATCCTAGGTTATGTTTGTGATCTCAGATGGCATCAAAGAGAGGATCATAGGTGGGAGGGCCTTCCTAGCCTAGAGAGAAGCAATCAAGAGGAGGAAGGATCCAGTAACAATAACCATAACAACCCCAAGAGTAAGTAGTCAAAGCAACCCATGTAATGGAACCTCTTCAGGAGGAGCCCAAAGTGAAATCTATCTAACAAATTCCCACTACAAAAATAGGCATATCCAAGTAGGATGAAGTCCATAGGTCAAGGCCTAACCTTGAAGTTATCCTCATAAAGACCTACCTAGAGAAAATAAGAACCAATAAGGTCTAGAGCTTTGATGAGTCATGATTATGTTAGCCCCAATATTGAATATCCAATATTGAGGCTTCGATATCAGATACACGATATCGGGTTCCAAGAAATGATCTTGGATATCCAATATTGTCTCTTTCGTGTTAGCCTATAAATACAACACTTGGGTGCATAGTCGAAAGAGAGTTTTAGTTGTTAGTTTTTTATAGTCTTTCTTAGATTTCTGAATTCAAGTTCTATTATTCCTAGTGCATGCCCACAGTATGATGTTTGTGATTGTACAACATCGTTATTCAAGTGTGACGTACTTGGACATGTTACATCACTGGAAATAAAGACCAAGATTACTTCCATCATTACAGCATTTACTTAGATTATTATTACTTTTTATTGTTTAATTATTTACTATTTTCCTTAGTTAATATTTCCATTTACTATTATTTACAATTCCTGTCATTAAGTGGAATGAGTATGGCTAATCACAACTGTTTAAGTGTAATTACTTGGTAATCCAACAATGTATTATTTGGCAAACCAAATGATGTATGCTTGGGAATTTCAATAGTGGTTATATGAAATCCAAGGCGTGTGTGGATAATTAGGAATGGATGATCATCGCACGTAGTCTAGTTGAGGTTTTACTTTCCATTGTTCATTAGCTTAATTAATTTATCTCTTTATTGTCATTAGGAGCAGCATAGGATTAGACAACATCATATACCTCACCTTAGACTAAACCATACGTGACAAAGCTACCACTAGTCCAAGTGGGAAGACAATAAACTATGATCAAGGCATAACAATCTATATGCACAACTAGTCCCATCCATGGAATTCAATCAGATTGTGTGTGAACACTTGTGATTCATATGGTTGGGCATAGGGGTACCTTGCCACTCATCAAGCTTCATTCTACAAGAGTTGAACTTTGGATCCTTCTTGAAGTTAGCATTAGAAAAAGTCCATATCCAATTATAGGGGTCTCCCATATGGCCCATCCTTTCCACCAGTATGGAATGGTGCATGGGGAAGACCTACCTATTGTAGAACAACCAACAGGGAGACACATCTATAAAAATCAAATACATCATCATCTCCTACTTGGTTGAGGCCATTGTAGAGGTCCTTGTTTTGCCCAACACTGGGGCAAAGTTGATGAAAATTTTTATATAAGCAAACCCTGAAGCTAAGAATAAGTGGCTTTAGCATTGCTATGGGATGGACTGTAATGAGTATGGTGTCCTCACCAAGGTAGAATATGCATACTTTAAGATTATGACTTACCACTTAAATCCAATGGTGAGGCCCAGTAAGGTAACAACCTTTCCTACCTCAACATGTGTCTCTCTAAGTAAAAAATTTTCCATCAATCTTCCCCAACTCATTTATTAAGAAATTGAAAAGTGCTTCAAAGAAAATGAGAAGGGAAGGAAGTTACTCCTCTTTCCATGTCCCATTCATAAACTATGTAAAAGGGAAGGGATAGCATGATTTGCCAACAATGTGATTTGTCATGCTTCTACCACATCATGGCAAGAGGTGATGAAGGACAAGATAACAACTAAGCTACAAGAGGAGAAGAAACCATGATTACCATCACCTATAATACTAGAAACTACACCAGAGGTGCTTGTAGTTTCTGAATAGCTTTGAAAAATTCTTGAGTAGTAGTTGCAACAAAAGTAAGGTTTAGTAGGTGGTGGGGAGTCCTTGGTTTATCGTCCAACCTTAAGCCATCTTAACAAGATCACTAGGATCATCAATTAGCTCGACCAAGAAACCATCTTGTTGTTCTCAACCTAAAGAAACCAAACATCCACAAGATCAAATCCAAGTACTAGAGATGTCATGGTGACCATTCCTAACCAAACATTCCCTAAAATTTTAGAAAATGCTACAACCTTCTCCATTAGATTGGAGGAAGGTGAGCAGGCAATTGTCTTGGTCATGTAACACAAAGGATAGGAGATAGCATTAGAAGTGGTGGCCAATAGGATTGTTGAATCCTTGAATTCTCTTGTGGTAGTTGTACTAGACATTGCTACAATGGTAGACATCCAAGCATTTGCAAAAGCAGGAATTGGTCAGTTGAGCACTACCCAATATGACAAAGTGTTGGAATGAGTGGTTGGAGCTAGGCAATTGCTTCCAGAGATCTTCATTCTCATAGATGAAATCATTGCAAATCAATCACATTTGCTTAAGAAGAAGGGTAAGTTGTTGGTTACCAATGTGCAACTCAAGGAGGCTACCGCCGCTAATCAATAGTTGGCTATTAAAGTTGTAGAATTACGTGCTTGTCTCTCCAACCCTACCATTCTTAGGCTAGAGCTGACTAGAGATAAAGCTTTCTAGGAACTTTAACATATATTTCAAAAGCTTGAGAATGCAAAGGAGATAATGGTCTTTGATGCATTCTTATCAAAGGCAATGGCCTTCAACATCGACAAGGACTTGTTGCAAGTCTAAAAAGAGAAATTGATCTTAACCAAGGATACCCATTACTTGTGAAATATTTGAGGAACAAAAGGATCAAATGATCAAATTCATTTACCAACAGCAAGAGCAACTAGCAGAGGTTAATTTAGATTTGAGGAGGTTAATAATAGAGAACTACAATCTCCCGATGGAGGAAGGCTATGCGCTTCACCACTAGACAACCATTGAGGTAGCCACCTGGAAAAATAAGGTGGCCCTAAAATTTGAATAGGTAAAAAACCATTATAAGGACCAGGTCATGCTTCTCAAAGAAATCAATTAGAAGGAGATTCAAATGATAAAGAGGAAGATGAATGAGGCCCTCCAACAACTCCAACAACGAAGCAACGTGTGGTAGCCCATCTTTAATGGATTAAACACATGTAACAAAGTTGAGATTTGCCTAAAGGATTTGCATATCAAGGAGATGATAGAATACATGGAGCTCGTCAACCTTTGCTATGCAAAATTGGCTATGCTAATGACAGGAATACCAAAGATAGAATTAGAAAAGTAGGTGGCTAGTTCCTACCTCCTGTATGAGGTAGAGTTCAAGCATCACAAAGAGACAAAAACAACAATTGAAAATAACCAACATAGAGCTTGAAGTTCACAAAAGTAGATTCACTGTTCAACAATCTATTGCTAAGAACTTGGCCAAAAGGATGAATGACTATCATGAGCTGCAGAACCTAGTATAGATGTTCGAAATCAAACGTAAGTAATTCATAGCATGGTTCATCAACACAAAGGAGTTTTTTCCTTCGATGTTATATGGATACCTTCAAATAGCTTCTATTGGTTTAAATGAGCTAAATATGGTTAAGTGTATTCAACTAAAAAATTTCCCTTAAAATGTGTTGTTTTATATGTAATTAATGACTATCTCCTCCCATATCGATGAAGTAGCGTGGACTGCTTACGACCCACGTGGTAAGGACGAAAAGTTGAAAGCATTGTTGGATGCTTTCAAACTCCCAACAGTAGTAGAAAAACCTTAACCTCCACCAACATTGGAACCTAGCAAAGGACCTTCAACACCACAAAAGCCTCCACCTCCAAGCATTGTTTAAGAATTCTTCACGACTTCAGCAATCCTACAAAGCACATGCTATAGTTTTTGTAAAGTGTTCAATTTTGTTGTAATGGACACTACTATTTGTAAACCTGTATAATCTGGCGCTTAAAGTTAGTAAAGTTAGTCAATTACTTGGTAAATACTATACCTCCCCAAATTTTGTAAGAAGCTCAATCCTATTTTTGTTCACTCAAGGATGAGTTTTCAGTCAATTGTGGGGGCATGATGAGTCTTGCTTAGATAGGCTGTGTTGATAGGCATGTGTTGACATAGCCCCATCGACGTATCCTCATCAATACATAGTTAGATGCATTGACACAGATGCGTCGATGCTAATGTAGGCAATGCCTATATAAATGTAGCCACCACTTGCAGTTATGACACTTACAATTCATAGCATAGCCAAGTTCTTATAGTTTCATTTCTCCAAAGTTAGAATATTTTCCCTTTGAGTGCCTGTAGTGTGAATTTAGGAGATTGTACAGTGCTTTATTTGAATACCATGTACTTGATTGCATTGGTGTGAATGACAATAAAGTTGACATTTCTTATATTCATTGCACTACTTAGATTAGTTTACTCTTTACTATTAGCACTTTACTTTTAATGCAATTTACATTCATGGTTTTAATTAATTAAGGCACTTAACCATAAATACGTAAATACAACCACGTCAAGCATGACGTATTGTGCTTAGTAATTCAAGTGATAGATATTTTGTATGCCTAGTAATAGCCACTTGGTAGCCCAGTAGCTTTAATACTAGTTCAAGATGTATATGGCAAGTAGGAACAGTTACTTTACATTAGGGTAGTTGGTGATTAGACTAGGTGATTAGTGAGATAGTTAATTGTTAAATCACCATCCATTCACTTAGTCATCAAAATAAAAATATATATTAAAAAATACTTATAAAAATATACATCATATGCCCTAATTCACATTTAACCATATGTACCATGAACACAAGTGTGAGTTAGGAAGACAATGATCATACAACCCCTCGATTCACGATTTAAGACTATAAGCAACTTAGGGACTAGGTCTATGGAATTCGGCCAAATTGTTAGTGAATGCTTGTGATTTGTATGTTTGGGCATAGGTGATACCCACTGCTCATCACTTCCCTTGATAAAAGAGGGGTTGATTTAATCTTTCCTAGTCACACCCAACATCCATGTTAACATAAACATCTATGCCACATGCAAGTGTTGCACATATTGTGTTATAATAGGTCAACATTCCACGCTATAAAGAATTATAGGTCTCATAACAATTCTGTAAAATGTATTTTCAACCTAACAACAATTCTTCTATCACAAAGCACGTAGCAATAAAACATACTCTATTATCTCTACAAGATCAAAGAACCTTTTTCAATATGATATTGATATTCTCTTTGAATTTTTTCCCTACATTTCGTGCATCTTATCTTATATTCCATGTGCTTATGTAAGATTGAATCATGCTACAATGGACTTTTGGCCAACACTACAAAGTAACAATAAGTGAGATCCATTTTTTAGTCTAATTTGTCATGTGTGGTGACATCTGTCATTGACAGTATATATCCTATGTCCAGGATTTTAACCTACGTTACTCGGTAGCTAGAATATTCCATCTCAATTATTGAGAAAATAGTACATTTAAGGCAAAGTATCTAGAAAGGTGTTAGACTCGGACAAATATCATGATGTATACAGAATAATAGCGACAGCTCAAAATGCTGAGATCAGACAAGCTTCATATCGCTTTCAGATGTGGCGGCATACACTTAATCACAAAAGCAGCCAGCTTAGGATGTTAATCTGCACGTCATTAGTGACTGGTCATATGACTAAACCCATCATTAGTCGTTTGATTGAACCCATGACAAGGCAAGGCCACGCAGAGACATAATTGGTAAGAGGCGCTGTCGCGGATCTCCTTCCAAAATCCAAATCCCTGATTATCAAATCCAAATCGGGCAACGCAAACCTCTTCCTTGGACAAACGCGCCTCTGTCAATGTTCTTGCAAAAATGATGAAACTACCCACTCAACAAAGCAGCAATCGCATACCAGATACGTGGGCGTCCATTTGACGGCCACTTCCTCTTTAAGCGTAAGTTAACATGCACTGTGGTTTTGAAATTGCTGCTACCATGGATATATATCGTAAAATTCCATTTTCTGCGTATATGCATATAAAAAATATGAATAAAAAAGGCATGATAGAGTATATATTGGGAATTTAGTTATCTGCATGTGATTTGGTTCACTTATTTGATTGCTGATGTTTGTGATTAACCACCTAATAAAAAATTTCAATCTCTGGACAAAAACATTAATGTGTGATGTATGTGACTTGATTCTCAACTCACAGGTTTTATCAAGTTAGTGATATGTGGCCTAATTGCTTCGTTCATTATTTTATGACTTGTATTTTGGGATATATGGGTTATCATGTAAAAGTTATTCAAATTGAACTAATTAGATAAATCCATAGAATGGGGATATAATTAAAATCAGTTTACCAGTGGTTAACTCATTATCCTATAATAATTCGTAAAGTAGTTTTGAGGACTCATTCACATACTATGGTTTTTGGTAGTTATGGTTAACCATGGCCATTTGACTTATGAAGCCATATACTTGCAAATTGCCACATAATTTATTTATTGTTTTTCTTACAAAATTGTGGTATTTGACAGTTAATTTCAATTGTGCATGGTTTCTAGCTATACACATGATTGCAAACCTTCAATGCCATGCCATTTAAAATTAAAAGTCATGTCGTAGCCAAAAACAATGAATATGATAAATAGCATAGGTCATGGTTATTTAATTGCTTTAAATATTATTATTATATAGGTCATACCTATATAATAATATAGGTTGGACAAAATTGTGAAATAGTTTCCTTCTAATCTCCTATGCAAAAATTTGTTTCTTACTACAATTATTTCTTATAGCAAATAGAGCTTTCATGCCACTTGAAACCCTATTAGTAATAAGGGTATTCTAATTATAATTACTACCAAATTCAGCTTCCAAATATTTATAAGATTCACATATATTAAGTCCTCTTTTCTCCAAGAAAAAAAATTATAATTTCTATTTCTAGTACCATAAACTAGAATTTTAGTCTTATAAATATTAACTTTCATACCAGAATGGTTGTTGTAGTCATGGAGAATTTGAAGCATATAATTTAATCTTGTAGTTGATTTTGCAATCAAGGCCACATCATCAACAAAGAGAAGCATGTTCAAAAATAGTTTTTTGTATCTGAATTTCAAGTGAAAATGCAAACTTTTTATGATATCTTGCTTTTAAAAGTAGATTTGCTTCCTCTTGAAATTAAAGCCCTTTGTCAATTTATTGCTTATGCCTAAAAGTTAAGTTACATCAAGGAAGTCAATCATGTTAAGGAGATAATGAATGCTACACAAGAAAATGGATGGTTGCATCAAGGAAAATTATGGCTTCAATCATGACATATTGTAATAGAGGAATTTCTTTTAAACAAAAGACTCTTCTAGTGGACTATAAAAGAAACAATCTTAGTTAAAGTTTGGTTGAACATGTTAGAGATAAAGTATTTTTATTTATATTTTGTTAGAGGAGGCTTGTTATCTAGTACTTGAAGGTATTTATTCTTAGCTATTCCTATTCATATAAGGAAGCAAATTGCTAGAGGAAGAATGAACTCTCATTATCTCCTTATTAAGACAGGTTGTTGGATCAATTTATTGAGAGAAGATTGTATCTTGCAAACTATGCAAACAAAGCATAGAAGATGATAAACATATCTTTTTATTGTGCTCACATTTGAATGAACTATAATATTAATTGTACTATGCTAATTGTTTTCTTTTAAATTCACCCTACCTACTTAAGGCAATCCATGATATTTTAAACTCTCCTCGAAAATATGTTAAGGCTTTGTAATTGTCTAATAAATCCTTTGTGATTTTCTGGATGTAATAAAAATTTGTAGTTTCCAATTTCCAATATTAGCTATGCCATGATCCAAAAACTATAACATGTGACAAGGCCTTCAATCATACTTGAAATATTTGTCTTGAGGTCTATTATAATTAACTTTACTTGATTAGATTATTTTCTAACAAATTTTATATAAAAAGTTATACTAATATAATTGATGGTTAAAATAGTTCATTTTTTGGCTACCTTGGGCTTGGAGGCCCTAGTCACATTAGTATGATGTTTTGTCCTTTGCTAGGGATTAACCCACTTTTTAATTTAATTGATCACTCTCTCCTCAAGAATAAATATGTTTTGTCCTTTGCTAGGGATTGCCCCACTTTTTAATATATGATCGCTTTCTTTCCTCAAGAATAAATAGAGTGCCTTAGCATATCCTATCATTAACAAAAAAAGCTCAGAAAATAACAAAGAAAATAAACAATGATTAGACTTTTGTTGCTTTAGGTTTGTTGTTTTGGCTGAGAGGCCAACTACTAGTTGGTTGACTTTGTCATGGAAAATAAATAATCATCATCATCATAATGTTGGGTCAAGAGATGCCCTTGTACATGGGAATTATTATGAGTAGACTTTGTCATAGAAAATAAATAATCATAGTTATAATTCTATGCCACGAGATAACTTTTTCATATATGGGCATAGGATTATGTTTCAAGATGTTTTCTTTCAACATCCGCATTTGTCATTGTTCTTCTCCCTATTTATCCATCAATATGTTCAGATGTTGATCATGTACTTAATCTCATTTAATTAATAAAATTCTCTTTTTGGGGTCCGACACCCCCCATATATGGGCACGTGGTACACTTTGTCACATAAAATAAATAATTATTATCATAAAGCTATGCAAAAATAATCTAACGTTGATTTTAAATTTGTTGAACATGAAAATCAATTCCCATATTTCATTAATTTGAAAAAATATATTCTTTTAGCCAAATAATAAATATACAGCTAAAATAGAAGAAGCAAGGGAGGCCAGGGCCCAGAAATGACCGTCAAATTGGAGCCGTCGAGGTCGCGGTGCACCAGACATGGGCCCCACCACACGGAAAGGGACGGATGGGATACCGTCGCCTATGCGTATTTTGCGCAGGCCACTTAAATCAATGCCCCCCTCCTACACACACAAAACACGGAGACAAACATCGACGACACACCGCGCACGCATACAAACACCAGCAGCAACATCAACACCTACCCTTCCTTCCTCCATTGCTTGCTTGCGGAGCTTCAACCATTTTTCAGGCAGGCAGGGAAGCACGCAAGGCGCACATAACAAACACACACACAGGGAAGGCACAAATCCGATGAATCAATGCCCACCGCACTGGGCGGCCCTTTCTTTGGAATCATCGTCTGGGGCAGCCAGCGCTGCAGTTCCAGCCACAACTGCAGCACTTCCAGTCACAGTTGCGGCCCCTGGCCGTGGCTCTGGCCGTGGCCCTGGCGCCGGCGTTCTCTGACGCTGCAGGCGCTGCGCCCAACAACGTCGCCGTGGTCGTCGTCGCTGTCGTCGTCCATGACAGATGACGACGGCGACACATTCTCCGCCGCGAGAGGGCCACACCGTCGCCGCGTGGCGCCCGACACGGTGGGCGTCTTGGCGGGATCCTCGGCGGCGGCGGCGGCGGAGTTCGTGAAGAAAGTGGAGGGCGTGCCGGTGCTGCTGTGCAGCGATCCTTGTCCTGCTCTGCCTCTGCCTCTGCCTCTTCCTCTTCCGCAGTTGCAGAGCAGTGACGCCGTGGCGGCGCTGCGTGCGCACCGCAGGTTTCTGGAGAACGCCGGTGCGGCGTGTATAGTGATGCCCTGCCACGAATGGCACGCCCGCTTCGACGACGTCGCCCGCGACTGCGGCGTCCCGTTTCTGCACATGCCCGACTGCACTGCTCGCCGCCTGCAGCAGCTCCAGCTGCGGGCCTTGGAGCCCACCGCCACCAGCGTCAAGATCGGCCTGCTCGCTTCTCCACCCACTCTCGCTGCTGCCTTTTACCAACGTAGCCTTCGCAATCAGGTCTCAGTATTATTGTTGCTATGATTATTATTCTTTTCTCTTTTCTACTTCCATCCCAGCCCAGCCCAGCCCAACCCAACTCAACTCAACTCAACTCAACTCGTTCGTTTGCTTGCTTCCTTGCTCTATCTTGTTGTCGATGACATTTAAATTGTGGCTTCACCTCTATCTCTATCCTTCCCTCCCTCGCCCATCATCGCTACTTTTTCAAATGTTGAAAGGGCGTAACCGTTCCCCACGAGGTGGGTTCGAACCATTCCGTAGCTACTCGGATCAACAGGGTTACGCTTTTCTCGAGAACAGAGATTATATTTTCGCCCATCAACTGTTCCTGAATTCGAGCTTTGACATAACGTTCGGCCGTGGCTCGTCTACCGATTCTGAATTCGAGCTGTATCTCATCTGCGAATCCTTCGAGGGCTCCGTTTTGAGATTTTGACATAACTATTTGGAAGAAGAGTTGGGCTATTTTTGGCTGTACTTCATCTACGAAACCGGAGATTATCCACCGATTCTGAATTTGAGTTGTGCTTCATCCACGAATCCTTCGACGGGCCCCGTTTTGCATTTGGACGTTAAGCCTCAGAGAGAGATTGTTATTATTATTATTTTTCGCATTCGGTGCTCCTTTATTGGAGAGATGTTGAGTTATATAACCATGTGGCTAATTTCGTTTTTTGTTTCTGCTGGATTTATTTAGGTTGAATTAGAAGAATGATTCATGTTAGAGGTGTAAACCCTGTGATTTTTAGATATAGATCAAGCCCGCAAATTAAAAGTGACTCGAACTCTTGGGCCTGTTTGCCCCTTCACTCAAATTCGCTTCCAATGTTCTGAATAGCATTGCAGTAGCTTTGGCCACCAACTTTTGAGTTGGTGCAGTCTCCAGCCAATACATTGGGAAGGCTATAATTCTATTTGTGCTCTGATGATCAGTTCCTGCCCTCGTTTTCCCGGTATTCGTGAAACGTGGATCGTCTGTTCTTGTGCTACTTTTAAGATTACCACTTCTGAGCCTGACTTCTCTAATCATCTCGTCGTAATCAGAACACTAGTCCTCACAGACTTTTTGTTTCTTGTCTTTTTTTAAAAAATTGAAGTAATTGTCATTTTCTATGATCAACATGATCTTCGCTTTTGGATCCCAGACCATTAGATTAGCGATCGATTTCATCTCATTTCTTCTCCTATCCAAATCTAACGAATTCGCAAGGTCTATTTTTCTCAGGTACGGCATACGGGCATCGTCATGGAAATTGAGAGTGTTGTCTTTCTACTGTTAAAAAGTTTTCAGGCACTATGAATTGTAAACCTTGATTATAAACTTTGATGGCCAAATTGAAAGCTTATCCTCGGTTTCGAACGTCGATAATCTCCTCTTTTATAACATCGATGGATAGATGGACACCGTATTCACAGCTAATTACAGTCTGCCATTGCTGGCAAATGTCTTTGTTTTTTCTTTTGAAAATGCTGCTTTGCAATGTTTTGGTGAATTCAATGATTTTAATTTGGAAATTGAGATAGACAGCCAATGTGGGTTGCAGGGCTTCGAGGTGGTAATACCAGACAAGGCAACAATGGAGCACATAGTGGTGCCGGCCATGGAAGCGCTGAAGCGGCAAGACATTGAAGGAGGCAGAATTTTAGTGAGAATTGCATTGCAGATTCTTCTGGTGAGGGCTGTCAGCATGGTGGTCGTGGCTTCCTACGATCTCATGTCTCTGCTCGAACCAGACGATCCCCTTGTAAACAAATGTCTCGACCCTCTTGATGCTCTTGCCATTGCTACCGTGCAGTGGTCCCATGACTCTTCTGTTCTGCCTCCCAAACAATAGAACATTTCTTGCCCTCTTCTTATTATAGCTGTTCTTTAATAAGTAGAAAATTTACTAGCATTTTTTTTTTTCAAAATTCGCATTTTGCACAAGTTCCTTGCAGATCTTTGCAACAAGCCAGCTCGAACCTCTCATAAAGGCTCAACATTTGGTGTAATGATGGAGTCTGTTTAACGAGTTGGGAGTTAAATGCATGAGCTTTGAGTTCTGGCTTTAGGAACCAGATGATAGGCCTCACATGTTGAGCATGAAGTAATAGAGTGTTATGCACGGTTTTTACTTCAATCTGTTGAACAATCAAAAATAAATTGCAGTGACACGTTTTAATTCCAGAGGCTGGTTCCGGGTGTCCAGAAGTAAGGAAGCAGTGAGATAACCAAGATGATGTGTCATTTCAATGCAGATATGCACAAAGCTGAAGATGCCTTGTCTTAAAACTTAAAAAGCCACCTGTGATGGCTTTCTGCTGTCCGAGGTGCCTGACCAATGGCCTCTAACATAACGATGAAAGATCATCTTCGTGAGAGCTTTGGTCCTTTTCGTTGGAATAAAAATAGCTCAAAACCCTGGACTGTACGTTAAAGCAGTTACCACGCTTTTTAGCGGGCATTGGTCTTGGTTTAGTATCCACTGGTTTTTTCCCATCGCCATATTCATGATGCACCAAGCATTCCAGTGGGGGTCAACTGGCCGATGGCCACGGTGGCTGGGGATTTGGTTACATAATGATCGAATTTGGAGGTCTAATCATGGCTTCATTAAAGAGCGGAAGAGGAATTTAACTTGCAACCTCTTAATTAAAAGATGAGTGCTCTAACAACTATGCTATATTTCTGGGTTCTTCTTATAATGTTTATATATATATATACACACAAAAGGAAATGCTTAATTATGTCTTTGTGAGACCACAAATGGTATATAGGACAAAAATGTTTTTATTAATGATCATGATGAGTTTTAAATATCTCATCAATAAAATTACCCAAAAATGATACCCCCACCTCAAACAAATGTGGTAAAGTTGTTGCCTATATACTATATTTAGTCTAAAAGAATTAAAGAAAGGACAATTTAAAGAGATATGTTCTTCATCTTCACCCATTGCATGTCCACAAAATTTGCAAAATGCGTTGTTTCAATCAATAAATAGTGAGATTCCACATGAACATGTACGATTGCCACCTTAGTTTGCATGGAAATAACAATAGATAACTAAGTAGGTATTTTTGTTAAGGATCCTCAGATCTATTGCAAAAAAAAAAAATAATTCAACATGGTTGTTCTTACATGTGCTTGAATGCCTTCTATCTTATCCTTGTTTTCAGATCCTTAAAGCCCAAATTTAAGTCTTGATCTTCAATATTCCATTTTAAGTCATTTTTCCATCATTAAACCATCCCTTTCCCCTCTCTCTCCCCCCCCCCCCTTTTGGATAGATAGACAACAAGCTTAGCAAGCATCTTTTTATAAAATTCTAGAAATTTTTGAAAGCTACAATTTCTGAAGTTTTTGCAACAAAAATTGTTTTTGGACATATTCCAATGTTTCCATTGTGTTGTTGGTAAATGTGTCCCTAAGTTTCATGACCATAAAATAAAGTTGATTGAACATGTTGATTGTGCATTTGTTTGTGAACATCTCATGCCCAAGTTTGTTCTTGTGTGCATTTACTATGAATTGAATATAAAACATGCATATTGATTGAAAGCCTTTGAACAATACAAGCTTGCCAAGAATATCTATTTGAAATTGAGATGTCTAAAGTTAGTTTAATAGAATCGCAATAGTTATTTTGTTAGAAATTCAATCATAATGTACATCTTAAATATGTAGTATAGTATTTGTACTAGACTACATATAGCATTACTAAAAGATATTTGGAAGCATAATTCCAAGAGTACACCCCACAATCCAATAGAATTAGGAAACAAGGAGGTACAAAGAATTTTGAAATTTTAAACTAAAATTTAAATTTTATAAAGTTTGTATATTTGAAATTTTATAAAGTTCATATAGAACCAAAGGATTCGTGAAATACATTGACTTGTGCAAACATGTCAGTAACAATTAAACTTGAGTATGATAGAGGTATCCATTGGTTATGTAACTTCAATACATTTTTATATATTTATCTAGAACTAGCATTGATTACTTGAATAACCCATATAAAGATTAATTAGAGATTTGTCATTTTGTCTTATGAAATTTATCCTACAACATTCTAATAATACATGTTTATCTTCTACTACTTGAAGTAAACAGAACTGGCATATGCTGTATTTATGTTGCATATCATTTCATCTTCTACTTTCAATTTGGAGGTGATGTGATTCCATTCTTACTTTGTTAATTAGTGCTTTTATGGATAATAGAATTCCTACATATAGATATTTTGCTTTATCATGCTTGCCACCTCTAACGTGTAACAACTCATATTTTCAGATGTTATGGTTAGTATCTTTCTCCTTGTGCTTTAGGCTTGTGGTGCCTAGATGTTATGTTATGCTTTGATTATGTTGTTGGCTAGTTAGATTTTCCTACTTTATATTTTAGGTTTATTTGTATTTTAACTTTATGCATTATTTTAATTATGTATGCTTATTACTATTTTTAGTTGATATGCATTAACTAGTGGATCAGTTTTTGCAGATTCTCATGGAGGCTATGATATAGGTATGTGATGGCATAGATGATTTTCATGTGAGCATGATGTTTTATTTTTTATTAATTAAATTTATGTGGTGATGAGTAGTGAGTAGACCCTACGTCCAACCATACGAATCACAAGCAATTATGCACGATTCGGTCAAATTCCAAGGACTTCTAGGTTTCTTTGTACACTGGTCTAGGAGGTGAATCAATTGTTACAATCGTTGTTTTCCTAGTTACACTTGTGAGCACAAGGGTATGGTTAAGTATAACTAAGGCATATGATTTTTATCATTTTTTATCTTTTTATGTTTTAAGTCGTCTAAGAATGAAGAATAAAGAATAGGGTAATTAATCGCTAAATTAATCTAACTAGCTAACACTTAACTAATCCTAACATATGGATCCATTCCCACTTGCCGTACACATCCTAAACATGTATAATGCTACTGGGTTACCAAACATTAAGTGTTACTGGGTTTACCAAGCATTACCTGTATGCTCAAAGTGGTCGTACTTATGTTTACTATTTAGTTTATCTTAGTTGATTACTTTAATTACTTAAATCATTAAAGGAAATTGCTTAAAATAGTAAATGCTCAAAGAAATAATTAATCTAGTCCAAGTGCTGCAAGGTTTGATCAGAAAGCTTATCTTTATTGCCGTACACACTAAAGTGCTCAAGTACAACAGTGCTCGAATAAAGATCCATACACTCTTTAACTCCTATTGTAGGCACTTAGAAAATGTTCTAACTTTCAAATGAGAAAACTACAGGAGCTTCACTACAACTATGAAATTTGATGTCATAAATGTGGTGGAAGGCATACATTTATAGGCAAAAATAGGGTGCCTTGTTGATAGGTATATGTCAACAAGTTAAACCTTGTGTTGACAAGGTCATGTTGATGGCATCCCTTCGACGAGGCCAAATCATGTGATTCATCATACCTCCACAACTAAATGAAAACTCATCCTTGAGTTCTTTACCAAATTTTGGGAAGGTATGAGATTATTGACTAACAAAACAAACACACAAACAACACAACAAAAACTAAGTGCTTGAGTGTAGAATTTTACAATGATTACAAAATTTTGGTATTCATGACAACAAAATTGAATACCTGGACAAAACTGATAAGCACAATTCCTTTGATGGCATGAAGATGATGAAGAAGATCAAACGGTCCTAGGTGTTGAAGGCTTTTAAGGATCCAAAGGGCCTTCTCTTGCTTTAGGTGCATGCGGTGGTTGAGATAATTGTGGTTGTCCTACAACAGCTACAACTTTTGGTGGAAGACGAAAGACATCCAACAATACCTTTATCTTCTCCTCCTTACTCCAAGGATCATTCATAGCCCATGCTACATCTCCAATGTGAGTTGGAATGGGAATATCCCACAGATAGGGCATTGTAGGGAACAACTCCTTACAATTCATGAACCAAGCAACAAATATTTACGTTCAATATTGAATGCTCTGAATGCACTGCACAACTCTTGGTAATTGTCATCTGCTTGATCAAGTTCTCAACAGTTCATCCTTGATCAATGAACTTCACTTTAAGAACCTTGAGTTTGACATTGGCAATCTCAAGCTTCTGATTGGTGTTTTTGTGATGCGTGAACTCTACCTCATACAACAAGTACAGGCTGGCCACTTGTTTCTCTAATTTTGATCATAGCCTATTGGCAGTTAGCATTTCCAGATGTTCATAACAGAGCTTGGCAAGCTTCATGTACTTTATCATCTCTTTGATCTACAACTCTTTCTTGCGGATCTCTACTTTGTTATAGTCATTAAGCCCATCAAAGATAGGCTACTAGACATTGCCTCCTTTCTTGAGCTTCTGGAGGTCCTCATTGATTTTTTCCTTCATCATTTGAATATGCTTTTCATTAATTTCTTTCTATAGAGTGACTTGATCTATGTAATGGTTTTTGACTTTCTCAAATTTAAGAGCCTCATCTTTCTAGGTAGCTATCTCTATCATAGATTTTTGGCAAAGGGCTCAAACTTCCTCCATGGAGAGATTTCTATTTTATGCTATCAATATCCTTAGTTTATTATTTATTATTTCCTCTAGCTAGTTGCTCCTGCTATTGATGGATAAAATCTTGCATTTGTTGCTTCTTCACATGAACATTTTGTAGGCGATGATTTTCTATGGTCATAGTTGCATTCTTGTGGTGCATCTAAACTAAGTCCTTCTGAATGGTATACATTTTGGCATTGGCTATAGATTGGTCAAAGACAACCATCTCCTTTCTGTTCTCAACCCTTTTGAGCTTGTCTTCAAGTTGTTTGAAGGCTTCATCATGTGTCAGTGTAGGGTTGAGAAATGCAGGATCAACAAGGTTGGCTCTTAATTCGGCAACCTCCATAACCAAGCATTGGCTTTTAGCTTGGGCTATTTTAAGTTGCCCCTCCAATATGATGCATTTTTCCCTTGCTTCAAGTAGCTCCAATTGGGTTGCAGTGATTGTATCCAAAAGGTCAAAGACATCTAAAATTGATTGCCTAGTTCTCACCAGTCATTCCAGCAACTTGTTGTGCTAGGTTGCACTCAATTTGCTACTAAGGATTCTTGCAAATGTATGCACATATCTAATTGCAAAAACATCTAGTATAGATGTCGTACGTGCATTCAATGTTTTGGTAATTCTATTAGCAACTACCTTTTCCACTGTCTCCTGCCCATGGTGCTGCATCACCAAGATAGTTACCCCCTCTCCCTCCTCTAGATGCATTGAAAAAGTAGCAGCATTCTTAGAGATTTTTGGTAATTGCTGCTATTACCTTTTGAGTGCTAGGATTTGATCTTGTGAGTAGTTGCATTCTTTAGGCTAAGAAAATTGGTCCACCTCCTTTGATCTGGCTTATGGTTCAAGCCACTTTGTTGAAGTCGTTCATTGTTAGGTGACACATGCATGGATCACCAATACTTATTTTTGCTCATTGCTCCTACTCATGTAAGATATACTCTCAGATCTTATACATGCACTCAAGAGTAGCATGGGACTTCAGCGTTGTTTTGTGAGTAGGTGGTGGAGGTGGTGGTTGTTGCTCCTCTTCTTGGATGACTTTGACATGCACTTTGTCCTTCATCATCTTCACCTAGGAAGCAGATGAAGCACGTTGTACTACATCATTTGTGTAGCATGTTATTCTTCCCCTCTTGCATAATTTTTAGATGATACATGGAAAGGGGAGTGTCTTCCTTCCAAGTTCATTTTCTTTAAACCGATTCTCTATCTCAAGATAGATTAGCTGTGGAAGATTGATCAAGAATCTACCGCTTAAAGTGGCACATGCATAGGTGGAGAAGGATGTGATCTTGCTTGGCCTCACCATGGGATTAAGGTGGAAGGCCAAGATCTTGAAATATGCATGTTTTGCCATGGATAGTACATCAAACTCCTTACGGTCGACTTCATAACACCACTGCATTCACTCTTTCTTAATGCTAGGTTCTACCTACATTCAAATCTCTATAAGGTTTTTCCTAGTTTTTGGTAACCCAAGGGCCTCTACAATAGCTTTCATCGAGTAGGACATTGAAATGTCCTTGATCTTGATCATTAAACCAACCTATTGATTTTTCCAGAATAAGTATGTTTCTTCCATGTACCACTTTCCACTAGAAGTGATTGTGGGCCACATGGAAGAGTCCTATAGTTGAATTTTGACTTTCGGTCGTGCAAACTCCAAGAATAGTCCAAATTTAATTCTTGGAGCACTAATTTTTAAACCTTCTTCTTCATGTTTTACTTGAGACAAGCCCTCATTATGATAACCTCAAGGTTTGGTCTGGGTTCAGGTGCCTCATTTTAGTGACACTGTTCCATTGTAATTGCTTCCTCTAGAATCTATCAGATAGATTCTACTTTGGGATCCTCCTAAAGAGGTTCCATTGCATGGGTCTCTCTCATGGGGTTGTTCTTGGTCACTTCCTATTCTTGACCGTTTGTTCCTTGGTTGGGACAGTCCTCCTTCTTGTGCATGCTTTCCTTTAGGTGCCATCCATGGTCAAAACATAACCAAGGATTAGCATATAATGTGTGACTTATGACCTTTAAGTACCTTATCTTGTTGGGAAGTTACACTTAGGCTAAGCTTTAACCATGGTGGATTGATTATTTTATTATTATTTTAATGTTAGTTTTATTTACAATGTCACTGAAGCTTGTTGGAAGGGTTTAACTTTCATAAATTGATGTTTTGAAATTAGTTTCTTAGTTAAACCTTTGTGAGATTCAAAAAAAAAATTTCGTTAAAAACTTAAGGTTTGTGGCCCTCACAACGAAGAGCTTACCTTTGGTAGCTACAGGGTGGAAGAATAGAGTGAATTGAAAATGGTTAGGAAGATATGGCTCTTAGAAGCTTCTAGGCTCTAGAAAATTCAAAAACTCCCCCCCTTATTTATAAGAAAATGTCAAAAATTCATAGGTGTTTGTGTGTATATATAGACTTTTTGCCTTACGTCAATGAGGTCCTATTGACGGGGTCTTATCGATGGGTACGATGTGTATACGGGGTCTCATCAACAGATCTGTTCTACAAAATTCTTCACTTAAAATATTTCAAAAAAGACAAGGAGTTTTTACATCAAATTGGGGTCTACAGAGAGTTGGAAAAGCCATGAACATGATGAAATGCTAGAAGAGGACTTTGAAATTCATAAAATTGGAGAATTTAATGAGAGAATGAAATTTTAATAGAAAAAATACCTTAAGGAGCGCATAGTTGGATGCAATTGATGAGGCACATAAAATATTTGACTGTGAAAATACCTAAGGATAAGTGATGAGTGGCGAGGTACCCCTACACTCCACCATACGAATACGAGCGTGCACGCACGATCCGGTCGAACTCCGCAGACTAAATGCCTTAACGCCACAAGAAACACTTGGGGTTAATCATTCGTTGTCTTCCCAGGCTTGCTTGTATGTGTCACGGTGTATGGTTAAGCAAGTCTGAGGTATGTGATTTTTT
>MNCI01023311.1:115141-159023 GCA_015680685.1 Gnetum montanum | reverse complement strand
CGTACACAACTTGGGTTCAGGTTACAAGCTGCTCGAATAAAGAGCCGTTCACTCTAGGACTCCTACTGCGGGCACATGGGAAAAAATTCTAACTCTGGAGTGATCAATCTGCCAGAGCTTCGCTACACTAGCCAGGATTGGGAAATGAAGGGAGTGCCGCCTCTTATTTATAGATATGGCGGCGAGACGCGATATCGCGTACGCGATATCGCAGGAGAAGACGCGATATCGCGGCCTAGTGCAAATCACGTCTCATCAATAAGGACCTTAACTAACTCAACCAAGAAATATTTAAGTGGGTCCTCTCCATAGTAGGCTCATGTCCTCTTTGCCCTTGCATATCCTCAAATCAAGGAGTTTGTGGATCCCATAGTTGATTAATGATTATGAAAAGTTAAGGATTGAATCCTAAAAAATCTACCTAATAATTTTAACACATCAAACTAAGACATTAAACAAGACATGAAAACTAGGTAGTGAGGTAAGTTATGCAAAGCATCGATGGATGAGAGAGAAGGTGGAATGGAGATCTTAATCGTGGTCACATGAAGTTCCTTGTGGATCTTGTGGTTAAATAACTCGATAAAGCTCATCCTTAGTCTAGATCAAAGGCAACCACTTTTTGTGACTTCACATCACCACTCTAAGACTAATCCACTCCCTTAAGACACAAGAATGCTCCCATAGATCAATCATTGTTCATTATTTGAGAAGAAAAGAGAAGTAGGAAGTGAGAAAGGATCTTAGTTAGAGGGGATCTTCAAGCATGGGTAACATGTCTGTCTAGTTTCATAACTAGTCCTTGTAGCCCATTATTTTGTCTAAGGGGTGTGCTTTGAATTTCTATCATGTTTTTTTTTTCTAAATTTTATGTTTTTATGGATTTTTAAATGGGAACCACACCGTGCAAAGACTTATTCACTTCCTATTAGTGGTCAACACAGAATGGTAAGAAATCCATGAAAACACTAATGCACTCAAGTAAGTAGAAAGGTATAAAGAGCATTAAATCCCCTTGAAGTCACACCTTTTTCAAACCTTTGAATCTTTTCCATGTTTGAGAACTACCAAGGTCACAAGTTCGTTAAAGTTTTATTAATGAAAAAGAAACCTCATATTCCCAAAACAAGGAAGACCATAGAGTTGGTGGATGGGTGGATGACATGGACTCATTGCCTATTCCATGAAAAAGAAACCATGTCTTAGTCATCAGTCATAAAAATTCAAAAATAGAAACCATACATTTAACAATCAAAGACATCAAGTACAAACCACCATAGCCACAGCTACTACATCACTGTGTCTTATTGGCAGTAAAGCACTTTATTAGAAAATAAGAAAAATTGACACAAAAAATAAATTAAAATATAAAATAAATTGTAAAATATTCAAGAAAGATAAAATTTACTAATGATGTTGTAAAATAAAAAATGGGAAAAACAAGAAAAGTGTAAAATAAAAAGCGTAAAAATAACAAAGTGTAAAACAAATAAGTGTAAAAACTAAAGAGCCATTTTAATGATTAGCATAGATGTCCATCTCCCCCATGATTGAGTTGAAAGGAGGAGATTCAAAAAATCAAGCGAGGTTTTCCATTCAAGGAGGTGTTACTTGCACTAGCTTGCTTTGACTCATGGAAAGATTTTACTTGTTGCATGTTAACCAGTTGCTTTTTGTCTAGGCTCTTAGGTTTGTAGATGAACATGGCCCTAGAAGAAAAGGTTTTATAAATGATGTAAGGCCCTTCCCACAATGTTTAGAACTTGGTTTGTTATGGCACATGTGTGGGGTTTTAGTAGAGGACACTATCTCCAAGTTGAAATTTTACTTTCCTTACTCTAAGGTCATGGTGTTTTTTGTTGAATGCCTTATGCACTTCATTCAAGGATAGGGCCACCAATTTATTCTCATCTAGCACGTTAAGGTTGATCAATCTTTCTTTTTGTGTTAGGCTTAGGTCAAGGTCAAGGTCATAGGCTATTAAAAGTGTATAGAGCTTAGATTGAATTGGAAGAGTTGGTAATTTTCTATACACTAGCTCATAAGGAGAATAGCCTAGAGGAAGTTTCCATGTTGAGCAGTATAACTAGAGGGCATTGTTAAGTTTTGTGCTCCATTCTCTCCTATATTTGCTAATTCTTCTTATTAAGATTTTTGTGATCTCCTTATTCATTACCTCTACTTGACCATTGGCTTAGGGGTGGTAGGGTGTTGTTAATTCATGTTCAACCCCCAAGAATTGCATGAGCTTGAGAAAGGTAGCACTTGTAAAATGAATACCATTGTTAGAAATCAGTGCATGCAACATTCCAAACCTATTTGTAACATTTTGTTGTACAAACTGAGCAACAATAAAAGATGTATAGTCTGTGACAATCGCTACTTCTTCCCATTTTGTACAATATTCAACAATAACTATTATGTATGCCTTTCCATTTGACATGGGTGTGATGGGACCCATGAAGTCTATGCCCTAGATATCAAAGGGTTCTAGTAGTTGGATCCATTACTGAGGTTCCTCCATTCATGTGGTCATCCCAACATCTCGTTGATAGTGTTCACAAGATTAAATGAAGTGGTGGGCATCTTAGAAGAGTGTTGGCTAATAATACCCTACCATCAAGATCTTAATGACCATGTGTCTTCATACATAGTGGCTTTCATAAGAACCCTCATGAGCATCTTGGAGAATGCATAGTTGATGGGAATTAGGAACACACCAAGGAATCAGGTCATCAATGCTGCATAGTTGATCGACATCAAGAACATACCAATGAAATAGGCCATCAATAAACACCTTGTAAATGTGTACGTTAATCACCATGAAGCATTTAGCTTGATGAAGAAACCATTGTTTCCTCTAGTGGTCTAACTCTTATGGCATCTCTTGAGTGAGAAGATAAGTAAGGATGGCATCATACCATGTAGGTTTAGTGGGCACTTGTTCATATATCGCACCAACAAAGAAAAGTTCATCAAGAAATTTTTCAGATAGTGGGCTCTTCTCCTCTTTGTTATCCTATTGTAAATGAGATAAGTAATCAGTGATCGCATTCTCAGTTCTCTTTTGATCTATCATTGTGAGATCAAACCCCTGTAAGATCACAAGCCACTGTATGACATAGGGGCTCACCATTAGTTTGTTCATGAGGAAGCAAATAACACTATGGTCCATGTGCACAAACACCTTGTATCCAAGCACATGTTGCCTAAACTTCTCCAAGGCATACATCACTACCATCAACTTTTTTTTAGTTGTGATGTACTTAAATTACGTACCCACAATGCTTTGACTTGTGCAGTGGATGTAGTACAAACATTTCTGATTGTCCAACTATGTAAGCACAACTTTCAAGGCATAGTTTGATGTGTTCTTAATGGTGTGAAATGGATAGGACCAATCAAGTGCTTGTAGAATTAGAGTTTCTACAAACTGTCTTTGAGTTGTTAGAATGCCTTTTTGCATTCCTTGGTCCATATGAATGGAGCATCCTTCTTCGTAAGTTTGACCAATGGTTCCTTGAACAATGTGTCCAAGGAATGACTGAACATCTTTAATGGTTTCTGATTAGTGGGTTATTTCTTGGATGACCCTAATCTTTTCAAGGTCCACCTTAATCCTTGCTTGAGAAATTCTATGCCCTAACATAATGTCCTCCTAGACCATTAAATGGCTCTTTTGCCAATTGAGCCAAAGATTGATCTTCACACACCTTTTTAGTACTTACTCAAGGCAGTCTAGGGCCTACTTAAATGTAGCATCATAGGTGGAGAAGTCATCCATAAATACTTCCAACCGGCTACCAATATGTTGCTGAAAAGGACAAGGTGTTGAAAGGTTACAAGGGTATTGTACAGACCAAATGGCATCTTTCCATATGCAAAAGTCCCCCAAAGACTTGTGAATGTAATTTTGGCCTAATCTTATACTATGAGTTGAATTTGGCTATAACCACGATAATAATCTAGAAAGCTGTAGAAATAATGCCTAGAAATGGTATCTAACAGCTGGTCCACAAATGGCAATGGAAAATGATCTTTAGAGGTTACCATGTTCAACAACTTGATATCAATACACATCCTTCACTTTCCACCTTTATTTGGCATGATTACAAGTGGGCTAACTCACTTACTATTCGCTATTGGATAGATGAACCCCATCTTAAGGAGTTGTTCAATTTCCTCTTTGATGACTTGATTCAATTTGGGGTTTAGCCACCACTGTGGCTGCCTCTTTGGCTTAATGGAAGGATTAGTATAGATGCAATGTTGGCATATTCTAGGATTAATCCTAGTGAGTTCAGGATATGACCAAGAAAAGGTTGTTGAACATTTGTTAACCACATAAAGTAGCTTCTCTTTCTGCTTAGGAGAAAGGTTAGCATTAATTATCATCAGTTTGCCATTTTTCAGAAATGCATACTCCATGCCAACAAGTAGAGTTTTCAACTCTAAGGGCTCATGTTTAAAATTTTCATGGATTTCCAGCTCTCTCCAATAAGTGTCATCAGGTTCATTATCAGACAATTGGCAATGAACTTGCTCTAGTTTATCCATGTCTACAACATAGGCACTAGTTAAGATCATAGTGGGTTCCATGCAAAGTGTGCTATTTTCAAGATCAATTGTTAGCAACTGTGTGCCCTCCTATTTTGTGGCTGATGTGTACAGGCACCTTTAGATTTCATATTCATCTACACACTATCTGCATGTTGTGATTGATGTGCTTTCGATAGACCATAATTTCTACACATAGTTGCACCAAGTATCACTACATGTGATGCATGGATCTCTCTTCTTCTTGATTTTTCTAAATGCATTTTCCTTGGAAATTTCTAGGGAAAGATCTTTAATTCCTAAGCATGCATCAATAGTACTTAGCCAAGCCCTTCCCATGATGATTAGGAAGTCCTCCTTATAATTTTTAACATGGATCATAAGGAAATCGACAGGATAGGACCACCCACAAACAATGATCACTTTGTCTTTCACTAATCCAAAGGGAACAATGATGAATTGATCTACCAACTCAAGATGAATGTTACTTTTCTTGAGTGGAAGCAAGTTCTAGGATTTGTACATCTCATGAGAAACTATATTGACACTAGAACTTGAATCTAGAAGAGCTTTGCAAGGCTTATTTTTGATAATTTGAAGGTAAATGAGGGGATCTCCAAGATCAAATCGTATCCTAAGAAGATGAACAAGTTTAATCCAATCAATTATAGCATGGGTTAGAATGAAAATATGCACTTTGAAAGGTGTTTGGTTCAAAGGGGACACAAGTGGATTAGATGCAAAGGATGAGGAAGAAGTAGGTTTATTAGCTACATGGATCTATGAGGACTTTGTAGGATTGTTGGTTCAAAAAAATGGTGATTTTCAAGGTTTGGGTCCTAAACCACTTAGCTGAGGAGCGGGTTGTAAGTTAATAACTCTAGTAGCATTATGTTGCTGCGATTGGGCTGGAATTTCTCCTTGCATGAAAGGAGCAAGTGGTGATTTGGTTGAGGGAAAAGGAACATGAGCAGAAGGATGAGGAGGATGGTAATAATATGGGGACTCCCCTCTTGGAGATGGAGAATGAGCTCTGTAGTATCCAAAGGGTAGTAGTGATGTTGAAATGAGGTGTGACTAGAAGATTCATGCGGATACATGGGTTGCTAAACATAGTTCTCATATGGATTAGGCTATTTATAAGAGTACTACTACCTAGGTGGTGACATCCCCCATGACTATGGATGCTACCACTGATGATACTATTCATATGGTTGTGGTGAAGCTCCACTTAGGTAATAAGCTTCTTGTTGTTAGTGGAACTACCTTGGATTGCCTTGAGGATAAGATAATGTTCTAGGTGCTTGCGTTGTTGCCAATCTAGGATTTGGAGCGTACATCCTAAATTCCTACAAGTATGAAAAAATAGGGCAACATCCATTAAGATGTTCGTATTTGTAGATGTCACATTCTCTATCATCATCTGATTTAGAGTCCACAACCTGTTCTATGGCATCATCTTTGTCCTTACCTCTTTGGTAGACACGTTCAGCTTCCTTCCTTCTCTTATGGTCACAATCACTACTTTGCTCTTTGGATTCCTTTGTAATTTTCAAAGCTCTTTAAAGCTTTTCATTCAAAGAGTCCCACATTTTATCTTCATTAGTCAAAATTTTGGTGACAAATTTTTGGATCAACAAGGTTTTTCATTGCACCACTTTATCAAGTGATGCCTCTTCCTTAGTGTCAACAAACCAAAATTTCCTTTTTTTGATGGAAGGATCCTAGTTGTACTCGTCAACACTTTTCCTATTTCTAATCTCTCCTTTTTCTTTTGCAACCTACACAATGAGCCTTTGGATCTGATGAGCTCTTAGTTTTAACAATCTTCCTTGGGCATAGATCCCAAGAGTTCTCCGTGTTTTGGATTAGAGCCCATCTATGATATGCGAAGCTACTCCCTTTGAAAATAACCATGACTAGGACATCTATGCAAAAGAGAATAATACTGGCCCATGGCTACATCCAAGGGTTCATGTATTCCTTGTCGCCATCCTTGGATTTGCTTTCTCAATTTGGACACTCAAGAGTACATTTGATATTTATCATTAAACAACTCAAGCATTGTACTGCATCTACGAATTAATTCTAGCTTCAAAGTGTGGTAGCAACTTTCTACTTCTTTTATGAGTGTCTTGGGAAACAACTTAATCTTTTGCTAATCATTCTCTATGTTCTACAAGGCATAAGCATCATAAAAGGCTTGTAGATGGTTCTGTGGATCTAAATTATATTCTCTTCAAACTTGGGGATATTGTTCATATCCAACCACTTTATTCGGCTATCTTTCACATGTCTTGTTAGAATTCTAATTTCCTCTATGATATTCAGCATGTTTTAAGTTGCAAGCAACGTCTCATCATATGATACCCTTTGCTACCCCTTCTCTCATGGTGGTGGGCCTTCCTTAAATGCCCATGCCTCTAATCTCGATCATCCTGGTGGCATCTATGATAACAATCATTTCTATACTAGTCATCTTCATTATGATCATTCTCTCTACGACTTTGATTTAAGCTTGAGAAGGAAGAAGAGGATGATGAAGGTGAAGAGGAAGAAGGACTATCATTGTAGTGCCTACCACCCCCTCTTCAATGGTCATGACCATGATCATCTTCATGATGCTTGTGCTTGCTCCTACCATGATTCCCACCTTTGAATCCCCCATGATCATGCAATCCATTGTTACCTAAACTAGGATTATTTACAATGGACTATAAATTTTGGTTCAAGCCTCCTTCATTAAAATTAAGAGGAGGAGATTTTGTGTGCTAAGAATCATCAGAGAGGGGATCCTCATCATCTCTTTGGTTCAGTAGGATAAGGGGTTATTGAACCATTTCTTGTTTGCAACTTCATAACATTTAGTAGGCCCTACACCCAAACATATGAATCATAAGTGGTTACGCACGATCCAGTTGAATTCCAAGGACTTCTAGGTTTCTTCGTACACTAGTCTAGGAGGTGAATCAACTGTTACAATTGTTGTCTTCCTAGTTACACTTATGAGTACAAGGGTATGGTCAAGTATAACTGAGGCATATGATTTTTATCATTTTTTATATTTTTATGTTCTAAGTCACCTAAGAATGAAGAATAAAGAATAAGGTAATTAATCACTAAATTAATCTAATTAGCTAATAGTTAACTAATCTTAACATAAGCATTTGCTCCACTTGCTGGGTTACCAAATGTTAAGCATTACTGGGATTATCAAGCATTACATGTATTCTCAAAGTGGTCATACTTATGTTTATTATTTAATTTATCTTAGTTAATTACTTTAATTACTTAAAACATTAAAGACAGTTCCTTAAAATTGTAAATTCTCAAAGAAATAATTAATCTAGTCCAAGTGTTGCAAGGTTAGATCAGAAAACTCATCTTTATTGCCACACACATTAAAGTGCTCAAGTACATTAGTGCTCAAATAAAGATCCATAAACTCTTTGACTCCTACTGTAGGCACTTAGAAAATATTCTAACTTTCAAATGAGAAAATTGCAATGTGTATACGAGGTCTCGTCAACGGAGCTATTCCACAAAATTCTTCACTTAAAATATTTTAGAAAAGACAAGGAGTTTTGACATGAAATTGGGATCTATAGAGAGCTAGAAAAGCCATGAACATGATGTAATGCTAGAAGAGAATTTTGAAATTCATAAAATTGGATAATTTAATGAGAGAATGAAATTTTATTAGAGAAAACACCTTAAGGAGCGCACAGTTGGATGCAATTGATGGGGCACACAGAATATTTGACTGTGAAAATACCTAAGGATAAGGAACTTAACTAACCTAACCAAGAAATATACAAGTGGGTCCTCTCCATAGTAGGCTCATGTCCTCTTTGCCCTTGCATATCCTCAAATTAAGGAGTTTTTGGATCCCATAGTTGATTAATGGTTATGGAAAGTTAAGAATAGAATCCAAAAGAATCTACCTAATAATTTTAACACATCAAACTAAGACATTAAACAAGACATGAAAACTAGGTAGTGAGGTGAGTTATGCAAAGCATCGATGGATGAGAGAGAAGGTGGAATGAAGTTCTTAATTGTGGTCACATGAAGTCCCTTGTGGATCTTGTGGTTAAATGACTCGATAAAGTCCATCCTTAGTCTAGATTAAAGGCAACCACTTTTTGTGACTTCACATCACCACTCTCAGACTAATCCACTCCCTTAAGACACAAGAATGCTCCCACAGTTCAATCATTGTTCCTTATTTGAGAAGAAAAGAGAAGTAGGAAGTGAGAAAGGATCTTAGTTAGAGGGGATCTTCAGGCATGGGTAACATGTCTTTCTAGTTTCATAACTAGTGCTTGTAGCCCATTATTTTGTCTAAGGGGTGTGCTTTGAATTCCTATCATGTTTTCTTTTCTAAATTTTATGTTTTTATGGATTTTTGGATGGGAATCACACCATGCAAAGACTTATTAACTTCTTATTATTGGTTGACATGGAATTGTAAGAAATCCATAAAAACACTCATGCACTCAAGTAAGTAGAAAGGTATAAAGAGCATTAAATCCCTTTGAAGTCACACCTTTTTCAAACCTTTGAATCTTTTCCATGTTTGAAATCTACCACGGTCACAAGTTCATTAAAGTTTTATTAATGAAAAAGCAACCTCATATTCCCAAAACAAGGAAGATCATAGAGTTTGTGGATGGATGGATGATGTGGACTTATTGCCTATTCCATGAAAAAGAAACCATGTCTTAGTCATCAATCATTAAAATTCAAAAATAGAAACCAAACATTTAACAATAAAAGGCATTAAGTACAAACCACCATTGGCAACAACTATAGCATCATTGTGTCTTATTAGCAATAAAGCACTTTACTAGAAAATAAGAAAAATTAACACAAAAATAAAGTAAAATATAAAAGAAATTGTAAAATATTCAAGAAAGATAAAACGTACTAATGATGTTGTAAAACAAAAAATGGGAAAAATAAGAAAAGTTTAGAACAAAAAATGTAAAAACAATAAAGTGTAAAAAAAATAAGTGTAAAAACTAAAGAGCCATTTTAATGATTAGCATAGATGTCCATCTCCCCCATGACTAAGTTGAAAGGAGGAGATTCAAAATATCAAGTGAGGTTGTCCATTCAAGGAGGTGTTGCTTACACTAGCTTGCTTTGTCTCATGGAAAGATTTTACTTGTTGCATGTTAACCAATTGCTTTTTGTTTAGGCTCTCAGGTTTGTAGATCAACATGGCCCCAGAAGAAAAGGTTTCATAAATGATGTAATGCCCTTTCCACAATGTTTGGAACTTGGTTCATTATGTCACATGTGTGGGGTTCTAGTAGAGGATCTTATCTCCAAGTTGAAATTTTACTTTCCTTATTCTAAGGTCATGGTGTTTTTTGTTGAATGCCTTATGCATTTCATTTAAGAATAGGGCCATCAATTGATTCTCATCTAGCATATTAAGGTTGATCAATCTTTCTTTTTGTGTTAGGCTCAAGTCAAGGTCAAGGTCATAGGCTATTGAATGTGTATAGAGCTTAGATTGAATTGGAAGAGTTGGTAATTTTTTGTACACCAACTCATAGGGAGAATAGCCTATAGGGAGTTTCCATGTTGAGTGGTATGCCCAAAGGGCATTGTTAGGTTTTATGCTCTAGTCTCTTCTATATTTGCTCATTCTTCTTGTTAAGATTTTTGTGATCTCCCTATTTATCACCTTTGCTTGACCATTGGATTAGGGGTGGTAGGGTGTTGTTAGTTTATGTTCAACCCCCAAGCATTGCATGAGCTTGAGAAAGGTAGCACCTATAAAATGAATACCATTGTCAGAAATCAGTGCATGTGACATTCCAAACCTATTTATAACATTTTGTTGTACAAACTGAGCAATAGTAAAAGATGTATAGTCTGTGACAGCTACTACTTCTTTCCATTTTGTATAATAGTCAACAACAACTATTATGTATGCCTTTTCATTTGACATGGGTGTGATGGAACCCCTAAAGTCTATGCCCCAAATATCGAAGGGTTCTAATGGTTAGATCAACTACTAAGGTTCCTCCATTCAAGTGGTCATCCCACCATCTCGTTGATAGCATTTACAAAAGCGAACGAAGTGGTGGACATCTCAAAAGAGTTTTGGCTAATAATACCCTACCATCAGGATCTTAATAACCATGCATCTCCCTACATAGTGGCCCCCATAAGAACTCTCGTGAGCATCTTGGAGAATGCACAGTTGATCAGCATCAAGAACACACAAATGAATTAGGCCATTAATGTTGCACAGTTGATCAACATTAGGAACACACCAATGAACTAGGCCATTGATAAAAACCTTGTAAACATGTACGTTAATGCCCATGAAGTGTTTGGCTTGATGAAGAAACTGTTGTTTCTTCTAGTGGTCTAACTCTTATGGCATCTCCTAAGTGAGAAGATAAGAGATGATGGCATTGTACCATGTAGGTTTAGTGGGCACTTATTCATATATCACACCAGCAAAGAGGAGTTCATCAAGAAATTAATTAGAAAGTGGGCTATTCTCTTCTTTGTTGTTCCATCGTAACTAAGATAAGTGATCAACGATCGTATTATCAGTTCTCTTTTGATCTACCATTATGAGATTAAACTGTTGTAAGATCACAAGCCATCATATGACATAGGGGCTCACTATCAGTTCATTCATGAGGAAGCGAATGGCACTGTGCTTCATGTGCACAAACACCTTGTATCCAAGCACATATTGCTTGAACTTCTCCAAAGCATACATCACCGCCATTAGCTCTTTTTCAGTTGTAATGTAGCTAAGTTATGTACCCACAATTCTTTGACTTGCGTAGTGGATGTAGTATGAACATTTTTTATTGCCTAACTATGTAAGAAAAACTTTCAAGGTAGAATTTGATGCATTCTTTATGATGTGAAATGGATAGGAACAATTAGGTGCTCATAGAATTAGGGTTTTTACAAGCTCTCTTTGAGTTGTCGAAATGCCTTTTCACATTCCTTGGTCCATACAAATGGAGCATCCTTCTTTGTTAGTTCGACCAATGATTTAGTGATCTTAGAGAAGTTCTCTATGAATTGTCAATAGTAGCCAGTATGTCCAAGGAATGACTAGACATCTTTAATGGTTTTCGATTGTTTGGTTATTTCTTGGATAACCCTAATCTTTTTAGGGTCCACCTTAATACCTACTTGAGAAATTTTATGTCCCAACATAATGTCCTCCTGGACTATCAAATGGCTCTTTTGCTAATTGAGCCGAAGATTGATCTCCACACACTTTTTCAGTACTTTCTCAAGGTGGTCCAGGGTCTACTCAAAGGTAGCATCATAGGTGGAGAAGTGATCCATGAATACTTCCACCCTGCTACCAATTTATTGCTAAAAATTGCTAAGGACAAGGTGTTGAAAGGTTATAGGGCATTGCATAGACCAAATGACATCTTTCTATATGCAAAAGTCCCCCAGGGACTTGTGAATATGATTTTGGCCTAACCTTCTGGTGTGATCTAAATTTGGTTACAACCACTATAATCATCTAGAAAGCTATAGAAATAATGCCTAGGAATGGTGTCCAACATCTGGTCCATAAATGGCATCGAAAAATTATCTATATAGGCTATCATGTTCAATAGATTGAAATCAATACACACCCTCCACTTGCTACCTTTCTTTAGCATGATTATAAGTGGGCTAACCCACTCATTATTTGCTATTGGATAGATGAACCCCATCTTGAGGAGTTGTTCAATTTCCTCTTTGATGACCTACTTGAATTTTGGGGTTCAGCCACCGCTGTGGCTGCCTCTTTGGCTTAATTGAAGAATCAATATAGATGTAAGTTTGGTATATTCTAGGATTAATCTTGGTGAGTTTAGGATATGACCAAGAAAAGGCTATTGGCCATTTTTTTGACAAGTAGATTTTTCAACTCTAAGGGCTCATGTTTAAAATTTTCATGGATTTCCAACTCTTCCCAATAAGTGTCATTAGGTTCATTATCAGAAAGTTGATAATGAACTTACTCTAGTTCATTCATTCTTGCAACATAGGAACTAATTAAGCTCTCAGTGGGTTCCATGTAGAGTGTGCTATTTTCAGGATCAGTTGTTAGCCACTGGGTGCCCTCTTGTTTTGGGGCTACTATGTATAGGCACCTTTAGATTTTAGATTCATCTACACACTATCTACATGTTGTGATTGATGTGCTTTTCATAGACCATAATTTGTACACATAGTTGCACCATGTATCATTGTACACGATGCATGGATCTCTCTTCTTCTCAATCTTTCTGAATGCATTTTCCTTGAAAACTTTTAGGGAATGATCTTTGATTCCTAAGCATGCATCAATAGTGCATAGCCAAGCCCTTCCCATGATGATTAGAAAGTCCCCATTGCAATTGTCAACATGGATAACCAGGAAATTAGTAGGATAGGACCACCTACAAATAGTGGTCACTTTGTCTTCTACTAATCCAAAGGGAACAGTGATGGATTGATCTACCAACTCAAGACGAATGTTACTTTTCTTGAGTGGAAGTACATTCTAGGCTTTGTACATCTCATGAGAAATTAGATTGACACTAGAAATTGAATCCAGAAGAGCTTTGCAAGGTTTATTTTTAACAATTTGAAGGTAAATGAGGGGATCTCCAAGATCAGATAGTATCCTAAGAAGATGAACAACTTTAATCCAATCAATTATGGCATGGGTTAGCATGAAAATATGCACTTTGAAAGGTGTTTGGTTCAAAGGGGACACAAGTGGATTAGATGCAAAGGATGAGGAAGAAGTAGGTTTATTAGTTGCATGGATCTATGAGGGCTTTGTAGGATTGTTGGTTTGGAAAAATGGTGATTTTCAAGGTTTGGGTTCTAAACCACTCAGTTGAGGAGTGGGTTGTAAGTTAATAGCTCTAGTAGCATTATGTTATTGCGGTTGGGCTGGAATTTCTTCTTGCATGAAAGGAGCAAGTGGTAATTTGGTTGAGAGAAAAGGAACATGAGCAGAAGGATGAGGAGGATGGTAATAATATGGGGACTCCCCTCTTAGAGATGGAGAATGAGCTTTGTAGTGTTCCAAAGGGTAGTAGTGATGTTGGAATGAGGTGTGACTAGAAGAGTCATGCGGAGACACGGGTTGCTAAACATAGTTCTCATATGGATTAGGCTATTTATAAGAGTATTGCTACCTAGGTGGTGGCATCCCTCATGACTGTGGATGCTACCATTGATGATACTGCTCATATGGTTGTGGTGAAGCTCCACTTGGGTAATAAGCTTGTTGTTGTTAGTGGAACTACCTTGGATTGCCTTGAGGATAAGATAATGTTCTAGGTGCTTACCTTGTTGCCAATCTAGGATTTAGAGCATACACCCTAAATTCTTGCAAGTATGAAAAAATAGGGAAACATCCATTAACATGTTTGTATTGGTAGATGTCACATCCATTATCATCATCTAATTTAGACTCCATAACCTCTTATATGGCATCAGCTTTGTCCTTACTCCTTTGGTGGACACGTTCAACTTCCTTCCTTCTCTTGTGGTCACGATCACTACTTTGCTCTTTGGATTCCTTTGTAATTTTCAAAGATCTTTAGAATATTTTATTCAAAGAGTTCCACATTTTATCTCCCTTATCGAAACTTTTGGTGAAAAATGTTTGGATCAACAAGGTTTTCCACTGCACCACTTCATCAAGTGATGCCTACTCCTTAGTGTCAACAAACCAAATTTTCCTTTTTTTGATGGAAGGGTCCCAGTTGTACTCCTTAGCACTTTTCCTCTTTCTAACCTCTCCTTTTTCTTTTGCAACCTACTCAATGAGCCTTTTGATTTGATGGGCTCTTAGTTTTAACAATCTTCCTTGGACATAGATCCCAAGAGTTCTTCGTGTTTTGGATCAGAGCCCATCTATGATATGGTGAAGCTACTCCCTTTGAGAATAACCATGACCAAGACATCCATGCAAAAGAGAATAATACTGGCCCATGGCTACATCTAAGGGTTCATGTGTTTCTTGTCGCCATCCTTGGATCTTCTTTCACAAGTTGGACACTCAAGAGTACATCTGATATTTGTCATTAAAAAACTCAAGCATTGTACTCCATCTATGAATTAATTCTAGTTCCAAAGAGTACTACCAACTTTCTACTTCTTTTATGAGTGTTTTGGGAAATAGCTTAAGGTTTTGCCAATCATTCTCTATGTTCTACAAGGCACAAGCATCGTAAAAGGCTTGTAGATGGTTTTGCAGATCTAAATTATATTCCTCTTTAAACTTGGGAATATTATTCATATCCAACTACTTTATTGGACTATCTTTCACATCTCTTGTTAAAATTCTAATTTCCTTTATGATGTTCAACATGTTTTGAGTTGCAAGTAAAGTCTCATCATAGTCATGGTCTTTGTGATGGCCTTTGTGCCTATGATACCCTCTGCTGCCCATTTTCTCATGGTGGTGCGCCTTCCTTGAATGATCATACCTCTAATCTTGATCATCCTGGTAGCATCTATGATCACGATCATTTCTATCTTGCTAGTCACCTCCATTACGATCACACGTTCTATGACTTTAATCGAAGCTTGAGAAGGAAGAAGAGGATGATGAAGGTGAAGAGGAAGGAGGACTAGCACTATAGTTCCTGCCACCTCCTCTTTGATGATGAAAACCATGATCATCATCATGATGTCTGTCCTTACTCCTACCATGAATCCCACCTTTGAATCCCCCAAGATCATGCGATCCATTCTTGCCTAAACTAAGATTTTTTACAACGGACTGCAAATTTTGGTTCAAGCCTCCTTCATTGAAATCAAGAGGAGGAGAGTCTATGTGTTGAGAATCCTCAAAGTGGGGATCCTCATCATCTTTTTGGTTTAGTAGGACAAGGGGTTATTGAACCATTTTCCCTTCGCAACTTAATAGTGTTCAATAGGCCCTACATCCAAACATACGAATCATAAGTGGTTACGCATGATTCAGTTGAATTCCAAGGACTTCTAGGTTTCTTTTTACATTGGTCTAGGAGGTGAATCAACTATTACAATCATTTTCTTCCTAGTTACACTTATGAGTACAAGGGTATGGTCAAGTATAACTGAGACATCTGATTTTTATCATTTTTTATCTTTTTATGTTCTAAGTAACCTAAGAATGGAGAATAAAGAATAAGGTAATTAATCGCTAAATTAATCTCAGTAGCTAATAGTTAACTAATCCTAACATAAGCATCAGTTCCCACTTGTTGTACACATCTTGAAGACATATAATGCTACTGGGTTACCAAACATTAAGTGTTACTTGGATTACTAAGTGTTACATGTATGCTCGAAGTGGTTGTACTTACGTGTACTATTTAATTTATCTTAGTTAATTACTTTAATTAATTAAAACATTAAAGGAAATTAATTAAAATATTAAATGCTTAAAGAAATAATTAATCCAGTCCAAGTGCTACAAGGTTTGATTAGAAAGCTTATCTTTATTGTTGCACACATTGAAGTGCTCGAGTACAACAGTGCTTGAATAAAGATCCATACACTCTTTGACTCCTATAGTAGGTAGTTAGAAAATATTCCAACTTTTAAATGAGAAAACTAGAAAAGCTTTATTACAACTATGAAATCTGATGTCATACATGTAGCTAAAGATACACATTTATAGGCAAAAATACGGTGCCTTATTGGCAGGTACACATCAACAAGTCAAACCTGACGTCAATGAGGTCACGTTGACAACATCCCATCAAAATGGCCAAATCATGCAATTCATCATGTGGCATGTGTTATTTCTGTATCTCTTAATCTTGATATGCTTTTGGCTTCGTAGGAGGTTATGTACGTTATATGCAATCTTGCAGTAGATTACTTTAATTGTTTTTTTACTTTTAGAAATTAGCTAGTTTTATTATGATGCATTTTCTAGATGATTTTTCTTAAAAACCCTACACTCCATTCAACTGGGTGCTTTGGTATCCCTTTCTTAGATGTGGAAGTGTTGCTATATTAAAGACTTGCAATTTCAATTATGTAGTTGTAAGTCGTTGTATTCCCAATGCACACTTGTGTTAATCTATGCGTATGGTTAAGTGTGGTTGAGGCACAAGATATTCATTTTTATACTTTTTATTATTTTTCTTCTATTTGCCTAATGATTAAATGAATAAGGATTTAAGGATTTAAATTAACTAACTAATTAATTACTTCATTATGTAACTAGCCTAATGCAGACTATTTGTTCCCACTTGCCGTACACATCCTAAACCTATATTAATATTGCTAGGTACTAAGTGTATACAATTAGGCACACCAACTATTTACTGTTGGGATTACCAAGTGTTAATATGTTATGCTCGAAGTGGTCATACTCACATGCTTATGAACAATAACATTGATTACTTAAGAATAAGAATGTCAATTGCATGTAAAGTAAAGTGCTAAAAAGTAGAATTACAATGGATAAAGAAAATATCAATTTTATTATTGTTCATGCAAATGTGTCCAGGTACATGTGCAGACAAATAAAATGTCATACAATCTCTTCAATTTACATTGCAGACACTTAGAAGAAAAACATTCTAACTTTCTCAAAAGAAAGATGCAAGAATATGGTTAAGGTTATGACCAAAAGGTGTCATAAATGTGAGGGGTATGTGCATTTATATAGGCAATGACTACATCAGCATCAATGTACCTACATCAATGCATCATAGCATGCATCAATAGGGTTACATTTATGGGGATACATCGACATAGCCTGTCTTATTGATGGTTCATCAAATGTTTTTACTTTGATGTAATAAGTATTATAAGTGTGTATATTTTCAGAAAAATGGTCCTAGAAGATTACACTGAGAGAAATTTGCTAAAAAGGATAATAAGGGGCCAAGAGTCTTCATGTCTAACTCATTCTCCAAGTGGAAAAATCCTCTATAAAAAAGTATAAATCAGGGTGAACTCCTTCCCTTGTCACTTATCTTTCATTACTAAAGTGATGTAAATATAAGCTCTTCCATTCCTTCATTTTGTATGTTGAGCAAGTTAATTAAGCATATGATCGAAGCTCTCTAAGCTTTAATTGTCTTTACTTTTTTTACATTCTTGGAACATGGTTCTTGCATTTTGTGAGTTAAAATTCCTTTTTCATGGGTTCTTCTCTTAATTTTTCATATGCATCTCTTACATAGTATCTCACATTTCATGCATTCTTTCATGTTTCTTACATATTCTCTCATATTTCATGTTATTGTAAGTTTTTCAAGTTTATTACATGTTCTATATTATTTTCCACAAAGAATTAAAAAAGTTAGAAATGTGTATGATGTTTATTTTTATGGGATTCATTCCCAACTAGTAAATTCATGTCAATTTCTATTGTTTCATGATCATTTCAAAGAGTTTTATTTTCTCTTCATGTTAAATTTATGTTCAAGATTATATTCCTCTTGGCATGAGCTATTTACAAGCTTCTCTAGCTTGCATTAGTCATTTTCCATTTTTAATTTTAATTTCCAATTGCATTTCATGTCCATGTGGTGAAACTAGAAGGATTTATGAGGTTTAGCTAATTGTGAGGTTAAATACATGTTGCATGTATGTTTTCCAAGAAGTTAATATTTCAAAACTCTAAATCAAGTCATTATCAGTCTTTCCTTAAAGTTTAAGGATAATTGAAAATTTTTGATGCTCAAAATTACAAATTTGAACTTTTTTTTTTATTTTTTTTGATGTAGCATGATCTAAATGCTAGCCCAATGCAACTAAGCATCAGTTGCATTGAACTATTTATAAAAAATTTCTCTATTTTAGGTTGTCATAATGTCCTTATGCCTATGTTAATCTTAGATCCAAGTTGCACCTAGGTCACATCCAACTTGCAGTAGAAGTTGCAAGGCTTTTGAGTCTCTAATTTTGATTCAGTGAAACTTCTTCTCAGTTGTGGTCCCTTCTTGATGGACTCATGTTCCTTTGTTTTTTTAATCATTATAACTCATAATCAGAACACGATACAGTTATGCTTAGTTATTTATGTTAGGCCTTACAATCATGATTCATAGTATCCTCAAGGTGAGCTCATGTCCCTTTGTTTTTGTAGATTTTTGCCAACCACAACTTGCAATTTAATCATGTAGGTTTGCAATGCAAAATGTATCTTTAATAAGAGCTTGTAGTTCCTTGGTGTTTACCTTATAGTCGAATCATAACCAATAAGAACTCATGCCTAGCTTGTAGTAAACTTTCACTCAGGCCTCTAGACCTCTTTTAGCTACTTTGTTAGTTGCATAGGTGGGTCCTTCATGCATTTGCCATCCCTTTGACATTGAGATCTAGAATGAGGGATAGGGTTCCATCAATATGCTCTCTCATTTAGATGATATCCATTCTTGAAATTAATTTTGCTGAATACCTTAGCATATATAAGAGCATTATGAATATTATCCATCCTTAAAATAGGAAACAATACTTACCATCATGCTATTCTCTAATCTTGGGTTAATGCACATCCCCCATGCTTTACTTTTCTTCTTTAGAATAAGTATTGTCTGAACTACATATGGAGAGATTGATTCTCTATGAACCCATTAGCAAGTAAATTCTTCACTTTCTTTTGAAGTTCAACCCTTTGATTTGATTCCATTTAATATGTTTTTTTATTTGGAATGGTGGCATCTAAAATCAAGTCAATTTGGTGCTATACATTTCTGATTGATGGAAATCCTTGAAGTTTTCCCTTGAAGACATTAAAAAATTACTTTGTCAATCCTTCAATTATTGCTTGAAGATTACATTCCTTGATCATATGTAATGTAATTATGAGCACCATAATAAAACTAATACCTACATGATCATGTGCTTTAATTTTGGATTAAGTCCCTCCTTTTCTCTTCAACAGTTTTTTTATCAAGCTTCACCTCTAGCTTTCTATCTTTTCATTATTTCTATAGAATTTCCTTTACATAGTCTACATTATGATTTATAAAGGAATATAATTAAGGGAATTTCAATTGATAATCAAGGTACACAATTGCTTAATATGCACTTTGTAGATGATTCTTTCTTTATGATTAACAAGTCTTTGTAACATATGAATACTCTTTTAGCTAGAGTGGAGGATTATTGCATGTTATCTGGCTCTTGAATCAATTGGGAATAATTTTTTATTTATTGTAATGATAGTATTAATGAATGGGTTACACTCAAGTCTTAGAAATTCTTGAAAAAAGATTCTATTTTTAAAATTTTAAAAATGCCTTTTTATTTTGAGCCAAATCTTACTATTTGTGGAATAATGTGGTTAATAAAATTGAAAAGAAGCTTAATAAATGGAAAGAAAGAAAGCTCACCCTTGTTAGTAAAGTTTTAGTTATTAATAAAATGCTTCAATCAACTCATGTTTATTACTCTAATTGTTGATCTCCTTCTAAAACTTTTTGTGATAGAACTGATCGTATTATCCATTAGTTTCTTTGGTCTACCAAGCAACATAGAAAAGGATTTTCCAAAGTTACTTGGGATATTTGTACTAGTAGCAATAATAATAGAAGAATTTTCCTCGTTAATTATTATAATGAAGGTACTTCTATTATAATAAGATGAATTACAAAGTGCATTAATGAAGATGATGTTTGGATGCTCCTTTTAAGAAACACAATTATGCAAGAAAAACCTAAGAATGATAATAGTTGGTCTTTTAATAACTTTCTTCATTGTCTTCTTTTTATTGAGGCCATTTCTATTCCTAGTTTTTCAATTGTTAAAAAAATTTGAAAGAGATGTTACAAGCTTAGTAAATATTGAAATTACAATCATATTACAATTTTAGAAGATCTACTTAAGTAAATTAGCCCATGGTGGCTTGCTTTTAATGAAGGAGCTTGGGCTACTAATGCATCTGGATTATGTACCACTTGGAGCAAATTTGGTATCACTACAATTTCTTTTCTAAGTATGTAATGTAGATGGATTGCTTAGAATGAAGCTTCTAACCTCTATGGTTGGAATAGAAAAAGGAAAATGAATTTTAAAATATTAATTTCTAATTTTGAGAATTTATTTAAAGTTAATAATAGTTTGCATTAGGTTTTTCTAGATAATTTTTAAAGGAATGTCAAATCTATTTTTTTTCTTTCCATTTGAAAGTTATTTACGAGATTATTACAAAAAATGATGTTATTCATAACAAATTCAATAAAGCCTGGAAAATGCAATTATCATCACACTTTTAGATAAGGAAAATGAAAAATATTTAGAGAGCTCCTACATTTTCTAAAATTTGTATTTTTTATGGTATTTTATTCATCAAGATCTTTGATGAATGATTGGGTATTTCAACACTCCACCATACAAGTCATAAGCATTCACAAATAACTAGATCATAATCTGTGGATGGACAATGTAAGTATGCTAGTAGTTGATACTTGGTTTGTGATCACTGGTTCATGAAGTGCAAGTAGTATGGTTTAACTCTTGGTGAGGTATGTGATATCATGATGTTGTGGGCTCAAATTAATCCTAAGTGCTTCCATAAGTTCTTCTATAGTGAAAATGAGAATAAAGTCTAAATCTAGGTGATAATTGAAATGTAAACCTATCCTAGCCTATGGTGATAAGCATCTATTCTTGACTTGTCATAAATTCCTTAGGCTCAAGTAACCATTATTAGGATTACCAAGTGAATTCACTATTGAGTGAATCAAGTGAATTCACTATTGAGTGAATCAAGTGAATTCATTACTAAGTTACCAAATAATTATACTTAACACTCGAAACTAGTTGTACTAAGTCATTATTGCATTGCATGATTGACACAATATGACAATTTAAAACAACAAAACAAAATAAGACAAAAATGGTAAATCTTGATGTAACTTGATGTTCTTGGTGGTGGTGGCTCCTTCTTTGACTTCTTTCCTTTATCATAAGCCTCTAGGATTTGATATCTTTCGAGTAATGTCAAAAGTTTTTCTTCTTCTAATCTTGGATCATGTATAATCCAAGCAAATTTGTGATGTTAGCTAGAGTCAATACCTCCCATAGCAAGGTAGTTATGGAAACATCTTCTTTACTTTTATGTACTAAGCTACAAAATCTGGTCTTTTTTCTTCAAATGCCTTGGCCCCTTTTCTTATCTCTTGATAATATATTATTTTGTGAGCTAGGCTTGTTGCTACATCCTTCTGATCCTAGAGTTTGCTATATGCAATTTTTTTTGCCCATCATTTTTGTCTACAAATTATTTCTCATATAATGCATAGGTTGTAGCCACTTGCTACTCTAGTTCATTTCTAGGCCTTTCTGCTATGAGCATGACTAGATTAGCATATTGAAGGTTTACTAATCCCCTGTACTCTATAAGGTCTTTAATCTGCAGGTTCTTGTTTTTTACTTTATCATGATGAACATGGGCAAGACTATCCAGGATTGGCTATCAATCAAGTGTCTGCATGGTGATGGAGCTAATTTTGGCTTTAACCAATTGGATTTCTTTTTCATTGATTTGTTTGTACATGCCCACTTGGTCTTTGAAGTGCTCGTTTAAACTTTCATGCTTTTTAGCCTCATTCTCCCATGTGATAATCTCAATTATTGACTTCTAATAGATTTCATGAATTTCCTCCATTGATAAGGTTATATTTTCTTTGGCCAATTTCCTCATATCTTGGTTAACTTCAGCAAATTATTCTCTTAACTCGTGGATGCTTTCTTTAGGAACATTCTTCTTTTTTTCTATATCTATTAACTTTGTATTTTCGGTAAAAAATCTTTTATTTTCATCTTTGAGGGCAGTTAATGCTTTGGCATGTGTGTAGGTTTGAGCTTCTACTATAAAGGCATTCCATGTTTCCTTCTCCTTTTCTATCTCTACTTGGATGTTTCTAGTTGTGAGCTAGGTCACTTGTTTGGTTTTGAATTTGTCAAGCTGGTTTGTCGCTATGTATTGTGCAGGGTCTCTCTTTTCTACTCTTAAGACTACCAATTCAGATTGCAACATTTGCACTTCATTCTGTATATGTTTAGCTCTAGTTTTTTCCATTACCAACTTGCCCTTTGCTGAAATGAGATTTGACTAACTTGTAGTGATATTTTTAAGGATATCAAAGAGATTTTACATTACTTGGCTTGCCTACAATAGTTGATCTAGGATGTCTTTGTGTTCTTCTAGGGGCATGGATATATTGGCTATCATTTCAACATCTTTGGCTCTAGTAATATCTATCGGTGGCATAATGGGAACATTAAATGATTCTTTAATATGATCCATGATCACCTCTACTGCTCCTACTATATTCTGTTGTTGCATTACCATGACTATGGCTCCTTCTCCTATTATCAGCATGACCTAAAAGGATGCAACATTTGCAGAGATTTGTTATGCCCAATCTTCATCTTCTTCTACCTATAATAAGATTTGATTACTAGCAGGTACTATTCATACAAAAAGTCTTATATAATTGTCTCTCACTTTATACATTGCAGAACCTTCCCTATTTTCCCAACTTATGGTTTCAGTAATTTGTTGCAAGTGGCTCATGGAAGGTCTATAGTCTTTTTGAGCTGGTAGAGCATTGATTCAAGTCTATCACTAGCTAGCATTGATCCACTGGGTCCTACTTCTTATTATTTTGTTACTAGAATGTCACCTACTAGTGTTGATATTACTACTCCCTTATTGCATACTGGCTTCTCTAGCTGATCTTTTTTGGAGGCACTAGCTTGGACATCTCAATGTAGGATGCATTATGAGCCTTGTGTAAGACATCATTTGTGTACTCCAAAATTCTTGCTTGCTTTCACAACCTTCTAATGAGGTAAGGGAATGAAAAAGTAAGCTTTCCTACCTTATTTTCTTCAAATCTTTTTTGAATTTCAAAGAACAATAAAGAAGCCATGTTTTCATTGAATTTCACCATAAGAATAATGCTTCCTCTTCCAGCATAAGTGGAAATTCTGTTCAATCTCTTAGTGGGAAAATGTGGTAATTTCCAATCTTGAAATATATTTTCTACTTAGTAGACAATTCACCATATTCTTTATTTGATTTGTCATACATTCTTTATAGCCATAACTTATTTTCCTTAGTTTCAGATCTTGTAGATATCTATGCAATGTTTGCTCTAGCATTAGGAATATTGAGTGCCTTTGCAATTTCCTTGACTGAATAAGGCACTATGACTCCTTCAATTTTTATTGTGGTAGTATCCTACTTATTATTCCAAAATTGGTACAATTCTCCTAAGTACCATTCTCCACTACATGATAGAGTTGGCCACAGAAGAGAGGCTTAGAGTTGTTCTCAAATATTGGTAGGTGCAAATTCCATGAATAGTCCCAAGTTGAATTCCACAATAACTATGGACATGATTGATTTTTCCTAAATGTCCTGTAGACATTCTACTGATAGTGTGAGGCATTGTCCTTGCTATGGAGCTGGTAGTACTTCAACCTTAGCTTGCATAGAGTGTTCTATTGTAAGTGTTTGCTAATGGATGTTGAAGGATTAAGCCTCTTGCTCTGCTTGTGGAGTCTATTCTCTAGCTTTTTTTCTATCTCTACCTCTAGGTCTTTTGCTTCCTTCTTATTAGGGTCTTCCTTTTGTGGATCTTTTAGGAGAAATCTACAATCATCAAGGATTACTTGAGATTACTCAAAGATTTCAAATAGGTTCCTAATGGTTCATAGTCCTTCCTCGAGTTCTAGAATTTGATCATAAGTTTATTCTTATTATTACTTATAGCTCTTATTATGATTTTGGAGTTAGAGAAATTTCAAAAAGAAACTCTTATTCATTGTTCTTTTGATTATTATGACCTATCATAGTTATTATTTTCTTGTTTATTATGTAATTGGATGGGTGGCTAGGAGAATTGGTTAGGTTTATTAGCTTTTATTTAGTTAACTAATCAAAATATGCTTATTTGTTCTTATTCTTATCCTTAATATACTCTTCTGGCGTTAGAGAAATTTGGCCCAATTTGACTTATTTACATGCAACACTCTCTCCCATGACTAAGTTCATCACTTCATGATTAAGAAGGTTCGAAAATCATGCAAACCGAAGCTATGGTGAGAGAGTTATGGTGCTTGGAATGTTGGCTACCAGAGGGTTAGAGAAACAACATGAACTCTCCTTACTTGAAATGTGGAAAATGAAAAATTTCCTAACTCTCATATGTATATATAGATGGTTTATATTGGATACATCATAGATACAACATTATAGCTACAATGTAGTAGGGCCCAATACATCATAACTATAACATCACCATCAAAAAATATTGGATTTGAATAATTTTTTATGGAAAAATTGGGTCAAATGAATAGTGGGGAGGATGTAAAGATGTCTTGAAGGATTCTTGATCATAGAAAATGCTTAGATTATGAAGCTTGGCAACAAAATCTTGTGAAAAGAACAAATCTTTGGCAAAAGAAGTCAATGAGATATATAGGAGATGCTAGTAGGGACTATGAAAAGTATGATCACTTATGAAAATATAGAAAAGTAAAACTTAATGGTTTGAGTGTCTTGTAGCTACAAGGTGATGTGGAATTGGTCATTAGGTATGAAGCACAAGAGTTATACAAGTGGGTCCTCCCCAAAGTAGTGTTTAGCGCTTAGTGCACTTGTATAACCATGCCTATAAGTATTGATAGGCACTCAAGGAGTTGAATGTAAAACATAGCTATCTTACAAAGCACATATGTTAGTACCATCTAAATGAGAAAATAACACTATATTATACAAAACCATTAAACTATGATTATCTATAACAATGAGGTGAGATAGATATAGAAGGGATTGTAAGAATTAGGATGTGAGGTATCTTACCATAGGCATAATGGATTCTTATGTGTGATATATGGTCAAAGTAATCATTAGCCTTTTTGTCCAAGATTCAAACCAAGTCCATACCACTTACTAGTGACATCACATTGCATCATCCCAAAACTAACCATAAGACTATCACTACTGCAAGAAGTATTTATACTTGGTAATGAAGTTCAAAGAAGTAGGTTATTAATAGCACACTTTATTTTTTAAGGAAAACTTGGTCATTGAACAGAGGAGTACCTTTAGGCATGGGTAACATGTCTTTCTAGTCCAGTAACCAATGTGAGTCTAGGAAACCTTGAAATTTTTGAGAAGTCACCTACCTTTAGGCATGGGTAACATGTCTTTCCAATGGAACCCTATGAAATATTTATTTTGTGCATTTATTAGATTTTTACCATGTCAACCTTACCAGAAGACTACCTTCAGGCATGGGTAACATCTTTCCAATGACATGGTAAGCCAACACTTATTATGGACTTCCATGTTTCATTAGAACTCAAGTAAATAATACAACTTAATAGTAGGATAAAACTTATAATAGTAGTCTTAGAGAACCCACAAGTACCATTTATGTCACACTCTTTTCACTCCCACTTGGTTGTTCACTCTATATTATCATATTGATTAGAAGTTTATTTTAGTTTTATTATGGAAAAAATGTCATTATGGCCATGGTAAAAACCTCTTTTTATTGGAAATGAGTGGATGGATGTTATGGTCTCACTATATATAGAATCAACCTGCTAATGATTTAATAATAAAGGGCAATATTCACAATATTGGGACTACATCTTGTTTTATTCCTCTGCACTTTATTAGAAAAATCAACAAAAATATGTACAAGAAAGATGATGAAAAATTGTAGAAAAATGTTGAAAATAGAAATGGTCGAAAATTATTAAAGAGAAAAATAATTCAAGAAAAAATAAACAGGTATAAAATAATGGAAAAATTAGTAAGAAATGGGAAAAGATAAAAAGTAGAAAAGTGTCAAAAGAAAAATTCTTGCCTAAGTGTCAAGTTTGACATCCCCATGACTATTTTGAGAAATGGATATTTGGAATATTGAACGTATGGTAGCTTACCTAATAGATAGGGTAGAGTCCTTAAAAGAGTAGGAAAAGTCATGATATGGCTTGACTTGTTGAATATCAATAAGAATTAACTTTTTATGGGTTGGTTAGATGATAGAACTCTATGACACTAGATTGGTATGTTGCATGGATGATATAGGGTCCTTTCCATAAGGTTTGAAATGTAGCCTTTTGTGGGACATGACTAGGATTGCAATACAAGACTTTATCACCCAGTTGAATTAACACTTATCTTATTTTAGTGTCATGTCTATTTTTGGAGTACTTTTTATGAATTTCATTACTCATTTGAGCAACTACTCTATTCTCATATAAGAGATTAAGATTCATAAGGTGTTCTTGTTGAGTTAAGCTTAAGTCAAGGTCAAGTGTACAAGCAGTGAAAAGGGTATTGAGTTTTGCTTGGATTAGTAATGTGGGTAGTTTACTGTAAACTAACTTGTATGAAAAATATTCTATTGGAAGTTTCCATGTTGATCTATATGCCCATAGAGCATAATTAAGTTTAGTGCTCCAATCCTTCCTATATCAACTAACTATTTTGGTTAATATTTATGTGATTTCCCAATTAGTCACTTTTGCTTAACCATTTACTTAGGGTTGGTATGGTATAGTTAGTTTGTGATTCATCCCAAGTTGTTCCATTAGCTTTTTGAATGTAGATCATGTAAAATGAGTATCATTATCTAATATGAGCATCCATGGCACTCCAAATCTATTCACCATGTGTTGTTGAAAGAACTTAGTAACTCATCATTAGTTTAAGTGTTGTCCTTCATCCTCCATAGTGACCACCACATGGTCCTTCATGTGCATCTTGTAAGGTTCTTTGCTGGTCTTCTTTAGGAACACACCATCTGATTAGTCTATCAATATAGATCTTATAGATGCTCCCATTAATTTCCATATATTTTTTGGCTTTATGGAGGAATTTCCCCTTTTGTTTCTTATCCCACTCAACAGGAAGTTTTTATATAGTGAGATAGATCACATAATTAGAGATCCACAACTTCTTTGTTAATGTTGTAGTAGTTGCTGTTCTTGTAAATAGATTTTCATCAGGAAATTAGTCTAATAATGGTTCATCATTATCTTGTGGTTCCCATCTAAGTCTGGATAAGTGATTAGCTATAACATTTTCAATTTCCTTTTTATCTATCACGGTAATGTCAACTTCCTAGAATGTCATGAGCCATCTTATCACCCTTGGACTAATTGCTAGTTTATTCACTAAAAATCTAATAGCACTATGATCCATGTGAACATAAATAGGATACTTGAGCACATAATGTCTAAATTTCTCAAGTGCATACATCATGACCATAAGCTCCTTTTCTGTAGTGGTGTAATTAAGTTATGCCCTGGTAATGCTTTGACTAGTGTAATCTATGTAATAGGGTTGTTTTTGATCATCTAGCTGAGTGAGTACTACTTCTAGTGGATAGTTTGAAGCATTTTTCATAATGTGGAAGGGTTTAGACCAATATAGAGCTCAAATGATTAGTGATTCAATTAGTTTCTATTTTAATGCCTCAAATGCCTTCTCACATAGTTCTGTCCAGTGGAATGGTGCATCTTTCTTTATGAGTTCTACTATTCGTTTTGCAATTTTTGAGAAATTTTCAATAAATTTTCTATCATATCTTGTGTGGCCAAGAAGTGATCTAACATCCTTAATGGTTTGTGGCCTTTGAGTGATGTTTTGGATGACTCTAATCTTCTTTGGATCTATCTCTATTTCCTTATGAGATGCTCTATGTCCTAGAACTATACCATCTTAAATCATTAAATGGATTTTCTACCAATTAAGGTTTAGATTGGTTTCTACACATCTCTTCAATACCTACTCTAAACATTCAAGGCTTATTTTAAATCTAGCCCATATGTGGAATAGTGATCCATAAAGACTTTAACCCCATTGCCAATTTGCTTCTGTAAGATTCTAAGTACATGTCTCTGGAATGTAGTTGGTGCATTATACAAATCAAAGGGCATTTTCTTGTATGAAAATGTCCCCCATGGATTGGTGAATGTGGTCTTTTCTTGGTCTTCTAGTGTAATGCAGATTTGATTATACTTGCTATAACCATTTAGAGAGCCATAATACTAGTGTCCTGCTATAGTATCTAGGAGCCATAAAAATGGCCCTTGAATGTTTTGATGTTTAATAATCTTAAATCAATATAAACCCTTCACTTACCACCTTTCTTTGGTACAATGACTAATGAGTTGATCCATTCACTATTTCATATCAAATAGATAAATCCTACTTTCAAAAATTTTCTAACTCTAGTTTGACAACTTCTTTAAGCTTTGTGTTTAAACTTGTTTGAGGTTGGAAGAATGGTTTGACAACTAGATTTATATAAATTTGATGTTGGCATATACGTGGGTTAATTCCAGTGATCTCGTCATAGGACCATGTAAATGCAGTTGATCATTTATTTACCACTTCTAGTAATTTTCTCTTTTGTTCGTTGTTAAGTTTGACATTTATAATTACTGATTTCTTATTATTTAGAAAAGCATATTCAAGTGTATTTGCTATGGTTTTTGTTCTAAGGGTTCTAGTTCATGTGTCATTTATATCTCTAGTCTTCCCCATTCAATATCTTATTTGTAAAATAACTCAATATGAAGAGGTTATCTTTTAAACTATTCTAACTTATCAATTTCTTCAACATAGACACTTGTGATTCTACTTGTAGGTTCCATGCATATGTTGGATTCAGTTTCCTCTTCATGTATTAGCCACTAGGGACCTTCTTGTTGGGTGGCTATTGCATACAAATACTTTTGTACACACATATCTTCTATACATCCATTGCATGTTGTAATGGCATTGTTTTTTTTTTTTTTTGAAATTTTTTGCACACAATTGCATCCATTATCATTATATGAGATACATGGAACTCAACATCACTATATGATTCTAGCTTCATCTTCCCTAGAAATTTTCAAGGACAAGTCTCTAATCCCTAGCTTAGCATCAACAGTGCTAAGCCAAGCTCTTCTAATAAGTATAGGAAATTCCCCTTTGTTTTTTCCTACATGTATAACTAAGAGGTCAACAAGGTAAGACTAGCCACTTATGGTGGTGATAACATCTTTTACCTATCCAAGTGGGATAGTGATTGACTAATCCACAAGCTCTAATTGGATGTTGCTTTTCTTCAATGGAGGGAGACTTTAGGCTCTATACATATCTTGTGAAATTAGATTTACTTTTGATCTAGAATCTAGTAGAGCCTTCCAAGGTTTATGTCTTGCTATCTAGAGATATACTAAGGGACTTTTATGATTTTTTCTCTTCTTGGAAAGCACTTCTTCTTTAATTGAGCATGTTATAGTTTGAGTGAGCATGACAATGGTCATATTTGGATTCATAGAATGTGGAAGCATAATGTTTCGTTAAGAAGTATATGTAGATGGGGTGGATGTAGATGAAGTCCTCATCCTTTGCATCCTTTTTGGACTTGTTCTAAAAAATGGACATTTCCTATATCTAGGTTCATTTACCATTACATCCTCTTGTGTATTGACTGCCCTAGTAGCATTCTTTTACTTTGGTTGTGTTGGTAGTTCTCCTTGCATAATCGGTGGTGATCTGATGGTAAGGAGTTAGGAGTTTGAACTGATGAACTGGTTGTTGGTTCATGTGCATAAGAATTAGGATCCGGCTATTGCATACAAATACTATGATACTCCAATGGACAGTAGTGATAGGAGCTATGGACTAAAGCATTTTCCAGAGAGATTGGACATTGAAGGTAATATTCATATGGATCTCATTGCCTATATGGATATTACTACCTTGGTGGTGGCATACCCCACACTTGTGGTTGTTGCCACTATTGTTGGTATTACTCCTTTGGTTGAGGATAGACTCCACTTGGATAATATGATGGTTGGTAAGATTATCAAAAGCTACCTTATGGGTAAGGTAATCATCTTAGCATCTACTTCTTAACAAATCTTAGCTTAAGCATGTATGCCCTAGATTCTTGCAAATGGACCATAACAAGATAACATCCTTTAGGATGTTCATATTGGCACACTTTACATCCTTCTTCATCTTCCAAATTGAAGTCTATTAATTCTTCAACTGCAGCAAATTTTCCTTTATGTCTATAGTTTTCTCATTTATTATCTCTTTTCTTCTTTCTTTCTTTATTTTTTTCAAAGCTTGTTCGGTCTTTTCCTCTACTATCTTGAGTGTAAGAGCAAAATTTTCATCCATGGAATCCCACATTTTCTCTATCTTAGTCACAATGTCATTGACTGATTTTGGATGGATAGAGTCTTTCTTTGAATTATATCCTTCAAATTTTCTTCTTCTTATCTTTCACATATCCTCACATCCTTTTTTCTCATTGTGAGATCTTAATTATACTCTTCATTTGATTCTCTTTTCTTTAATTCTCCTTCCTCTTTGGCCACCTGGTCTATTAATCTTTGAATTTGATGGGTTGTCATTTTTTATAACCTACATTGGGCATATATCCCAAATGTTTCCTTAGTCTTGTTCCTTATCCCATCAATGATATGTCGAAGCTATTCCCTTTTAGAAAATTCATGGCTTGGGCATCTTTGTAGTAATGAATAGTACCTATCCATTACTGCATAAAGGGATTTACATGCCCCTTACTTCCATCCTTGAATTTTTTTTCTTAAATTCAACACTATGGAATAGGTTTGATACTTGTCATTAAAAAGCTCTAGCATGGTACTCCATCTTTAGATTGGTTCTAGTTCTAAGGATATGTACCAACTATTTGCTTCCTTAATGAGTGTTCTAGGAATTAACTTCAATTTCTATCAATCATTCTCAATGTTTTGAAGGGCATAGGCATCATGAAAGGCTTGAAGATGATGTGTTGGATTTGCGTTGTATCCACCTTCAAACTTGGGAATGTTATTCATATCTAGTCACTTGATGTGACTATCCCTTAAGTGCCTAGTAGGGATATATACTACTTTCCTGATATTAATCATATTATAAGTGGGAAGTAGGGGTTCTTCATGATCTTCAAGTTCAAAGACTCTGTTGTAGTTATGACCCCCTTTGATGCTCATAGTGTTGTTCCCTTTCATCATGCTTGATCCTATCTCTTCTTTGTTCATAATTGTCTTCTTCATAATCAGGGTACCTTCTTTAATGTACATGTCTTTCATGATCTTCGCATCTTTCACTGTCATAGTTCCTTAAACCTAGTTCCCTTTTATCAAATTCCATAAATGAATGTAAGGAGGAAGAGGAAATAATTGGATAATGATGATGGTTGGTTCTTCTTCTATGATTGTGATTTATCTTCCTTTGATTTTGTGAAGGATTTAGGCCTTTAGCTTTTCCTAAGGTTGGAGTTTTCCTAATCTTGGGTCTTTCTGCAAGGGTAGAATGTAGTTTTATTTTGACTAGATCCTCTAAATGGATAGTCAATGTTTATGAATGAGATTTATGAGTTTGGTGGAGCTCTTCCATCAATAAGGTATCATCATTTTTCTCTTCTAGGATAATTGTGTGAGGTACTTTCTTTTCTTTGTTATGCTCATGTATTGTCTCCATGGAAACATCCCTTCTTACTTGTGCTTCTATAGGTTGATATGGCCTAGTGATGTGTTTAATGACATGGTATCCTTCTTATGCATGGCCAAGGTTCAACTTCATTAAGGTTGCTTGAAACATTGATGATGTAGAACATTCAAAAGGTAAAACAATGTTGCCCTACAAATTCCTCCATCTCATCTATTCATCTTGGTTGAAGATAAACATGAAATTAGTATGAGCATAGGAAATACTAGTTTGCATCGGTGCACTCCAATCTCCTTCATCATATCCTTTCTCATGACTCTTTTGAATTTTATTGATAGGTGGTGATTTTTTCTTAAGTGTAGAAGTCATATTGTGTTTTTCACACTTTTAAGTGTGTGTGTGTGTGTGTGTGTGTGTGTGTGTGTGTGTGTGTGTTAAAATAATTGATTTAAGTATGAAAGATAGAATTTGTAATTCTTAATAAAATGAGCTTTTATGAAATCAACTATTAAGAAAACATTGACACATCCTTGGCAACGACACCAATGATGAGTGGTTGGATATTCCAACACTCCACCATACAAGTCATGAGTGTTCACACATGACCAAATTATAATCCATGGATGCAAAATGTAAGTATGCTAGCTTTTGATAGTTAGTTAATGATTTTTGTCTTCTCACGTTGAGTTAGTGAAGTGCAAGTAGTATGATTTAACTCTCAGTGAGGTATATGATATCATGATATTGTAGGATCAAATTAATTCTAAGTGCTTCCATAATGAAAATGAGAATAAAGTCTAAATCTAGATGATAACTAAAATGTAAACCTATCCTAGCTTACGGCAAAAATTATCCATTCTTGGATTGTTGTACATACCCTGGGCTCATGTAACTATTATTAGGATTACCAAGTGAATTCACTACTAAGCAAATCAAGTGAATTCACTACTAGGTTACCAAATGATTATACTTAATGCTCAAAATTAGTTGTACTTATTGTACCTTGCTAATGAACATTGGAAAAGTAAAGTACTTAGAAAATGTAAAGAATTGAATTAAAGTAAACATATTAGAAAATAAAAGTAAACTAAGTAAGATGATGTAATGGTAAGAAAAAATCTTGATCTTTATTGCCAGTCATGAATTATGTCTACGTACAATCCACTAGAATAAAGACTCCATACAACTATTAGTTAGCACATTGTAGGCATTGACTTCTAACTCTAACTCTAAGTGTAACTCATGGAAAGAAACTACAAGAATTTCACTAAGTATTGCGTAAAAATTTTTCCAATGATACAATGGTGGGTTGGTATTTATAATCATAACCAAGGCCCACTACATCATATCTATGATGATGTAAGTAGAGCTATGATATTGTAGATAGAATATCACATCATTTATCTTAATAGATTTTATTAGTCTTTCTATCGACACTTCTCTTAAACATGCTTGGAAATGGACATCTAAAATTTATAACTCTTTTCAACCAAGCATCAATGAAATAATTTTTTGTGATTAGCCTACTTTATGTACTTCCTTTTTTATATTTGAAAATGTTTTCAACCACTTATGCTCTACTCTATTGAGAATCTTCAATGTGTAGTTATTTTCTAATAGTAAGAGCATAACTATGACTTCTCTTCAAGAGTCAAATATTATATTCTTAAAGATGTTGCTTTTTAGCTACAAGTTTAAGTAAAAAGGCTCTTAATGAAAGGTAAACAATTAATTTTTTTTCTATAATATTAGTTTTCTTTTTGTTTTGGAGGTTTAAGGATGGAAATCTTCCAACTTTTATTACTATTTGTTCTTTATTTTTAATTAATATATTCTTTTATCTTTAGAGAGAGTTCCCTCCTTCCCTTTACAAGAAACCTTTTAGTAGGAAGTAAAAACACATGAGAGTACTTCTGAATAATATCAAAGCCTAATCCTTTTCCTACCCTAAGGGGAGATTTTTTAGAATTGGTTGTAAGGATGAAAACATGAAGAGGCATCGCCAAAACTATTGGGCTTTTTCTTTAGGCTCTCTCTTTGAAAATTTGATGTAATTTGAATTTTTTAACATTATTATTTATTTATTTTTAGATCTAACATGCTACCCCCTTACACAAACATATGTTTTATTGGAATCCATTTCATTGGTCACATTCTATTGTAGATGAAACCTTCATCTAGTGGACTCTAATACTTAGGATTACTAATGCTCCTCTTCCAATAGTTTTTAAAATAGTACTATTAAGATTGATTAGGTTAGGCTATATTCATTGGACTGATCTTCTTTGACTACCATTCCCTCTACAAAAGATTTATAGAGAGCTGCTAGAATCCCAATTTTCTTAAATAATATGATCATTTAACTTTTTCAAAGTATTTAAAGATAGACTTCAAGCCCTAAATCCCCAAATCTCAAATGGTATAATTATTGGGAATGGCTACATAATTCTCCTTTCTACAAACTAGACATTGTTAGCATAACCAAGCACTTAAGTAAAGAGATCAAATGTAAGGAAAAAATTCAAAGGATTTAGAATATTCAACTTTCAAATAGCCAATGGAAAAGCATGTTAAAATAACTATGGAATTCTTATAGGTAACCAGATTTTTCTTTTATCCTTTATTTGTTGATTCATTACAGCTTAATCCTAGTGTAGAGAGTATGATATGTTGGTGGTCTGAAAGTTGCTTTCCTTTTAGAACAGGACTAGAAAGAGTATGGAAATCCACTTGTATTACACACTATATTATCCATCATCCATAGAGAACTACATTGCGATAATTAGTTATGAATGATGTCACAAGGATATGTAGATTTGTTGGGAAGGCTTTGGCCTCTCTAACTTAGGCAACACCCCTTATCTACAAAGTATGGACTTAGGGTTAGATGTGTTAGAGTAGGAACCTATCTTAGCTATCTTAAGGATCGATGTATACCATGTATGTGCTAGTGCTCTCTATGTATGTTGTACATGTTTGTTGTATTAGTTTGGTTACTTATATGATTATCAAAATGTCCTTGTAGTGCTCCTAGCCCTTGGACTAATTAGTGACATATGTGTTGTATGCTCTTGTTATGTTCATAGGTTCTTTAGGATGTTGAGATGTAGTCCATCTTAACTTGCTTTAGAACACTTAGTGACTTTGGGGTTCAAGGGTGGTGCTAAATAATGCTTCTCTAGAGTAGTAGCATTACACTTGGTATCAAAGCCAAGGTTCTTATTCAAGCAAAAGATGCATTCATAAACTTTTACAAGAAATTTTTAGTAACAAACGAGATGTCTAAAGACAAGTGAACAAATGTTGGTCCTGTCGTTGCACAGAATCCAATTATGGAAATAGTTGTTACAAGTAGGCAACACAATCATGTGTTGTCTACCTGAGGCAAAAATCATCAAATAATTTAAACATTGGTTGATTTCAAGGAAGTTTCTTTGTTGTTGAAATGAGCTTTAGCACAAAACAAAAACATGTTATAACTCAACATTTTATATTATTAGATCTTGCGATGTGCTAAGGAAATGTTATTGTTAATCTCTAATTTTTACAAAATAGTTGTGTGTGGTTGAGTTTATTATGGTGAATTATGATTGAAATAAATTTTGTTCTACTACTCAATCCTTATAATAATCTAGATGGTGGTTCCATCATAACTTGAATATGAAGCAAAGTATTGGATCAATGCTTCTTATTGCAATATGTTGCTTCTATATGCATGGTTGTTCTTGAATTCATTAATCTTGTAAAGAATATTTAGGATGAATGCCTCAATGACTCCATAATTTGGTGTTTTAATGTGATGGTTTTATGTTCGTGTGTTGTGGACTAACACTTGGATTCTCATTTAAGGATAGTTGTTATTGATGCCTTGGTATTTTTGTTCATGATCCATAGAAGAAAATTGAGAGTGTTTTAGATTATTCTATTTGCGAATATCATGTTTAAGGGGAGTGTTACTATGTCATTGCTCTTGGCTTATGATGCAAGTATAAAAATTTCATGAAAGTTTCAATGTCTTGGTCATTTTATCTAAGATTTTTCTTATTGAGGATTTGACTTGGGTTGTGGAATAGTTTAGTAGATGTTGATGGTAATTCATTGCTCTGTGCAACAACATGATGCATGGTTGTTGACTTGTGAATGTTCAAATATAAAATGACTTATGTGCTTGATTTGATAATTTGCAATTGGTGAATAGTGGGATGTGTCACAACATTATTCAAAGAATAGTTACTTTTGTGGATAAGTTTTCTTAGTTTACCATCTTCCCCTCATGTCTACATCTTGCAAGATTAAGGACTTAGTAAGATTATCTTCTACTCACATGATATGATGATTTTAGTTTTCTATAAATATTGTACAAATAATGGTTCTTATTCTATGGGAGATCATGGCAAAGGTTATTTATAATGACAAATAATTTGTTGAGTATGATAGTGAAAAGGAGGTTGTATTTTATGTTTAACCATCTTAATGAAAGGTGGACAATCAAATTTCTACTAATACATTGTATGCTAGAGAAGATGGAACATGGCTAGTTTGGTACTACCACTTCCTAGATAGGTTAAAGCATTAGTGTATGTGAGTTAATGTGTAAGAAAAAAAGAAAAGAAAAGTGGTCTACAAAGAGAGAGAGTGTGTGTGTGTGTGCGCGCACACACGCACACGCGCATGTACCTGCGTGCATGCATGTATGTGTGCATGTGTACATGTTCTTGATTATGACTTCAAGTGGAAAGAACAAATTTCTACATTGACTTAAAGTAGAGAGCACATTTTTTTTTACTATGACTTCGACCACATGTTTTTTAATCATGGCTTTGAGTAGAAAGCATAAATTTCTATCATGACTCTAAGTACGAAGCACATGTGCTTGATTGTAACTTCAAGTAGAAAACACAAATTCATATTATAACTCTGCGCAAGGAGCAAATATTCTTGATGGTGACTCTGATTAGTAGGAAGAACATGTTTTTGATTGGGACTTCAAGTAAGAAGCACAAATTTCTATCATGAATCCAAGTAGGGAGCACAAGTTTGAAGATGGAGGATGGTGTGTCTCTAAGCTTACATACATTTATATCATTAAAATGAATAGCAAGATTGTTTGTATTTTAATTGAATCTTTGCTCTAGCTTGAAAGGTTGAACTACTTGGAAAATGAGATAACCATATTCTTTCTTAACCAAAATTAGATAAGCATCTCTAAACCTTAATTACATGTCAAGTTGAGTTCAACATTTGTGCTTCATGATTGATAACCCTAACCATTAAACCTTATTATCTACAATTTTTGTGTGGGCTTTAATTTGGTTAATGTCCTTTATATTTTCTTCACTTTTCATGTTTAGAAAAGTGCATGAACAAAGACTTAAGCTCCAATGATGTTACTTTTCTCAAGCAGGGGAGAGTGTAGATAATATTCCTAATTAATGGTTTAAAGGGTACTTTCCTTCTAGAATAATGGCCAAAAGAAGTATGGAGATCCACTTGGATTCAATGCTATCTTAACCATCATCCATATAGAATTACATTACACTAATTCCTTATGAATGGTGTCATAAGAATACATAGACTTGTTGGGAAAACTTTGGTCTCTTTAGCTCTAGTACCATCCCTTCTTAGCAAAGTGGGCTCTTAGGGCTAGGTGAATAGAATTGGAATACATCTTAGATCTCTTAAGGATAAACGCCTGCTAGGTGTTTACTAACACTCTCTATGTATGTTGTGTTGGTTCAGTTGCTTATATGATTATCAAGGTGTCTCCACAGTGCTTCTAACCCTTAGACTAAATGGTGATATATGTGTGCTCTTATTGTGTTTGCAAGTTTTTAAGGGTGTTGAGGTGTAGTCCATCTTAAGTCACTATAGAACACTTCGCAATTTTGGGATTCAAGGATGTTGTTGAGTGGTACTTCTCCATAGCAATGTTATTACATCTAGGTTGTAGACTACAACACTTATCTAGCATCTCTCATCTATGTTATTTTTGTGGTAATGCTTAAGACCTCATCCACTTCATGCTCCAATGCAATCATGTGCAAAGAATTTGAAGTTATATTTCTTAAATGTTCCCAAATTCAAGACATGATTTCAATCCTTTTTTATGGATTTATTTTTCCATTAAATCCTTTCACTCATTACAAGGAGGTTGGGCTCTTTACTTAGGAAAACTTAATTTTTAATTTTGGAAACATCGTTACTCCATCATCTTTATTGATACCAGATCATCTACAACTATTAAATCTATGTTTTTAGCTATTCTTACTTCCACTTAGTTGCAATAATAAGCTTAAAGTGGTATCTTAGAATCATAACTTAAATTCCTTTTATCTCACTCAAAGGTTCAAGGACAATTGCAACATTAAAGATTCTTAAGGATAGCTCTTGCTTTAAAGACTCTCATGTGAGTAAGTCTTACTTTATTTAGTGAGCTATTACTTCTATGTCACCATTTTATTTTTGTAATTAGATGTCTATTTCATTTTATAATCATGTTTTTCTTCTTGGTAGGTCTATGTCTTGTAAAAGGCCTCATCTAGATCTATGTAATCTCATTTATTTATAATTTATTTTCTCTTTTAATAAAAGGAAAGTAAATATAGGGTACTAATAGAACTCCAATTGTTCTATTTTCACTAGGTTAATAATTATTGATGAGGTACCCCCTACGCCCAACCATACAGATCACAACCATTCACGCATGATTTGGTCAAATTCTATGGATGGGACTAGTTGTGGCATCTAGATCGTTATGCCTTTATCATAGTTCACTATCTTCCCACTTGGACTAGTGGTAGCTTTATCACATATGGTTTAGTCCAAAGTGAGGCATATGATTCTTGAGATTGTTTTAGCCTTAGGCTACTCCTAATGACAATAAAGAAATCAATTATTTAACTAATTAGCAATAGAAAGTAAAGTCTAAACTAGCCTATAAGCGATGAGTGTTTGTGCCCTACTTGCCATACATGTCTTGAACTCATGTATCCACTACTGGGATTACCAAGCACTATGCTACTAGGTGAATTAAGCAATAATGCTACTAGGATTACCAAGAGAATATGTGTTTACACTCAAAACTGGTTGTGCTTATTCTGCCAATTCATTAACATGCATGGAAATGTAAATATTAGCATAAGTACATGAAACATAAATTGCATGGAAAGTAAATTTAATCTATGTCAAAGTGTTGCAATGAATAAGAATCAATCTCGATCTTATTGTCATTCATGGAATATGTCCAAGTACATTGCCACTTGAATAATACATCATACAACTAACTCAAATCCACACTGTGATCACTCACTAACTATTCTCTAAGACTATGGAATAAAACTACAAGAGTTCAACTAATCTATTAATCAAAGAATGCCAATACATAATGGGAGCATGCATTTTATAAGTGAAAATAGATATGGCATTGATGAGGCCTCATAAATGTAGCAAACACTGTGTTAATGTAGCCTCATCAACTGGGAATACCATGTCAATGGGGCAACATTGACAGGGACTCATCAACATGACACTTTAACACTTCATCATACTCCCACAACTAAATGAAAACTTGTCCTTAAGTTCCTTTACAAAATTGGAAAGGTATGGTATTATTGATTAACACTTGACAACAAAACTGAGTGCTACATTACAAAATTTTATTCTAGTGGATGCCTAGAAAATGATAGAATAATAAAAAGACTGAACATACATTGAAGATTATAAAATTTGTATAGGTCTTCAAAAATCCACTAAAGATTATTCTTCCCTTTACTACTAGTGGTGGTAGACATATGATGAGTTATGTTAAGTTGGCTGTGTCGATGAGCCCTCGTTGATGTTGCCTCATCTACTAGGCCTCATCAACGAGGCCTAGTCAATGCATCTTACCATGTGTTGATGAGGCCTCATCGATGTAGTGTCATGTGTCAGCTATAAATACGTGCTTGTAACCACATTTATGGCATAAGTAGATTGTAGTTGTAGTGGAGCTCTTGCATTTTTTCCATTTTAAAGTTAGAAATTTTTTCCCCAAGTGCCTGTAGTAGGAGTCATTGAGTCTATAGATCTTTATTCAAGCATTGTTGTACCTAAGCACAACAATATGTGTAGCAATAAAGATGAGCTTTTTGATAAACCTTACAGCACTTTGGATAGAATAGCTATTTTATTTATGCATTTATAGTTTCCAATTATTTATTAAATGTTTTTAATTAGTTATTAAATATTTCCCAATTATTACATTAATGAGGTAGTTAAGTGAGAATGATTACACACATAAGTATGATCGCTTCGAGCGTAACACATATTCGCTTGGTAATCCTAACAACGTTATTGCTTGGTATGCCCAATAGTGTAGCGCTTGGTCACCCAGTAGTGAATATGTGAGTTTAGGATGTGTACAGACAGAGGGATCGAATGCTTATGTTAGGATTAGTTAAATGCTAGCTAATTAATTACTTTAGATTAGTTAATCAATTTTATTTTATCTAAATTTTGAGAACCAAACTATAAAACATAAAATGATAAAAATTGGATGCCTCAGTTACACTTAACCATACCAATGAATGTCACAAGTGTAATTGGGAAGACAACAATTGACCTTGAGGCTAGATTCACTTCCTAAAGGACTAGTGCATTGGAAATGACAAAGTGCACGAAATTCGATCGAGTCGCATGTGAACTCTTCATTGGCGTAGGTTCATGGGAAATTTGTATGGTTGGGCGTAGGGGTACCTCGTTGCTCATCATTGGCATCGTTGTTGGGGACTTTGTTTGTGGAACATGTGCTATTTAGGTTTAAGTGAATACCATTAATATTGTTGTATGAACCTAAAGGTCAATATCATTCCCATTATACATAAAATTATAAAAGCACATTGATAATTTTATTTTGTTTTGCAAAATGTCTTCTTCTTCTCGCAAGCATGAAGATACCAAACCACCAGTCCCATAAGAATGCAACATGGTATACACTCATCTCGATGAGTTTGTGCCAAATTTCACCTTCATCCTATATCAGGATGAATAACTACAATTACATGATATGGATGGCAACATCATCTTACCCCTTGATAGATCTATACCCGGGATGCTATTCAAAACCCTTAAGAAGTTGGGCATAGCAGATCTTCACAAAGAATACGTTGTGAATAGATATGACACTTGAAACTATTGTCCCACTAAAACACAATGCAAATGAGATCAATGTCAAGAGAAACTCCATAAAGCTACAAAGGGGAAACATTATACTAATCCCTTGTTCCTACTACACCAAGATGACAATGAGGATCCTCCCTTGGAAGGTTCTGAACATGAAGATTCTCCACCCCCTACTATTGATGACGAGGGTGTGAACCTAACGTTGTGATCAACTATTCATAAACTAGGTTTAGGAAAGAGTGATAGCCATGGTAGGGTCTTAAGCAAGCACCACAACAATAAGGGATATAAGGATAGAGATCATAATATGCATAAGAGTGATGGTAGACACCGTAGTGGCGGTGGTGGCCCACCTTCCTCTTAATCCTCTTCATCCAATTTCAAACATTCTTCTTTATCTGACAATTCTCATGGAAGCCATCATCAAAACAACTATGATGAAGGTGATTAGCGAAACAAAAATGACCATGAAGGCCACCAAAATCAAAAAGGTGGTCAAAACCATCATCAGCATCATCGACGTAGCAATGATGATGAACCCTTATTGGCAACTCGAAGTATGCTCAACGTTGCAGAGGCAATAAAAATGCCAACCAAGCATATGAAGGATAGCTAGATCAAGCACCTAGATATGAACAATATTCCAAGATTTGAGGGGAACTACAATTCTGATCCATAGACATATCTACCAACTTTTCAAGATGACTATGCCTTCTAGAACATAGAGAATGAGTAATAGAAACTCAAACTTTTCCCAAGGGCACTCATTAAGGAAACTGAAAGTTGGTACCAATCCTTAGAGTTGGAATTTATCCACAAATGGAGTATCATGTTAGAACTATCCAATGACAAATATCAGACATACTCCAAAGTGTCTAATCTAAGAAGGCAAATCCAAGGTTGGAAACAAGGAGTACATGAACCTTTGGATGTCGCCATGGGCTGATACTATTCACTCTTACATCGATGCCATGGCCATGGTTATTCTTAGAGGGAACAACTTCGTCACATCATAGATGGGCTTAGAGCCAAAACAAGAAGAACCCTTGGGTCCAAAGATTGATTGAGTAGGTAGCTAAAGAAAAAGGTGAATTGAGAAAACTAGAAAGTGTAGAAGAGTATAATCATAATCCTTCCATTTGTAAGAGGAAGGTTCAATTTTGTGATAGTGAGGGAGAATCAACACTTGATGAGGTGGTGAATAAGAAAGCCTTACTGCTTCAAAAATTTCAATCTAAAATTATGGCCAAGGTTGATCAGTTATGAGACTCCATGGATAGCAGATTTCAAACTATGCTAAATATTGCTTAAGAGTCCAAAGAATGAGGTAATGATCGTGAGCGCAAGAGGCACAAGGAAGTTGAACATGCCTATCAAAGAGGTAAGGGCAAGATTGCTACAATAAAAGAAGTTTTGGAAAGTGAATTAGATGATAATGGTAGGTGTGACATCTTCCAGTATGAATATCCTAAGGGATGCTGCCCCATAGTGTCACACTTATAGGAGTTTGGGTTGTACACTTTGAATCCATGACTAGCACAAAGGAAAACATCCAGAAAATTACCTTATCCTCAAGGTAATCTTAGGTAATTCCACCTACAACAACAATATTATCCAAGTGGATCTCCACCATAACTATATGAGCAATATTAACAGTGGTAGTGACCACAGTCGTGGGCACTGGCACCACCAAGGCAAAAATACTGTTCCTAACAATTTGATCCCTATGGATATTATGTTTAGCAATCCTTATCTCTATGTGACTCCTCCAATCACATTTCTACTATTATCAAACTCATTCTCTACATGCAAGAAGGGATACCACCTCTTACCCTTATCCTCCTCTTGTTTCTGCACATCTTCCTCCTCCCTCCACACGGCTACCACCTACTCACCTATACAAGATGAACTCCCAACTCAACTATAATAATGCAATGCTACCAAGGCCATAAATCTACAACCAGTTCATATACTTGATCAAAGAAAAGACCTTTCCTCCAATCATTCAATCTGCCTAAGGCCTCAAATACACTTGTGGTTGACAACCATGTTCCTTGGTCTTCCTCTGTATCAAATTCCTTTAAGTTCCCTTCAAATTAAACATCACCCAAGACCCATATTGTGATGCTTACTCACATTGTATCTAATTGGATCCATGCTGGAAACCTTCCCAAAAAGTTAGTAGATCCTAGAAGTCCTCTAATTTATTTGTAGATTGCTAGGAATAAACCAAGTAAGGCTCTTCTTAATTCTAGTTCCGATGTCAACCAGATCTCTCATGAGATGTATATTGCATGGAACCTACCTCCTTTAAAGAAGAGTAATATCTTATTAGAATTAGTAGACTAGTCCATCATTGTTTCATTAGGATTGGTAGAAGATTTTGTGACCACTATCTATGGGCGGTCTTACCTTGCTAATTTCCTAGTGATTAAGGTGGAGAACTGCAAAGGGGACTTTCCAATCATCATGGGAATGACATGGTTGAGCACCATTGATGAAAGAATGAGCATCAGAGATCTTTCCCTAGAAATATCCAAAGAAAATGCATTCAAAAAGATTAAGAAGAAGCAAGTTTCATGCATCATGTACAATGATACAGGGTGGAATTGTGTGTAGAAACTCTAGGTAGTGAAATGAGCATCCATCTCTACATGTAAGTAGTGTGCACTAGGAGCAGAAATTCAAAGGTGTCTATATGCAATA
>MNCI01023311.1:98618-115016 GCA_015680685.1 Gnetum montanum | reverse complement strand
CAATCTTGCTCTAGAATAGAAAAAGATGTTGTTGAACATGGTTAAAAATGGTCAATAGCCTTTGCCTGATCATATCCTAAACTCATAGGGATTGATCTTGGGATATGCCAGCATCACATTTACACCAATCCAACCATGAAGCCAAAGAGAGAGTCACAAAGGTGATTAAACCCTAAACAAAATTAGATCATCAAGGAGGAAATTGAACAACTCCTCAAGGTGGGGTTCATTTATCCCATTGCAGATAGCAAGTGGGTTAGTCCACTCGTTATTATATCCAAGAAATGTAGCAAGTGGTGGGTCTGCATCACTTTTTGGTTGCTGAATATGGTAACATTCATGGATCATTTTCCATTTCCATTTGTTGGTTAGGTATTAAACATAATATCCAAGCATTGCTACTATAGTTTTCTAGATGGTTATAGTGGTTATAACCAAATCCAAATCGCACTAGAGGACCAAGCCAAAACAACATTCACAAGTCCATGGGGGGACTTTTGCATATCACAAGATGCCTTTTGGTTTGTGCAATGCCCCTACTACCTTTCAATACCTAATCCTAAGCATTTTTCAATAACAAATTGGTAGTGGTGTGGAAGTCTTCATGGATGACTTCTCCACCTCTACATTTGAGCATGCCTTGAACCACATTGAGCAAGTGTTAAAACGATGTGTTGAAACAAATTTGTGGTTCAATTGGTAGAAAAGTCATCTAATGGTCCAAGAGGGCATTATATTGGGGCATAGAATATCACAAGTAGGAATTGAGGTCGACCCTAAAAAAAATAAAGGTCATCCAAGGAATAATCCACTAACCAAAAACTATTAATGATGTTTGATCATTTCTTGGGCATACTAGCTACTATTGATGATTCATAGAGAATTTCTCTAAGATTGCAAAACCATTGGTAAAGTTGACAAAGAAAGATGCTCCATTTATGTAGACTGTGGAATGTGAATAAGCATTCCAACAGTTGAAAGAGAAACTTGTAGACACTTCAATCCTACAAGCACCTGAATGGTCCAAATCATTTCATGTTATGATGAATGCATCAAATTATGCCTTGAGAGCTATGCTTATGTATATGGATGACAAGAAATGTCCATATTACATCCACTCTACTAGAAAAAGCATTATGGATGCATAATTGAACTAAAACACTATAGAAAAAGAACTGATGGAAGTGGTTGGTGATCATATAGTGGTTAGTGATCTTCTAGGAATTTGATCTCATGATGGTAGATTGAAAGGGCACTGAGAATGTGGTCACTGATCACTTGTCTTGGTTATGATGGGATAACAAAGAGGAAGAGAACCCACTATCTGATATGTTTCCTAATGAACTCCTCTTCCCTGGGGCTATATCTAAATAATTTCCCAACAAGCCTAAATGGTATGATGGCATTCTCACCTATCTTTTCACCCAAGAGATGCCATAAGGGTTGGACCATCGAAAGAAACAGTTGTTTCTTCACTAGGTAAAATGCTTCATGGAGATCAATGGACACCTCTACAAGGTATGCGTATATGGCCTAGTTCATTGGTGTGTCCATGATGTTGATAAACTACACGTTCTCCAAGATGCTCATGAAGCTCCTTATGGAGGCCACTATGCTAGGAGACACATGGCCATTAAGATCCTGATGGAAGGGTACTATTGGCGAACAATTTTTAGGGATGCTCATTAATATGTCCATTCTTGTGAATGCTACCAATGAGATGGTGGAATCACTACTCAAATGAAGGGACCTCAATAATGAATTCAACCATTGGAACCCATTGATATTTGGGGCATTGATTTCATGGCTCCCATCACACCCATGTCAAATGAAAAGGTGTACATCATAGTCACTATTGACTATTGTATCAAATGGGTAGAAGTAGCAACCATCACCAACTGTACATCTTCTACTGCTACTCAATTTATACAACAAAATGTTGTAAGCAGGTTTGGTGTGCCTTATGCATTAAATTATAATAATAGAACTCACTTTACAGGCACCACCTTTTGGAAGCTCATGCAATGCCTGGGGGTTGAATATAAACTCATAACATCATACCATCCCCAAGCCAATGGTCAAGTTGAGGTTACCAATAGGGAAATCATAAACATTCTAATAAGAAATGTTAGCAAATTTAGGAAAGACTAGAGCATGAAGCTCAACGATGCCCTTTGGGCCTATTGCTCAACATGGAAACTTCCTATAGGCTACTCTCCCTATAAGCTTATGTACGAAAAATTACCAATACTTTTTGTTCAATCTGAGCTCTATACACTTTCAACAGCCTGTGACCTTGACCTTCACTTGAGTCTAGCACAAAAAGAAAAATTAATGAATCACAACCTACTAGACAAAAATTTATTGGTGGCCCTATTATCTAATGAGTTACACAAGGCATTCAACAAAAAATGCCATGACCTTAAAATTAGGAAAGTCAAATTTCAACCATGAGATAAGATTCTCTACTAGAATCCCACACATGTACCTTAATGAACTAAGTTCCAAATGCTGTGGGAAGAACCTTATATAATTTATGAAACTTTTTCTTCTAAGGCCATGATGATCTACAAACCTAAGAGCCCAGACAAGAAACAGCTAGTCAACATCTAACAAGTAAAACCTTTCCACAAGCATAAGCTAGCAAATAAAAAAATTGCCTCATTGGATGAACAACCATGCTCAATATTTTGGATCTCCTCCTTTCAACTTAGTCATGGGGGAGATGGCCATCCATGTTAACTATATAAGTGGCTTCTTGGTTTTTCACCCTTTTTGTTTTGCATGTTTTTGGTTTTACACATTTTTGTTTTACAACTTTTTATTTTACACATTTTTCATTTTACACTTTTTTTTTCTACATTATTAATTTTCAAAATTTTTGTTTTACAACATTGTTAGTACATTTTCTATTACTTGAATATTTTACAATTTTATATTTTCTTTTATTTTGGTGTGATTGTCTAAGTTTTTGTTAATAAGTGCCAGGCACAGTGGTAATTCATTACTTGATGGTGGTATGTACTATTTAGTTATTTGATTGTTGTTGTCTGGATTCTAGCTTTGAATTTTGTTATGGATAATTAGGACATGGTTTCTTTTTCATGCAATAGGTAATGAGTCCACAATGTCCACCCATCCACAAACTCTATGGTTTTCCTTGTTTTGGAAATGTGCAATCCCTTTTTCATTAATAAAACTATAACAAATTTGTGACTTTGGTAGTTTCTAGAATTAGAAAGGATTCAAAGGTTTTAACAAGGTGTAACTTCAAGGGAATTTGGTATTCTTTGTGCCTTTCTGCTTACTTGGGTGCATGTGTGTTTTCATAGATTTCTTATCATTCTGTGTTGACCAATAAAAGGAAGTTGCAAAAGTCTTTACATGGTGTGGTTCTCATAAAAAAAACAAATAATGGGAATTCAAAGCACACCCCTTAGACACAATAAATGAATAAGTCTTTGCATGGTGCCATTCCCATTTCAAAAAAATGATGGGAATTCAAAGCACACCCCTTAGATAAAATAAATGGGCTACAAGCACTGGTTATGAGACTAGAAAGACATGTTACCCATGCCTAAAGGTCTTCTCTAACTAAGGCCCTTCCTCACTTCCTACTTTTCTTTTCTTCTCTAATAAGGAACAATGGTTGTTTTGTGGAAGCACTCTTGTGTCTCGAGGGAGATGGACTGGTCTTAGAATGGTGATGCGAAGACACTAAACGTGGTTGGTTTTGGTCTAGACTAAGGATGGATCTTATCAAGTAATTTTACCATAAAATTTATAAGGGACTTCATGTAACCTTAATCAAGAACTCCATTCCAATCTCTCTCTCATCCATCTATGTTTTCCATGTCTCACCTCACTACCGATTTCATGTTCTTGTTCGATGTGTCAAAATTCTTAGGTAGTTTCTTCTGGGTTTTTGTACTTAACCTTATATAACCATTAATCATCCACAAGGCCCACAGACTCCTTGGTTTGAAGTTATGCAAGGGAAATAAAAGGCTTGTGCCTGCTTTAGGAAGGATCCACTTGCATATCTTTTGGTTGGATCAATTAAGTTCTTTATCCTTAGGCACTCTTACAATCAAATCCTTTTGTTTACCTCATTATGACATCCAATTGTGCACATTTTCATAATATTTTTTAGTGAAACCTTTTATAGTTACTATTATGAATTCTTAAACACTCTTCAAGCATTTCCTTGCATTTGAACTTTTTCAAGCTTAATGGACTACTTATTTATGATTCCCTATTTGTCAGTCTTCTCGCTAACACTACTAACAAAATTCATCCATCACAATCACAACCTAGCCAAGTGTAACCACTGACAAGACAAGGTATTTCAAAGCTCTAGGTTACACATTATACACTAATTTATGATTTTATTGTGATTGCAGTGGGAAGCATGGACTAGAAGTGGGACTATCCTCACAAAGGAAGCAGTAGCAACAACACCATGTGATAAGGACTTTTCATGGTCGTTGAATCTTCCTCCTTACTCTTTAGTTCCTAGAGGGTTGGATCTCAGTTTTGTCTAGGATGTTCTCTTCTCTTATCATGAACACCTAATTTTGTAAAATCTCGTAATCCATACACTCGGGCACTTAGAATTTTTTTGTTCCATCTAAGTTAGTTTGTATGTCAGTCAATAATCCCATACCTTCCTAATATTTTGTAAGGAACTTGTTCCTTCTCTTCTTCACTCGAGGATGAGTTTTTATTCAGTTGTGGGGGTATGATGAATCATGTTTTGACTAGCTCCAATATTGGATACCCAATATTAGAGCCTCGATATTGTATACTTGATGTCAGAGCCCAAGACAACATGTCGAATATCTGATATTGTGGGGTATATGCTAACCCATAAATATAGCTTTTGGGCTCACGATTTTTATCATCCATTTTTGTCACAAATAGAAAAGATCTTATAGTTTGTTTTATCTAGAGTTAGAATATTTTTTGAGTGCCTACAACAGGAGTCTTAAGTGTGTATACATCTTTGTTCAAGCATTGATGTACTTGAGCACAACAGTGTGATCGGAATAAAAATGAACCCTTTCAATCATCCTTGCAGCACTAAGAATCGATTATGTTTCCTTGATGCATTTAATATTCACGCACTTTATTTTCATGCATTTCATTTTAATGCACTTTAATTAAGCAATTAATTATTAATTATTAATAAACACAAGCACAACCACCTCAAGCATACATGTAGCACTTGGTAACCCAAAAACACTTAACATTTGGTAGGCTAGCAGCATTATACATGTTTAGGATGTGTTTGGAAAGTGGGAATAGGTACTTTTGTTAGGCTAACTAGGTAGTAGATGAATTAGGTCTTAAATTACTCTACCTTTCATTCTTGTTGTAGGCAATTAAACTTTCAAAACATAAAATGATAAAAATCATGTGCCTCAATTACACTTAAACCATATCCTTGATCTTCATTAGTGTAGCTGGGAAGATAATGAATGTTCTTAATGCCCATTTCACTCCCTAGAGGATTAATGTACTGATGAACTATAGGTCCACAGAATTCAACCAAATCGCGTGTGAACATCTTAGTGATTTGTATAGCTGGGCGTAGGGGTACCTCNTCTTTCTCGTTTGACTATGAAGCCCATCTATTATGTGGAAAAGTTACTATTTTTGAGAAAAACCATGGCCTAGACATTTATTCGGTAGAGAATAGTATCTATTTAGGGTCATATTCAAAGGTTCATGCTGTTCTTGTTTGCATCCTTGGATTCATTTCCTTAGGTTGGACACCCTTGCATAGGTTTGGTATTTCTCATTGAAGAGTTCTAGCATTGTGGACCATCGATGGATTAAATTTGGTTTCAATGATTTATACCACACTTTGGCTTTGTCTATTAGTATCCTAGGAAAGAGCTTAAGCTTTTGCCACTCACTTTCAATGTTCTGTAAGATGTAGGCATCATGGAAGACTTATAAATGATGTTGTGGATCATAATTATAGCCACCCACAAATTTAGGGATGTTATTCATATCAAGCATTTTGATGGGACTTTTGCTTCAATGCTTGTAGGGTATTTTAACTACCTCATACTCTTAGTGGCCAACAAGGGTTCACCGTAATTAGACATGTTGTGATGAAAATTTCTATTTCTATTTTTCTAATTTTGATAGTCTTATCTATGCTCATTTTGATGTCTTTGATTTTGTCCTTGGTTTTGATTTCTATCTTTATCTTGAACCCATAGTGGAGCTCTATCTCTATGCCTACATTCATCTTCTTTAAAACTAGATGTTGAAGAGGAAGAGAAAGATGAGAAACTAGGAGAGTCACCATGGCTTCTATAGTGTTCTCCATGGTCCCTTGATTTATCTTTTCTAGGTTTTTAGGAGGTCCTAGGCCTTAAGGCCTTCCCTGGTCTAGGACTTACTTCATCTACTCTAGGATTTTCTACCTTAGGTGAATGTAGTCATTGAGTGTCGTCAGGGTGGTGATGAACATATGAAACCCCTACATAAGGTTGGTCACTCCAATTTTCTTCAATATATATCTCATTAGTTTTCCAATGAATGTTCTCTTCATATGATGCATTATTGGTTCCCTGTAAAAGAGACATTTTTGTTAGTTAATGATGTATGTGACTTAATATTTTCTTAAAGATAAATTGTTAATGCATTTATAGTAATCATGTAGGATATAACTAATCTAGATAACTAGCACCATCCCTAGCAATGGCACTAATGATGAGTAGTGAGGTACCCCCTTCACCCAACCATACTAATCATAAGCGTTCACACACAATCCAGTCGAATTCCGTGGATGGGACTAGTTACGACATCTAGACTATTATGCCTTGATCACAGTTCACTGTCTTCCCACTTGGACTAGTGGTAACTCTGTCATGTATGGTTTCGTCCAAAGTGAGGCATATGATTCTTAATGTTGTTTTAGCCTTAGGCTACTCCTAATGATAATAACAAAATCAATTATTTAACTAATTAGCAATAGAAAGTAAAGTCTAAACTATCCTATAGGTGATGAGTGTTCATGCCCAACTTGTTGTACACATCCTAAACCCATGAACTAGGATTATCAAGCACTATGCTACTAGGCAAACCAAGCAATAACACTACTAGGATTACCAAGCACATACATGTTTACGCTCAAAACTAGTCATGCTCATTCCACCAATTCATTAACATGCACGGAAATGTAAATATTAACTAAGGACATAAAACATAAATTGCATGGAAAGTAAATTTAATCTAAGTCAAAGTGCTACAATGAATAAGAATCAATCTCAATCTTATTTTCATTCATAGAATGTGTCCAGGTACATTACCACTCAAATAAGATATTGTACAATTGACTTAGATCCACACCGTGGGCACTCACTGATTGTTCTCTAAGACTACAAAATAAAATTACAAGAGTTCAACTACTCTATTGACCAAAGAATGCCAATACATGGTAGGAGCACACGTATTTATAAGTAAAAATAGACATTACATTGATAGGGCCTCGTAAATGTAGCAAATGCTATGTCAACATAGCCTCGTCGATGGGGCTGCATCAATGGGGACCTACCAACAAGGCCACATCGATGGGGACCCATCAACGTGATAATTTGATGCTTGATTAGTTAAACTCCAATTTTTTTATTTTTTATATTATTTTACCACATTAAAGTGCATCAATTTCTTCAATGTCTATCGATAAGAACTAATTACTTTATTAAGTCTTTATTATCATACGTCATCATAGGATCATTGGAAATCAACCTAAATTATATTGATCTTAGTAGCTATTACGAAAAGGATTGATAAAATTTGCTTATGGGAGCAAGTACCTCACCAAGGAATGAAGATATCCATCTGCACTACTAGCGCAATATAAATCAATTATTGAAGGACATAGCAACCATGATACAATTCGATATCTTGTAATTGATCGACATTGAAGTACTTGATACAAATCAATTCCCCAAATAATAAAATTTTCCTAAGTACAATCAAGCCTTCTTTAGTATAAGTGAAGAGGTTCAATGTTTCATAGGCAATTTTTTCTGAATTCTAGAGGGACCCACATCAAATTGAATTCCTTATTGAATTTTCCTATTGTAAATTATTGAGGAAGATTGTTGAAACCTTGTGGGAATCAACAACCATTGGATCCCCTAAGAGACTATCAAGTTGTTGCATTGTAAAGACAGCAAGGCTAGGTCATAAATTAGGTGCAAGCTCCTTTGTAATCTTATGGCATTTATGTTAATCTTATGTAATTTCAATTTGGTTAAATCATTTTGTTTCCACCTTTAAACTTGAGATTAGAAGTTAAGGTGAAAATTTTGATTTTACTTATAAGTGATAGTTATAAGTGTGGAATTTCATTTGGATTTGAATCTCACCATTTATTGTCTTGATGATATCTTTAACTTTGAACTATTCCTCCATGGATATGACTCATAGCTTAGTCATAGATGAGGTGACGACTCTATAACAAAGGTAACTTGGCACCAAACCTTGGCTAGCTCATCAAGTACGATAATATCCCCCTAATGATGATTCATTGCTAGCCTTGATGATTCCAAGATTTTTTCATGATTTGAATTTTAAAAAGCATTCTTTCTAGGATGTTATTTTGATTTGAGCATCCATTATCATGATCCATGAGTAAATAGGAATTTTTTTTCTTCCCGATAAAAATCCTAAAACTTTGACCATCCTTCATCATTATTTGTAGCACTATATTTTTTAATTGTTCATTTGAATTCTTTTGAATTATTTAAATTTGGATGAGACGAAAATTTGTTCTTCAACCACTATTTATCTTCTACATGACATTTCTGTTTAAAATATTTGCAAATAGAAATATTTCTAAACTTGAACTTAATGTGATTTCTTTCTTCATTTTTGTCATTCTTAGAGGAGTTTTATATTTTTCTTGATTATTGATACTTCTTCTATTCTTAGCTAAATACACATGATCATGATTATTATCAATTTTCAAATTTCTCAATTGTTGTAACATGAGAAGCAAGCTTATCAATAGTGTATGTATTTAAATATTTTATTAATAAAATATTCATTATTTCATTCTTATATCTTTAATAATTGAATGTAATTTCTATAATCTTTTAATATTTCATTATAGTCATATCTATATTCATCAAGATTTCTAATGCATTTATGCATTCTATACAAAAACATGTTAATGGACTCATGTTGTTGGATTCTTAAGATATTAAAATCTGGAATACATTTGAGTTGTCTAATTTGTTAATTTCTCAATGATTCCTTGAAATTCTTATGAAGAATCTTTCATGCTTTTTTTATTGAAGATTTATTTATAGGTCTTATTGCAATCACATCAAAAATTAACGTAATCATGATCATTTTAGGTAATGAATTCTTCTTTTTATTTTCTTCATAAGTTATTTTTCTATTATATATTCCAAATAATTATATCATTATTCATATGTAAACATTCCTTAATGATCTTCTAGCGATCAATAATCTTGCATAACATCTTCATGTAGTTTGTTTAAAAAAATATCTTGAAAGCCATCAAAGATTATGTAATCCCTTGGGATTGTTGAGATTGCTAATTGGACTTGCTCATTATCATGTTTACTTATTTTTCTTGTTTGAAATCATAGCCTCATTTGCTGTCTTTGTTTGACAACTAAGCTAACTAACATAATGCTTTAATCTACTCATGTTTATTATTCTAATTGTTGGGCTCTTACAAAATCTCTTTACGATAAAATTTATCAAATTATTCTTCTACTTTAAGGATCTATTAATCAAAATCATAAAGGTTTTTTAAGATCTTCTTAGGATATTTACACTGCGAGTAAAAATATGGAGGAATTAATCTCATTAATTATTATAAGTAAAGGTATTTCAAAAATTTTGGAAGAATTGGTTCATGCTAAGTAACTATTGGTGCAAAATATAGTTTTTGAAGATATACTTAATCAAACTAGTCCACAATGGCTTTCTTCTAATAAAGGGACTTGGGTTACTCATTCATTTAGATTGTGCACTACTTGGAGTAACTTAGATTACATGGAAAAAGGCTTCTAACCTTTATGATTTGAAAAGGATGGAAAGGAAATTTTTTGAAATTTTGATTTATAATGTATATATTTAAAACTTTTATTGAAAAATATAGCCACTTACTTCATGACCTATAAATAGGTCACTACATTAGTAGAAATGTTTTCTAGAGAGCCAAAATGATAGATGTTAACATGGGATTGCCAAATATGCCATGTTGTTAATGTCCTTTATCAATTTATCTTCTTAGATGTTACTTAGGCTCGTTAAGATGGGTGGTTGAAGTGACAATGTTGAGTAGAGTTTATACATAGTTTTTCCTAATGGTTTATAGAGCAAGATGAATGATTTTGTCTGATGAATCATATGAGTTGTACTTACTTTAGCATATCTATATCTTAAGGTTGGTTGGTTGAGTAGGAGCATGTATGATTTGCAATAGAAGAAATGATGAGAAAGTTACAACTATTTAATTCTCACAATAATAATATGTATTTGGGGCATTAGTTGAATTAATTCAATTACACTTGTTTGTATGCAAAAAATAATTTATGATTGTACATGTTTGCTATTAGGATACAAGTTCAAAATAAGTTTTCAAAAAATGCATTGTTTGATTGAATGAGCTATACATAGTATTACACTAATTTGATAGGCTTTCCATATAGGTCTGTTATTTGATAAAAATTATTCTAAGTTGATTTGATAATTCATTTCATGGCAAGGGTAGGTAACACAAGATTGTGATTTTTAGGTGGTGGTGTAGGAAAACATACCTTGTTAGTGGATTTAAGGTTGTTTCCTTTCAAAATGGGGGTCATAGCAGTGTGGAGATCATTTTGGGTTCCATGCTATTCTAACCATCATTTAAAACTACATGTGCCCTAATTCCTTATGAATCTTGTCATAGAAATATGTAGGCTTGTGGAAGAGCTTTGGCTTCTATGCTTGGATCACCGCTCTCTCTTCAAAGTGGGGCTTAGGGCTAGATGCATTAGCATAAGAACATGTTATAGCTCTTCTTGGAGATCAGCGTATCATGTGCTTGCTATGTGTGTGTGTGCCCTATTGGTTTGGTTGTGTAACTAATGCTTATGGTGACTCTAGTGCCTTTAACCATTAGCTAATAGGTTGTGTGCTCTATGCTATGAAACAAGTATGCTAAGCTGTGAGGCGTAGTCCACCTTAAGTTTGCCCTCCCTTGTTGCTATTGTTTGGACTCTCAGGTGGCATCAAATGGTGTTTTCGAAGGGAAGCACCATGACAAGTGGGGAGAAGGGGAAAAAATAATTGAAACATAGGTACACCCTAAGATATATAGTCCAAGTAGAACTTTATAACTTGACATTAACCACTAGAATCAAACCCCATGACGTGGAGCTTTCAAATCAAGAGTCTTACGACTAGGTTAACACTAGACTATGTTTGTCTTGATCTAGTAACATTGTTAATAATTCCTAATTACATGGCTTAAGGTTTTGTAAATATTGGATGAAATAAAATCCACATTGATTGGATGGATCGAACATAATTATAGTTGATTAACTAATGTATGAGGGTATGAGTTGGTTATGTGATCTAGTATGTCATGAAACCTCATGAGATGTATTTAGGTTCTAGTCATTAGATGCTGATGAGTCATCGTTGGTTGGCTAGATTGACAAGGCCTCATCAACACAGTTGACTACATCGACAAGGCCTTGTCTATGAGGCCCCGTCGATGCATTTTGACTTGCGTCGATGATGCCTTGTCGACGTGGTGTCAATCCATCATCTATAAATATGCACCTACCTACCACATTTATAAGGAGTCAAAATTTCAATAATAGCAAATCTCTTGCATTTTTTCCATTCGAAAGCTAGAATTTTTTTCTCTAAGTGCCCGGAGCTAGAGTCATTGAGTGTACAAATCTTTATTTGAGCATTGTTATACCTGAGCATGATAGCATGTGTGACAATAAAGATGAGCTTTCTAATAAACCTTACAACACTTTAGATAGATTAGCTCTTTTATTCATGCATTCAATGTTTTTAATTATTTGTTAATTATTCTCAATTATTTTGCAAATATTTTTCAGAAATTGAGTTAATGGATTATTAAGCTAGATAGATTAAATACATAAGTACGACTGCTTCGAGCATAACACATATTCACTTGGTAATCCCAGTAGCGTTATCACTTGGTATGCCTAGTAGCATAGTGTTTGGTTGCCCAGCAGTGAATACATGGGTTCAAGATGTGTACAGAAAGTGGGAATAGATACTTATGTCAGGATTAGTTAAATAGTAGTTAATTAATTAATTTAGATTAGTTAATCAAATTCCTTTTTCCTACATTTTAAGCACCCAAAACATAAAATACAAAATGATAAAAATCAAATGCCTCAGTTACACTTAACTATAGCAATGAATGTCACAAGTGTAATTAAGAGGACAACGATTGACTTTAAAGTTAGATTCACTTCCTAAAGGGCTAGTGCACTAGAAACGATAAAGTCCATGGAATTTGACTGAGTTGTGCATGAACTCTTCATGATTCATATGGTTGGACATAGGGCTACTTCACCGCTCATTATTGGCATTGTTGTCAAGGACTTTATTTGTGGAATGTGCGCTATTTAGGTCTAGGTGGATATCACTAATATTGTTGTACAAACCTAAACATCAATAACATTCCCATTATACATAAATTATAAAAGCACACTAATGAGTGGCGAGGTACCCCTACACTCAACCATACGAATACGAGCGTGCACGCACGATCCGGTCGAACTCCGCAGACTAAATGCCTTAACGCCACAAGAAACACTTGGGGTTAATCATTCGTTGTCTTCCCAGGCTTGCTTGTAAGTGTCACGGTGTATGGTTAAGCAAGTCTGAGGTATGTGATTTTTTTGGTATTTTTCGGTTTATCTTCTATGCTATCAGAGGAAAGGGTTGAGAAACTAAGCTAACTCTAACTAATGTCCTAAGTCTAAGTTAACTAGCGTCAGCATCCGTTCCCACTTACCGGACACACCCTGAACTATGCAACTGTGGCTTACCAAACGCTAATCGTTACTGGGATCACCACACGTAACGCAAGTGCTCGAAGTGGTCGTACTGAGGCACCTATTTAGCTTAAGTGTGATAAGCAGCCGATTCCTTAGCTAGCCGTACACACCCGTGGGTGCTCGTAACTAAGTCGTACTTATCACACGTTCTAGCCTAGCAATGAGTAGCCGATTCCTTGACTAGCCGTACACATTGGACTACCACTGGGATTACCAAGCGCAGAATCCTGGAATACGCTACTGGGTTACCAAGCAGCCAATGCTCGTAATCAAGTCGTACTCATGCGTTGCGACAAGCAGCCGATTCCTTGACTAGCCGTACACGTCCGTAGACGCTCGTAATCAAGTCGTACTTGTGCGCACTAGGAAAGCAGTAAATAAACAACAATAAAACCATGTACTGCAAGGTTTATCCAATCAAGTTCGTCTTTATTGCCGTACACAACTTGGGTTCAGGTTACAAGCTGCTCGAATAAAGAGCCGTTCACTCTAGGACTCCTACTGCGGGCACATGGGAAAAATTCTAACTCTGGAGTGATCAATCTGCCAGAGCTTCGCTACTTCTAGCCAGGATTGGGAAATGAAGGGAGTGCCACCTCTTATTTATAGATATGGCAGCGGACTGCGATATCGCGGCACATGCAGGTCACGTCTCATCATACACTAAAAATTTTATTTTGTTTTCCAAAATGTCTTCTTTTTCTTGTAAGCATGATGATACTAAACCATCGGTCCCATAGGAATGCAAGGTGGTATACACTCATCCAGATGAGTTTGTGCCAAATTTCACCTTCATTCTACATCAGGATGAAGAAATGCAATGGCATGATATGGAGTGTAATGTTATTTTTCCCCTCGATAAATTAGTGCTTAGAATGCTAATTAAAACCCTTAAGAAGTTAGGCATAGCATATCTTCTCAAAGAGTAGGTTGTGAATGGATATGACACTCAAAACTATTATCCCACTGAAACACAACATAAGCAAGATAAATGTCAGGAGAGACTCCATGAAGCCACAAAGGGGAAACATTACACTAATCCCTTGTTTCTACTAGATTAAGAGGATAATGAGGATCCTCCCTTGGAAGGTTCTCAACATGAAGATTCTCCATCCCCTACTAACAATGGTAAGGGTGTGAACTTGACTCTGCAATTAACTATTCATAAACTAGGTTCAAGGAAGAGTGATAGCCAAGGTAGGGACTCGGGTGAACATTGCAATAACAAGGGATCTAATGATGGAGATCATAAAAAGTGTGAGAGTGGTGCCAGACACTACAGTGGCAATGGAAATCCACCTTCATATTCATCCTCTTCATTTGATTCCAAACATTCCTCTTCATCTGACAGTTCTCATAGAAGCCGCAATCAAAACAACCATGATGAAGGTGATCGACGAAATAATAATGACCATGAAGGCCACCAAAATCGAAGGGGTGGCCGAAACCATCATCAGTGTTACCAACGTAGCGATGATGATGAACCTTTACTAGCAACTCAAAGTATGCTTAACATTGTGAAGGTAGTAAGAATTCCAACTAGGCATATAAAGGATAGTCAAATCAAGCACCTAGATATGAACAATATCCCAAGATTTCAGGGGGCATACAATTTTGATTCGCAGACACATCTACAAGCCTTTCAAGATGCCTGTGCCTTACAAAACATCGAGACTAAATAGCAGAAAGTCAAGCTTTTCCAAGGACACTCATTAAAGAAGCTAAAAGTTGGTGCTAGTCCTTAGAACTAGAATATATCTGAAGATGGAGTACCATGTTAAAACTATTTAATGACAAATATCAAATGTACTCTAGAGTGTTTAATCTAAGAAGGTAAATCCAGGCTAGAAACAAGGAGGAAATGAACCCTTGGATGCTACCATGGGCCGATACTCTTCACTCTTATATAAATGTTCATAAATCGTGTTTTTCAATGCTTTGATATTAGGGTGGCTACGATATCAGGTACATGATATTGAGGACACAATATCATGGCCCAAGATGCGATATCATACATTCAATATCGTAGGGTTACTCCTGGGTCTATAAATACAGTGCCTAGGCGCACAATGGGGGGGAATTTTTTGGTAGTCAAGTAGCAAAACTCTTATAGTTTGTGCATTTGAAAGTTAGAATATTTTCCAAGTGCCCACAATAGGAGGTCTAAGTGTGAATGGATCTTTATTCAAGCATTGATGTACCTGAGTACACCATTGTGTTAGCAATAAATACAAACTCTTTGATCCATTCCTTGCAACACTTGAGACTTTCTTTCTTATGTATTTATATTTCATGCAATTTACATTAATGTTATTTATGTAGTAATTAATTTACATTAAATTACACAAGCACAACCCATTCAAGCATATGTGTGATGCTTGGTAGCTCAGAAATGATTAGCATTTGATAGCCCAACAGTATTTGCACAAAGTTCAAGATGTGTCCGAGAAGAGGGAATGGTTACTTATGTTAAGCTAGATTAGACTATAGTTTACTTAACAATTAATTAATCTTACTTTTAATCATTGTTACTTTTCTTCTTGTTCTAGGTGAGTAATTCCATAAAAACACAAAATATTAAAAATATTATGCCTCAGTCACACTTAACCATACAATTGCATTCCACAAGTGGGACTAGGATGACAATGAATGAACAACATACATGCACTATTTAGCTCTAGCGTACTTAGTAATTATAGTCTACAGAATTTGACCGGATTGCACATGAACGCCTGTAATTCATATGGTTGGGGATAGGGTACCTTGCTACTCATCAGATGACCTGGCCATGGTTACTCTCAAAGGAAACAACTTCATCACATCATAGATGGGCTCAAGGAAGAAACAAGAAGAATCCTTGGGATGTATGCCTAAGAAAGGTTGTCTAAAATGGGAGCTCATCAAATCCAAAGACTAATTAAGCAAGTAGCAAAATAAGAAGGTGAGCTACGAAAAAGGGAGAGTGTTAAAGAGTATAATAGGGATCCATTCATCAGAAAATGAGAGGTCCAATTTTGTGATGAGGAGGAGTCACCACTTGATGAAGTGGTGAACAGAAAGACCTTTCTTATCCAAAAATCTATTTCTAACATTTCAGCCAAGGTTGATAAGTTATGAGACTCTTTGGATGAAAACTTTCAAACCTCTTTGAAAATTGCTAAAGAATCCAAAGAGCAAAATAGTGATCATAATTGTAGATGATGAAAAGAAGCTGAATGTGCCTACCAAAGAGGTAAGGGCAAAGCTGTTGCAGTAGAGGAAGTTGTGAAGTCTGACTCTGATAATGAAACTAAATGTG